>JAGSMW010000050.1:0-330786 GCA_029286795.1 Byasa hedistus | reverse complement strand
ATTCTAGTCATCCAACGTAATTGAGTTTAAACTCTGTATCACTGTTTTAAAACATGATTCTTATGAGGGGATTAAAAATGAAATACTGAAGATAGCTTACCCCAGACATACATTCTCGGTAATGGGTGTGAAGTTGATGGAGTCAACAAAAGGACTACTAATTTTAATCGAAGAATTGTTAGTGAATACACACGAGGCTTGAAATTGTTTTCTGTTATAGATAAATACACTAAGAACCGAATTAATAGGAGATTTGATGAGGATTTGCATTACTGGCTTTTTCTGCAATTCAACCGCTAAACAGTAGTGTGAATATGTTACTGTGTGCTGGTTTGGAGAGCGGTGTAAGCTAGTGAAATTACTGGGATAACGAGACTTAACACCTCATGTCTCTAGGCGACGAGCGCAATGTGGTGCAGTGTATACCATCTTAACCAGCGCCGCGTTGTTGTGGACAAGCGTATCACTTACCATCAGGTGAACGTCTCCCCGGTCTCGTGGACAGATAGAATTTAAAAAAATATCCTTAACTAACTCCTTATTACAGGCGTATCACTTACTGATAGTTAAAAAAAAATTCAAGTTCATCGTAGATTTATTATGAACATGTACAAAAATATAATATTTTTCATATTTTATTTCAGGCAAAGGCAGTATTACCAAAAATGTAAATAAGCTGAAACTTGAAAATTAAAGAAAAAAAAAAACGATGTATTATGTACAATTTACTTCGGTAATAATTTCTAGATAAGTTAAAATAAATGATTAGTGTTTAAGATTATTTTTGTTATGAGAACTTGTTGTTTGTAAAAATCTATTGACTACATGTGATTGTTTCTGTAAGACTGTGTAACTGCAGTTTATCTGTGCAGTTTAACTGAATGTCTGCAGAAATTTTTTGTTACTTATTACACTTTGTTTCAAAGTAAGTAAAAGTAAGTTTGTTCCCTGAACATTTAGTAATAGTTAATAAATGTGACATTTATGATAATTATTGTTGTTAGCTAAAGGTAATAAATTACTATAGGTACCTACTATGTTAGTTATAAGAACGTTTTTGTTTCTAAACAGCTCTTAAGTATTTGCGAATGTCTATGGACATTTTCGTATATAGTTTAGTTCAATTCTCTTATTATATAGTATATTTACTAAGAATCTGTTCATTCTCACATCATTCAGTAAAGTAGAATTATTATAAGCAATCTCTTTTTGGTGTGTAGTTATTGATTATCTGTGAACATCTCCAAATAACATAAAATCAATGTGAGTTAAGTTCGCTTATACCATTCCCGTGTACTCGTTGTTAGTATGTACAAAGATGTAAAATGAATAAAAAAAACATTGTCAAATAAATTTTTGCCTCATTTTCTTAATAAGCATAAAAAATATATTGTTATTTCATATTTAAACAATTATAACATTTTACATTAAACATAATTACGAAATCCCTGCAATAAAATGACTTGCAGAAAAATAACAACTAGTCATTCCTAAAATGTTTCAATTGTATTTTTTTTAATCATGGCTGAGAACACTTTACAACTCTACAGCGAGAAAATGCTGAGAAATAAAAAACAGAATGTATAAAAGAGATATTTTTTTAAAAAAAATACAGCAGTAATGATCGTTGTTTTGGGTGAGGTTTCTTGTTATGGATTCCCTCACAGTTGTATCGTTATGTGATAAAAATGGTAATGCCATGTCTAAAATACCTCCAAGTGTTACAACAGGGGCAAAACTTTCTAAAGCTGAAGCAAGGGAAACCAAACAAATTGCTAGTTTGAGGATCCATGTGGAGCGAGTGGTTCGGCGATTGAGAGAATTTAACATGTTAAGGCCACATGCATGTCTAAATCACAATCTTATCAAAGTACTTGATGATGTTATTACCATTGCCTGTGGTTTAATTAATTTGCAAGATTCTTTGATTAAATAAAACTAGATTAATTTAAAGCACACAGTTTTATTTTAAAATCGCAATAATTAAATTGCACTTTGATATAATATAGGATACACATTGTCTTTCCATGAAGAAATTAGCACTTTGACAAAATCAGATACATATTGTGCATCAAATTTAACTTGTATTTTATTAACTATTTTATTTTCACTAAAGTTGTAATCACCGCCTCAATTACCTCTCTGCGGTATTTCTATGCCGGAAATCTGCATCTTGCAGAAAGAGGTGTTACAAACTTTGCGTAGTCTGGATGTGGATAAAGCCAATGGACCAGATGGATTACCGGGTATTGTGCTAAAAACCTGTGTACCCGAGTTGTCTCCCGTATTGACGCGCCTGTACCGCCTCTCTTTAAAGACTGGAATAGTTCCGAAATCATGGAAGCTTGCGAACGTGCAGCCCGTTCCTAAGAAAGGCAGCTGTGCCGACCCTGCCAATTATCGACCTATTTCGATTACCTCCGTACTTTGTAAGAGTATGGAGAAAATAATCAACAAAAGGCTCATGGCACACCTAGAGCATAATGACCTCCTCAGTGACCGACAGTACGGATTTCGCCAAAACCGGTCTACTGGGGATCTCCTAGTGTACGCCACCCACTTATGGGCCGAGGCCTTGGAGAAGAATGGGGAAGCAATGGCTGTCTCCCTAGATGTCTCAAAGGCCTTTGACAAGGTATGGCATGCGTGCTTGATCAACAAGCTTCCAGCCTACGGCTTATCTCCTGATCTGATTGCTTGGATTAAGGACTTTCTGAGAGAACGGTCTTTCCGTGTTGTAGTCGAAGGTTGTTCATCAGACCCAATGACTACTAATGCTGGTGTTCCTCAGGGTTCTGTTCTCTTTGCAACGTTATTTCTGTTGCATGTCAATGACCTCTTGGTCCCCGGTATCCTTGGGTATGGTGACGACAGCACAGTTGTGGAGAGATATCTGACCACTGCACAGACCAGTCGAGATCAAGTACAGACTTTAAGAGAGACTATGGTTGAGCAGTTGGATCACGCATTAGAGGCAGTCTCCAATTGGGGAAATGCCAATCTCGTAGCTTTCAACCCCACCAAAACGCAGGCATGTCTGTTCACTGCGAAGAGGAGCCCATTCACCTTGGCTCCCACTTTCCGAGGAGCAGTTTTGGAGTGCACCGACCGTCTTCAGTTGTTAGGAATCGAAATATCAACGAACCTCAACTTCGGGCGGTTCATCGAGTCCAAAGCGAAAACGTTCTGTTTTGAAAGTCATGTTACAAAAGCCATACAGATATCCCACGACGGCGCTCTTACAGGACGCTGCTGTCTTAAGCGTAAGAAAACTTTTTATATTTAAAACCACTTTATTAGTCCACAAGTCGATTTTATCATCCGGTAAATACAAAATGTTAAAAAGTCTTCGGATCTACCGTCTGAACACACCTTCGGTCAACTCGCGGTTCGCACAACGTTTCGGTGAGTTCATAAAAATTCATCTCTACAATCACATCGCAACAAATTGTCAAATCCGTAATAAATCCGCAAAAGAAGCGAAACGTACGATATATAAATGGCTAAGTTCACTAACCTACGATACAACCGAAGATCTGGTGAAAGTTGATACATAGTACGTATATGTATAGGTAAGTAATATATATAAGTATTATCTAACAATATCCGACGTATACTAAATCAATATATATTAAAAAAAAAAAAAAATATTTTTATGCATATTTATTTGTTTCATGCTTTTTAAAACTATGCTAACCTGTTTTATTTATTTATAAATATTTTATGTATGTATATATATATGTAAAGGCTTTATTGGCGAACACCAGCCTACAGTACTAACAGTTACTGCCAAACACATTCTATATGTGCCCGTAAGTATATACCCCGGGTTTCCTCGATACAGGCATCGCCTAGTGAGGAACCCATTAGTTAAAAACTTAATTAAAAACGGGTACAAGTAAAAAAAAAAAAAAAAAAGGGAGGAAACTCGGAATCCTTGCCAGAGTGCGGCGGTACTTTACACCGGGACAGCTTCTGACTCTGTATAAAGCCCAGGTCCGATCGTGTGTGGAGTACTGCAGCCATATCTGGGCAGGTGCTGCCAATTACCAACTGGCAGTCCTGGACTCGGTGGAGAGGCGTGCTATGAGAATAGTCGGCGACCAAGAGCTTCTGGACGCAAAACTCGATAGCTTGGGTCACCGTCGTGGAGTAGCTAGTCTCTCGGTGTTCTATCGAATGCACTTTGGAGAGTGTGCTCAAGAACTGCATGATCTAATACCGCCTTCGCCCTTTTATCATCGGACGTACAGACACACCGCAGGCATCCATCCCTTCGTTGTCAATCTCCCGCGCATTAGGACTAAGCGTTTCGCTTCGTCCTTCATAATGCGTACAGCGAGGGAGTGGAACAGTCTGCCGGCGTCAGTGTTTCCGTCCAGGTATGATGTGGAGGTCTTCAAGAAAAGAGTGAATAGGCTTCTTCTAGACTAGTGCGCTTTACCACCTAGATTACATCGCCGCTTACCATCAGGTGGGATCGTAGTCAAGCACTAGTCTATCATAATAAAAAAAAAAAAAGCTACACAATAATAGCCATTTTTACAGCCTGTCAAAAGCATTTGTAGCTGCATCTGCGCATAGTATTTTTTAGTGGGTTTCCCATTAATAACATAATTGTTATATGTTTTTACACTTGTTGGGCACTTAATTTCGATTATATTGTCATCACAAATCCCATCAGGTGACGCTGCTATAATGGGATAGTTTTTACAAAGCATTAGCCCACATTTTTTAATTTTTTTTCCCAGTATGCTGCTCACTGTTTGCCTCACTTCATTCTCCAACATTCTACCGCGCTTCATGGCCCATGTATCTGGAATTTTCCCTCCCATTATCAATGAAATCAAGGTGCCATCAGTGGTTTTGCACCTACTGAATTCAAAAGCTAGTGAAGCTGTCACTCTGCCATACCTCAATTCATACCAAAGTGAGCTTTTATGTTGTTCTCTAGTTGCTTCCTCAACTTTTATAATATCATCATTAGTTAACACAACTTTTTCAAAAAAGGTGTCACAGGATTTTTTTTTGTATTTCTGTACCAGTTTATGCATTGATAATCTTTCTAATGTATCAGGAAAATAGTCTGCTTGATACTTAAGTACCTCACAGTCACTAAGTTTATGTTTCTTCCCTTCTATAAATTTTGTAAACACACCACTATTTGATGGCAAGCTTGGTTTGCCATTAGATAATTGTTTTGAAGTTATATATTTTAATGTGGTCCCAACCCCTGACAGCTTTGATTTTCTTCAGTAGCACTCCACAGATGTACAGGAAGACTCCTCACTTCGGCGATGGACCCACATGAGAAAAGCTACAGCATGTTCGCAGCCTCCTTGTGAAGCAACACAGCCATGGCATTGCACAGATTTCACTACTTCATCCTCTTCGTCGACTATAAGTGTTACTACGTACAATTTTGCGTGGACCTTATGCTCAGGGCAAAGTTTTGCCTTGACGGTGCACAGATTAGCTTCGCGTTTCAGCTGCACATAACTTACAGCGTCATCGCCATAAGATGGCCTTGAGGATCTAAAACAAATAAATTTATATGTAAGGAATATCATATAATATGGTATAGTTGTTTAAAACTATTTCTTTATATCATAATAAAAACAATACATTTTATAACCTAAACCTAACACCCATACATACGGCACATATACCTACGTAGGTAGCCATTTTAAACGCTAAAAATAGTGGTTATGTTATAAAGATTTAATGTACTTACATAGAAGTTTTGATGCTTCTAAATTCTGCTGAACAGAAGTCTTTGTTTGAAGCTAGGAACTCTCCCACCATCAATGAATCAACTCTAGGCAAATTAGCAGAATTTGCCTTGTTAAATCCTTGTTCCATGGCTGATGTCTGTTGTGGAAATGGTAAACAGGTAAACTACGACTATAAAATGTATTTTAGCGAAAGGTAAAGCGAAAACAATAGTTTTTTTGTTAGAATTGCAGTGATCGCGCGTAAGCTCAAACGAAACAAGATGACGTTACTGAGACGTGACGTAATTCGCTCTGATTGGTGTTTAAGCTATCATGGCTGATTGTTGTATTTTATAGATTTATTTTAACAAATAAATCATAAATCGCGTCATTATTAAGAGAATAAATACATTTTTCAAAATCCTTGAATCCTGTTTCATTAAATCAGTTAAATATTTTGGCGATACTTGACTTTTTTTTGTTTTTTTTTTTTTAAGTCGGCTGGGGGAAATCCTCATGGATAGCCATAGGCCCGGGCCTTATGGTATGCCCGACTCTGCTGAGTAGTGGACGCAACAGCCTACGGACTAAAACCCCCTTCCGTTTAGTCACCTATTCTCTCTGGAACCGCTTGTGCATTACTTCAGAGAGGCTTTTGTCTTTTATATTCTAGCTTCTAGCTTCTTGTCTTTGTCTTTCATCTTTTTCCCTTACTCTCATTATTTCCTTAAGCATTTCCGCGTATTTGTCCCATCCTTCTTTATTTTTTGTCATTCTTTCCATCACGTTATCCACCCTTACTTTTCCGTCGTTTCCTTCCGTTTTCTCTCTCAGGTCTGTGAATTTTGTGCATTCGAACAGGGCATGCTCTGGTGAGTCTATATTTTCGCAATATGGGCAAATATCATTTTCTGCTTTCCCTATTGCATGGAGATAGGTGTTAAAAACTCCATGTCCACTCAGCGCTTGTGTTAACAGTCTTTCTACTTCTCCATACTTTCTTTGTATCCAATGTCTGAGGTTGGGTATGATTCTGCGGGTCCACTTGCCTTTTCCCTCCTTTTGCCAATCTTGTGACCATTCTGACAGCGTACGCGATCTTTCTTCTTGTTTCGTTCTTTTCTTTTCATGGAAGAATGGGTGCCGTTCTTGAGCTAGCCGTTCTACAGGTATTAAGCCCCCTATCACCAAGACCGCGTCCAGGAAGATGGTGCGATAGGCTCCAGTGATACGTATTGCCAGCCTCCGTTGTACTTTACTGTATAAGTTCCTGTATTTCGCAACACTCATGGCCCCCGCCCACACTGGTGCTCCATATAGCATTACGGAATGTATCGCGGACGCTAACAGTCTGCGCTTACTAGATCTTGGACCTCCTTTTCTGGGCATAATTTGGCAAAGAGCGGCCGCCAGTCTTTCGGCTTTACCAGTCACTTCTTTTATATGTTTGTCGAACTTTAGACATTTATCGAGCCAAATGCCGAGGTATTTTAATCTGTCTGCGGGCATCACCCTGACTCCTTGGACAGTGAAGTTGATTTCGCTCAGCTTTCTTCTACCGCTTAGGACGATTGCCTCCGTCTTCTCGGGAGCCAAGCGCAGTCTCTTCTGCTCCATCCATCGGCTTATCCTCTCTAGGGCTACGTTGGCTATGGTCATGAATTCTTCTTCTTTGCTCGCTGTGACCACCAGGGCCAGGTCATCAGCGAAGCCTATCAATTGTGCACCGTTTCCTAGTTCCATGCGTAGGACCCCGTCATACAAGATGTTCCATAAAGTTGGGCCCAGTATTGAGCCCTGCGGAACACCACCGGTAACCCTTTTTTTTATAACGGTGCCCGCGCTGTCCGTCTGTGTGATATATCTATCCTGGAGGTAGCTGTTTATGATGTTGCATATGTTTTGTGGCATGCCTTTTGCGGCCATTTCCTCCAGGATGAGCTCCCACGATGCGGAGTTGAAGGCATTTCGAACATCGAGGGCCACTACTGCACAGATTTTCCTGGTCCTGCGGGTTCCTCGCCTCGCGCCTTCCGCTATCTCCAGCAACTTATTGACTGCATCCACTGTAGACCTTCCCTTTCTAAACCCGTACTGTGAATCGTGTAGACCGTCCGTTTCCATTAGGTGTTTTTCGATTCTGCCTAATATCAGTGACTCCAGGAGCTTCCCATAGCAGTCCAGTAAACACAACGGCCTGTACCCCGCAGGATCTTCAGCGGATTTGCCTAGTTTCCTGAGCAGGACTAGTCTAGCTGTTTTCCAGCAATTTGGGAAAACACCAGACTCCAACACTTTTTGTAGCACAAGCCTTATCCTGTCTGGTATTGCTGTTATTGCTAAACTCACGATCTCCGGTGGAATTTGGTCGGGTCCGGGGGCTCTCTTGAGCTTTATGCAAGCTTTTAGTCGCGTGATCTCCTCCTCGGTCACTTCTGGGAACTCCTGTGGTGGCTTTGTTGTACGTTCAAAGTCAGTATGCTCTGGGAAGAGGCCCTCCGCTATAGCCTGAATTTTGTCCATACCCATGTTTATGGGTGGATTTCCATGCAGCTTCTTTGTCACTATCTTATATCCTAGTCCCCATACATCATTATCTACTTCCTCGCATATTTCCCTCCATTTCTCGTCCTTTGATTTCCAAATTCGTCTTTGTAGTTCAAGTTTCGCTTCTTTGTACTTCTTTTTGAGTTCATTTATTTCATTGCTTTCCTTGTCATTCGCTTTTCTTAGCTTTCTCTTACTTCTTGTATACCTTCTTCTGCTTTCCAAACACCCTTTCCTTGCTTCCGCAATTTCCCTGTTCCACCAGTAGACTCCTCTTTTTTTCGAGCATTTCTTGCATGCTTTGCTCCTGTCTTCCCCGCAACAGTTTTCTGCCTTGTGGCCATATTCCCAACACTTGAAGCATCTCAGCAGCTCTATCCTTTCCTGTATGTGGCATATATTTAGACCTATTCTTATCCTTCCCCCCTCAAGGAGATTTTCCGCATCTCTTTCATCCATGATCACTGTTGCCGTCTGATTTCCTCCGCCCATCGGTCTCAGTGATCTGATCTCGAAGCTATCCAGGTTTTTTTATTAAATTTGTCCTTTGCAAATCTTCCTTTACTTCATCTTTTTCTACCGAGCCGTCTATTCCTTTAATGTGTAGAACTTTTTTCTTGGCTCCCCCAGCTCTTCTTACTTTTTTATCTCCCATCATCTCTTTTATTTTATCTGTCATGTCTTCTATGTTCTCTGTTACTCTTACAAGGACATGCCCCCTGGCCGTCATTTTTGCCCCCTTTATGCTTTCTAGGGACGCAGTCCCTTTTATTCCCTCTTTTAGCCTCTTCACGGTATCGGCGTATGTTGTTGTCCCTCCCTCTATGAGTATTACCTCATCCCTCTTTTCAGGTTCTACAGTTTTTATCTTTTCTCCTTTTTTTGGTGTCCTTAATTCCAGTTTGATATCTTTTCCACGGAACAATATTACTAGCATCTTTCTTATTACACCTGTATCGACTCCTTGTGGCTTTATAATTGTAACCTCTTTATTTCCCATCTCTTCCACTATTGTGGTCAGCTCTGTCAAAAGCTCATACGTGTCCTTCTGGCTTCGTCCGTCCTGTTTAGTGGCATCGTGGAACATGATTACGGCACTTGTTTTGCTGGTCAGGCTCCCCTCTTTTGTTTTGATGGTAGTTGCTCGTTCCACCGTCACATATGTTCCTCCTGGGCATGCTGCTCTCTCGGCTTTGGTCACTTCTGGGTATCGACTTAGTACCCTCCTTGTCAGCCTCGAATGTGTTTTCTCCCTCTCATCACAAAAGTAGACACTACATTCTGTGGTTCTATGGAACATGTCTCCGTGGCCAATCTTTGTCCTTTTGTAGCTGTCTTGCGTCCAGTCCATACTTGATACTTTCAAGAAATCATCGTAGCTGTTAATCGTCTGATCTATCAGCTCGAATCGCTGGTTCTCTTCAGTCTCTCGTTTGTGTAATGTCTTGAGCTCCTTAATTTCTTGTTCTAGTTTTCTAATCTTTTTTTCTTGCTCTTTTTTGTAGATTTCAAACTTTTGCTCCATTTCTGTTGGTTTCATTGTATCGTCCTTGTACTTCATTGTTACCCGCTCCATCAGTGCTGGGAGGTAAATTAAAAGGTCTTTAATTTACCGGTGCACATTTTTGTTCTCTTTGCCGAATTTTACCAACTTATCTATTTTTGATTTTAATTTTAGGTACTCCACTGGGGGCTCTGCTTCAGCGGGTTGGATCACTATCGGGCTCGACAGTTTTTTCCGCTTTTTTGGTCTCATTGGTGTAATTACCGCGTCTTCCGCTATCTTTTCTCTAGAGCTTACACAAGCGTCTTCGTGTCTCAGCGTACCGCTATCCGCTAATGTATTGGATGTCTTAGATTCTTTTGATGCGCCCGGGGGCGTCCGTTTAATTGTTTCCCTTTTTTTGAACGGGTCTTCTACCTGTTCCCACTCTATTTCAAAATTCTGTGTGGTTTGCAAAATTTTGCCCCCCCCAGAATACGAAGGGCTGCCCTCACCATCCGAAGACGGCTCGGGGAGGGATTCTCCAGTACTGGTAATACTGGTACCCTCCTGGGGTAGATTCTTTTTAAATTTTGCCTCCATACTTACTTCCCTACCACCTCAAAGTTTGCAGTACGCCTGCCGGATTATTTAAGAGTATCCTCTTGGTCCGCCAGCCGATTTCTGATACAGGACCCTTTCGATTCCACGTCGATCTTATCGGCTCCTGTCCAGTACCGAGTGCACTGCGCACATGCTACACTCAGGCCAGTTTTGGTCCGCGCCGGGTATTTGATTTCCCCGGTACCCCACATATCTGAGAGGCATTGCCCTATCCGCCACCTGGGGACGCGCCCGATGGGAGACTGGCATCTCCTCACGGGACTACTGTCATCATGCCTATTACGACGTGGGTGTCTTCAAAAGAAGAGTGAATAGGCTACTACAAAGTTATTGCGCTTTACCACCACAAATCGCATCACCACTTAACATCAGGTAGGATCGCGGTCAAGCATTAACTTTTTCCCATAAATAAAAAAAACATGGATTTCATTTTGAAACTTCGGCACAGAGTATAATGTTACGTGACCGTTTTTATCTTCTTCCGCTTCTTCCTTTATCTCTACTATTGCACTTCTTACCAGTAACATAACGTAACATTGATATACTGAAATTATAAGAATAAATTAGCAATTTAAGTTTACTTCTGACGCAGAGAACACAGACGCATTATTATTCCTTGCAATTTGTTTAACTTATTTATTTAATTAATGTCGTATTATAGTAATGAAATATATATTCCTGTCTAATGTTTCTGACGGACGCTACTATTGTTGCCATTCCAAAGTACATGTACGTACGTAACAACACGATATCTTTCTGGAATTCAATAAGACATGAAAAGTTGAGATGGTTAAAAATCTTGCACGCTTAGAGATAAACACGAAGACAAAAGATCTATCTATGTGGATTAGAAGCGCCTACAGTACTAAACATTACTATGTTCTGATCTGGACGACCCTGTAGCTAATGGGGGACGAAGTCGGATAACCTCCTCGAGTGCCCCGGTGGAGCAATTGCCCTTGGACTTCGGTTCGGGAGTGAGAGCACCTCCCGGGACGGTGTTGCAACCGTAGTGGATCTGGGCCTCCAGGCTCGGAGAAACTGACGGCCAATAATCCGACAAAGTCGCGCGGCGAGTCCGCCCCTGGGGCGGCTGTTGTCTTCGGCCACGCCGGGCGCACCCGTAGCCCGCTCATAGCACGCCCCGAGCGGAGCGGGGACTGCGGTCATGGAGATCGCAGTCACGAGGAAGACAATCTCTCAAAAAATATCCCAATCCCAAGGTCTGGCGTGCTGATGGGATGAATGGCGAAGGGGAACTTGGTCCCCAGCGTCCGAAGCTGTGGATCAGCAGAACACACACAATATGAATAGCAGCCTAAAAGACATTAGTCCCCAGGAGGGTCCGTTCAAAGGTCGGGGAATCCCACACGGTGCCCAGCACCGCCTGCCCTCCGTACTCTAGGGTGGGCAAGACTGCGACGGGAGAAGAAGTATGTGCACAGAGGAGTGATGCCGATGGACCATCGTCGGCAACGCCTGTGACAGGGAAGCCGCGCACCGCGAAGGGCGCAGGCGAGAAAACATCGACGACAATGCCGCCACCCATGTCGGGTGCCGGCAAAAAACCTAGACGTGACAGGCCTGCGCAGCGCGCGCCGGCGCCGACCGTGCCTGCGAAAGCGCGGGTGGTGCTGGAACGACTGCGCTTTGACCGTAACGAGGGCGGTGCGAAGGCACCCCTCGATAGCAACCGGATCGTGGTCAAGCATTAATTTAAAAAAAAGTCAGCATATAACATTACCCGATACATAGCGCAGCGCAGGAGCATATTGACAGCAATTTCGGTGCCATAGGCTAACACGCCGATTATCTTTCACCCCTCGTCGTCCAGTATTACCTCCTGCACGGCCATCAGTGGAGGCGTAATTCCTCCGTCTGCGGTCCCCACTAGCGAGAGCATCTGGTCGACTCCGGCGGTCGTACGGAGCGGACGTGCGCAAGGCACATTATTGTTTGTTTTATAATTGTCTTAGGCGCATGCACTTATTTATCTCGCGATACTTATTAGTGCTGAATATTGTGTATGTAATAAATACTCTTTAGTTGTAGTGTGTGTTTGTTAGTGATTAAGGTCTCAACAATTGGTTATTAGAAGTGAACACTGTATCATTAACAATTGTCGTGTGTCTTAACTTCTCTAATCTTGTGATTAACTCATAAACATTTAGTGTGGAACCATTTAGTGGCCCAACATATGAAATAGTTCCGTCAAATAGCGGTGGACGCTGTATCCTTTATAAAAAAAAAAAATAACTACACTGTTTATTGTAACTTTAAGTGAATATTGTGAGCCTAGTGGTTATCATACGACAACCGTTATACGATAACTATAATCTAAGTGCTGATAACGCAATTATTCTAAGTAATACTTTATTTCGGTACTACCCACTGCGGCCATTTTTTTTTTTTTTTTTAGACATTCGAAATTATAGTTGTACCGGAGTGTTTCTTATCGCTGACACCTTATAGGAGCTCTGATGAATGACTGCTTAACATGTCGGAGGAAGAGGGTTTTACCCCAAAGAGGAGTTTAATGAGAAGCCCACCTGAACACGACATTGAACAGGGCAACTTATTAAATCGTCCGCCGCAACCTCCTTCACAGGTAGCGGTAGCTTCATCGGCAGAAGTTCAATCTATGTCTCAGCGCATGAGAATGACGCGCAAGCGTACAGACAGGGTACGCGCGGCTCCCGTTGCTGGTATACTGACGCGTGAGAACGCTGAGGCTGGCAGCGGGGATGAGATATGTACTGATGACGAACTCAACTTATCGACAGCCACGCGAATGGAAATTTTGGATTATACCCGACGTGCCGTAAAAAATATCATAGCAATTATATCAGCATCGGCCTCTAAACTTAATAAAGTTGATACAAATAAAATTGCAGTTATAGGACAGGACATCATCGCTAAGATGGCCGCCATGGAAGTACACGCCGCAGAAGCCGAACTAGCATTAACTAAAGCAGAAAGGGATCGAGCCATACTTGAGGCCAAGCTGTACCGAGCGGAGTCTGTACATACACCTACAACCACCACAGGCACGCCACTTCCTGTCTCGTATGCCTCGGCTTTGCGGATGCCAAAGGGCGTAACACCGATGCCCATCCCCTTACGACCGGGACCGGTCCTTGCATTCTATCCAGCTGGAGAGCAAGAACACTTAAGGACTGCGGATGACACAAAAGCTGAATTGAAGAAGAACATTAAGCCATCAACCATGACTATCCAGGTGGCTAAAGTGACGAAGG
This sequence comes from Byasa hedistus, assembly GCA_029286795.1. Taxonomy (NCBI): domain Eukaryota; kingdom Metazoa; phylum Arthropoda; class Insecta; order Lepidoptera; family Papilionidae; genus Byasa; species Byasa hedistus. The sequence goes on along the minus strand of JAGSMW010000050.1, from coordinate 317,161 downwards.
TAGGGAATGCAGGTGTTGTTGTCCAAACGACATCCCAAGAGGCCGCGGATAGATTGAGAACTGCAACTCCTGCAACGTTGCGTGTAGCTGAACCAAGGCAACGTCTACCACTAGTGGCTTTGCGTGGATTTCAGGAGGATATTAATAATGAAGAACTTATGGTGGCTCTGCACGAGCAAAACTTCATTGATAATCCGAGGTGGTCAAAGGAAGAAATTGTGAAAAACACAAAAATTTTATTTAAAAAGTCCTGGCGAGGCAGCAAACGCACAACAGTTGTTCTTCAGTGTGCGCCGAGCTTTAGAGATGCCTTAACTTCCAGAAGTAGACTATACATAGGTTGGGATGTAGTTGAGCCAACGGACTACATTGATGTTACTTGTTGCCAAAAATGTCAGCAATATGGACACCCAGCAAAATATTGTAAGATAGGTGAAGATATCTGCGGTAGATGTGGGGATGCCGGGCACAGCAGAGCTAACTGTAAAGCTCCAAATGAAAGCTGCGCTACTTGCAAAAGGTTTAATAAGCCTGGCGCGAGTAGCCATAAGACAATGTCCAGAACTTGCCCAGCACGAATGCACGCTGAAGAGAGGGCTGTTATTTCCACACAGTATGGATAATCCAGGAAATATAATAAGAATAGGCCAAGTAAATTTAGGTAGGAGCAAGGCAGCGACAAATGAGCTTCCATCAATAGCACGTAACTTGGGTCTCGACATCGCTCTCGTACAGGAGCAGTCGTCCCGCGCAGAGAACAATATTCAGTTTGGAAACTATCCGCAAGCAGGAATTACGGTGTTTAATAATACCTTGGCTGTGGCCGCCTTACCTCACCTGAGTAATCCTTACTGTGTCGTGTGCCACTTAGAGAGTTGTGAGTTATTCTTGGTGTCCGCATATTTCAAGTACAGCGACCACATCGACAAACACCTGCATCACCTGGAATTTGTTCTTAACCAGCTGAAGGGCAAGCGAATACTTATTGGTATGGACAGTAATACACACTCGCCGTTATGGTACAGCAACAGATCTCAATACCAAGGACGGGGCAACGTAGTGGAAGAGAGAAGAATAAAGATGGAGTCTCTCATAACTTCAAGAGAGCTAAAAATTGAAAACGAAGAGGGTCACCTTGCTACTTTTGCCGGAAGCATGGGTGAATCGAACATTGATTTAACTCTCACAACCCGTGGTGTGAAGGTTGCAGAGTGGCGTGTGCTCGACGTTAGCAGCAGTGATCATAGACTGATCACTTATATGGTGAACCATCATCGACGCGAACAAAGATGTCTCAGAGCAGTAGAACCAAGGCGCTTCCGGGACCGACGGGTATGTTGGGGTCACTTCCGTGGTATGGTTCATGAACGAATGGGACAATTAAATACTATGCAGCTAGCCCAGAGTTTGTGTGCGGACTTCACGCAAGTTATAGTTGAGTCTGCCATGGTAACTCTGGGTGAATCTAACCCGCGGCATAATGTAGGATATGAATGGTGGACGCCTGAACTAGATAGAATGAGGAAAAAATATTGTACGGCACGGCGTGTATGGCAGAGAAAGAGACGGATGGGAGGTAAATCTGAGGAGTTGGCAAGGGATGAATTGCGTTTTGCGCGAGCGAGATATAGAAGGTTAATGGAGGAGACAGAATTACGACATTTTCGGAAGATTGCAGAATCAGGAAACTTCAATCCGTGGGGCCGTGCATATCAACTAGTAAGCGGAAGATATCGACCGCCTAGTAATATCATTAACGGGATTAAATATGCTGAGGGATATACAGGAAGTGTGAGTGAGGCCATGCTAGGCCTCATGAACTCATTGTGTCCAGACGATGACCTTTCTCGGGACACCGCGTATCACAGACAAGTGCGAGTAATGGCGTCTCTCGTCCCCTCTGGTAGGGCAGTGTCTCCTCCATCCATGCGGGATCTGTGGGATATAGTTAAGGCTTTACCTAACACTGCTCCGGGACTGGATGGTATAAGTGCGAAGATAGTGAAGAATGTATGGATGGCTGCCTCCCACGAATTTCACTGGGTATATTCCAAATGTATTGAGGAGGGAGTGTTTCCAGATGTGTGGAAGGATGGACGTTTACTTGTTCTGCCGAAAGGGAATGAAAGGCCACTAACAGATCCCAAAGCGTACCGCCCGATCACGCTTCTATCTGTCTTCGGTAAAATCTTGGAACGTCTTATAATCCGATGTGCTCCTTGCTTAAGTAACGGATTATCATGCTGCCAGCACGGATTCTCTCTTGGAAAGTCGACAGTCACGGCGCTGCAAGCAGTTATACAAACTGCTCGGAACTCTACCCATAAATACGTGCAGGCTATTTTCCTAGACATTTCGGGTGCATTTGACAATGCTTGGTGGCCGATGATTACGATTAAAGCCAAACAAAGGGGATGTCCGCCTAATATTTATAAAATACTGCTGAGTTACTTCACAGGGAGAAGAATTGGCTTATTTGTTGGTAACCGACAGGAGTGGAAAGTTTCGACCATGGGATGCCCACAGGGTTCAGTGTTTGGTCCTATCTTGTGGAACCTGTTAATGGATGACCTACTCCGCCTGCCATTCTTGTCGAACACTAAAATGCTTGCCTACGAGGACGACGTTACAATCTTAATTGAGTCCGATACCAGAGCAGGCCTGGAAAAGGCCGCCAAGTCCGCTTTAGAACTTGTTCAGGGATGGGGGGAAAGGAATCGTCTTAAGTTCTCTCCAGGGAAGTCACAAACGATGACGATTAAAGGCAAATTCCAGAGACCGCCTACAATTAAATTTTGCGGTGATGGGGCAATTAGAAGCGTACGATCTGCAAGAGTTCTCGGTATTACAATTGACACCCACCTGTCCTTTATGGAACACGCTAGGGATATAGGGGAAAAAGCCACAAAATGTTTTTGCAAAATGTCACGCGTCTCTGCATCCTCATGGGGTGTCCGATACCCGGCTCTGCGTATCTTATACAAGGGAACCTATGTGGCTGTCCTTACCTATGCAGCAGCGTGCTGGTATGAACGGGTGAGTACCTACACAGTCCGAACCACTCTGCTCAGAACGCAGCGAACGGGGCTGATAATGTTAACCAAGGGCTACAGAACCAACAGCACCGCCGCGCTGCCTGTGCTCGCTGGCGTGCTGCCGGCGGACCTGGAGGTGACCCGTGCTGGCAAAATAAGTCTCGAGCGACGCGGACTACATAAAAGAGAAATTAGCAGGCTTAAGCGTAGCACTTGGGATAATGTTGTGTGTGAATGGCAAGTTAGATGGATGAATGATACAAAAGGTCGAGAGCTGTTCAGTTTCTTCCCGGATGTGGCGGTGCGACTCAAGTATCATTGGGTCGTACCGGACTATCAAGTCTCACAGATCCTTAGTGGGCATGGCAGTTTCGAAAACGGCTTTGTCAGATGAAATTAGTGGAAGATAGTATGTGTGAGTGTGGTGAGGCGGAGGAGGACCGCCATCACGTTTTATGGGAGTGTAAGTTGTATGCGGATTTAAGACGAAAGATGATGGATAAAATTGTTCAAAAAGAGGTGGGCCCAGTGTATTACTCGGATCTAGTAAGCACAGAACACAACTTCTCCAAACTGAGAGAGTTTGCGCACGAGTGGCACGCACGGAGAAGTAGCGTAACGACCGGAGTCGACAGTGTGCTTGTTACGTCCAGCCCAGAAGGGAGGAGAGTGGACACATAGGGACAAGGAGAGAGAATAAATAACTTGTAGGGAGTCAAGAAGGTGTACGTGGAGCCGAACTGAAGCTAGACCGCGTATGCTCTCCCGCGATTCGGCCCGTATGACCTTTGGGTCGGTGGGGCCATGGGAGGTTGGAGGGTTGTCTAACGAGAGCATCTGTAATAGATGATAATATGTCGTGCCTGTCGTGGAGCGTCATCAGGCACTTGTACACACAAACCGACGCGCTTCGCGTACTGCCACCTATCCTTACGAAGCGCTATACATTGAGTGTCGGACACACCATTTGTGTCGCCGGCACTGGAGTAAGAATTAAATAAACTCAAACGCTGTGTCGCCGGCACTGCGTTTGGGTAAAATTTATATTTTGTTGTTTTTGTGGCCGTCGCAGTCTTTATTACGTTTATATAAATAGTGTGAAATGTTTGAAGATTAGTTAGTGCGTTTTACATAAAAATATGGCTAAAAACTCAAAGGATAAAATTAAACGTAATTTTGTTACGTAATTTAACCAGCGGTTCTCAACATACAGTTGTTGTTGTTGCTAAGCTTTTATTTTGTACTAATATTTCTGGATAGCATATTCGTCCTGAATATTTAAGGTGGTCTTATGGTTTTATGAATAACTTAAACAAGAATTTTAAACATAATTGAACGTAAGCGTAAAAGTGAACTTAAAATAAAAATTTTCGATTTTTTAACTGTTAGATAAAAACATATCTAATCCTAAAAGTGCCTGAGGAACTAAAGATATAATAATGTAATTTGCCGATGCAGATTTATTCTTTAATAAAAATAAATTTGCGCTCAGAAAGCACATTACCAAGCTTATACGAAATAAGACTAAATAATATACTGGGTCTATATAACGAGTCTATATAACTTATGAAATATAAGAATAATAAAAATAAAAAAAAATACCTATCACACTTTCGGCATATGAATGTATATTGTTGATTTTTATTTTTATATTGTTAATTTTATAGGATCTGTAAATAAACGTTGTTATTATTTTTAGATAGATATTCCACATTTACTTTACTAATAATTAACTAATTCAAAATTCTTTCTGCGCTTCTCAACGTACTTTCTAAATATATAATGAAACCTCATCTAGCCGTACATATTGTACTTAATTAGAATATAAGATAAATTGTTATGTTGGTTTCAATAAATAAATAAATAATAAACAACTCATAAAAAGCTGTTGGCTGTCTGGATAGGAAAACGCGTTCAAAATAACTAATTACTACAAGCAAAGGGATGATTTTTATGGTTTTTGATATAAAGATGCCTGTTGTTTTAAAAATGACTCAAATGTAAAATTAGCTGCGAAAGTTAAAATCAGCTATATAATAAAACCATTCATTACTTTTATAGATAACAAAGTTGCGCGTGTGCAAAGTTGCCCATAGCTACTATACCCCTAAGACCATTAGATTTTTTTGTTCAAACTGCACACACTAAATAACACAAATGTAATACCTGCTTATTTGATATATATTTAATTCTAGCCAGTTTCTTACATACAACGGATCAGAGGACTAGCAAAAAATAAATCGCTAACAAATCTGTAGAAGGCTACGCTTCTCTTCTCACTAGTCACAATCTCTCTGCACTACTTTCTTGGTGTTGATAACGATATTACAGTTGTTTCTTCTAACGCGCTTGCCTTGTTAAAGCTGTTGACTTCCTTGAACTGCACTCTACACTCTAAGGTAATTGACTTGCCTAGACAAACTATTTCTCCGGATCCTTTTATTGGGCCTCTGCCGCTATAGCCCCGCCCCGTCTCTTTCACTTTTATTAGACCTTGTGGCGACTCATGAATTTCCCCTAAATCTACTTCTTAATTGCATTAGAATTTTTGAAGCCATTTTTTCGGTTACACATCTGGAGACATTAGTCGACTTGTAACTAGCCACTGGCGTTACCCGCGCAGGTGCACCGCCGGACGACGGCTCAGCAAGCTTTACCATACTTAGGTTTATTGCGGCTTTTAAAATAACTATTTAACGCCCGCCGATAATCGCTTGAGTTACTACGTGGCCCGCCAAAACAATGACAGCCCATCACAGGTGCTGTTTATTGTCATTATTTCGACAAAACTTCCGCTCTAGTTTTTACATCCATATCAGAGACATTTTTAATAAACAGACTGGTTGATAGTACTTACCGATTTTCAAGGTCGTTGCAGCCATGAATATTTTTTAAAAAATTTCAGACCGCTAACCAAGAAAAACATAAAGGAGTGGACTGGTATCACCAGCGTAGAGCAACTGTTCCATGTGGCTCATGATAGGCAAAAATTAGCAAAACTGACGGCCAACCTCCAGTTATAGAGAGGCACTTGAAGAAGAAGAACCAAGATAATTTTTCCCATTGAAGGTCCTATAATATTTGTCAAAGTAGTCGAGAAAGCATCCGAGTCTATAAATCGTATGCTGAAGTACTAAATAATAATGTTTAAATTACCTTTTTCTCATTATCTAATTTGTTCATATTAATAAATCACTATACTTGTAGATTTTAACGCTATGTTATTCGACTCAAAAACCACGTTTGTTACATTTATTATATTCTAGGTTCATAATATACGTAGTATACAAGTTTTTGTGTTGACGGCGTCGTCTAATATTTATGCATCAAATGTTTGACAAACAGAGGCAGTGGACTACAGTCATGGTCATTTTGGGGGGCGAAGCTGCTCGCGTCCGTAGGAAATACTTGAAATATGACACCCTACACGTGCCCCCTGGGTAGTGCTAAACGAGCAGCAAATTCCGGTGGTAGGCTTCGGCCGCTGGCTCCTGGTACCACCCATCGGCAAAGCCATGCCGCCAAACGACTTGTCGTGTTCCGACATGATGCCTGATGAAGCCACAAGGGGGTTGGGTCCGTACAGTTGCACTGTATTTTGAAATCCGGGTATGGCGCATTGAAGGTTGTGGCGCTGGGTGCCTGTTCGAGGAGGGTAGCGGGATCCGAAGCACGGTTCTCCGCTGGCCGACCGCAGATAGTAGGGGGCCCAAGTAGCGAGTAAGCCACTTGCGAAAGGCTGCCCCGCCAACTGTGAAAAATCCCAGAGTGGCCCCATCGTGCCGGTTGGCGACCGGGCGAGAGGACCCGATGGCGATCTCTGGGGGGGTTCGGGCGTCCCCGCAGTCTCCAGACCAGGCTCCCTCTAGCGGTGCACCGCCAACTGCGTCGTTGGGATTTCATTGCAGTGCCTCGTTCAACTTCCTCCCTCTTCCTATTCACTCCCACAAATGAAATGGTCAAAAGGAAAAATAAGTTTCAACAGCGGTTGCACGTCCTCTCTCTACAAGTGCACCTCACAAACATCAGAGGCCTGCACTCAAATCTCGATGCAGTCCACCACCATCTCGAAACTGCCAAGCCACACTTATTTTTTCTGACGGAGACGCAAATACGCGACCCACTTGATGCGGCGTACCTGGATTACCCAGGATACTCTTTGGAGCACCACTTCCAACCGCGTGCCGGAGTCTGCATGTACGTCCGCCAAGACATTTGTTGTCAGCGTCTCCATCATCTTGAAGACCCCACCTTTTCTACACTTTGGACGATGGTGGACACAGGCATGGAAAAAATCATCTATTCTTGCGTCTACCGTTCGCACAGCGGTGATAAGGAAACGACTCGGCTATTTGAACACCTCAGTGAGACAGCGGATGAGGCTCAGCAGCGGTACCCGTCGGCACAGTTGGTCTTTCTAGGTGACTTTAACGCTTGCCACGAACATTGGCTATTTCCCTACCAAAAAACCGACTGTGCAGGGAGAGAAGCAAGAAAGTTTGCTATATCGCACAACCTCTCTCAACTGGTTAAAGAAGCAACCAGGGTGCCCGATGTAGAGGGCCACACTGCCAATTGCTTAGACCTTCTGCTGACAACAGATCCTATCAGATACAGAGTGGAAGTTTCGTCCCCGTTAGGGACTTCCGATCACTGTGTGGTGAAATCTGTAGCGACCTATTCTCCTCCTAACCTCGACACACATGGGGTCAGACGAATATGGCGCTACAAGTTGGCAGATTGGGATGAAATGCGGCATTTCTTCGCATCTTATCCTTGGCGGCAAGTCTGCTTTTCTTCTGACGATCCGTCGAGATGCGCGGATGCCGTAACCGACGTGGTACGCCAAGGTATGGAATACTTCATACCGTATACGGATGTATCTACTGGTTCCCAAGCGCGACCCTGGTTCAATGCCGAATGCGCTAAGGCGGAAAAGCGAAAACACTCTGCTTTTCTGGCCTGGGTCAGTGCTAAAACCCGCAAAACTCCGGATGTTACCACCAAGAAGAAAGCCTTTAACCGTGCCGCCAAGTCCTTCAAAAAGCAATTACGGCGAGCTCGACACGACCGAATAAAACGCATTGGCGCGAAGCTCTCTGCTCAGCCGTGTGGCAGCCGAGCTTTCTGGTCTCTAGCCAAGTCGGTCGAGACGAACTTTTGCCGGCCTTCGCTGCCTCCGCTGATTAAGCCCGATGGTTCACTGGCAAACTCGGCAAAAGAGAAGGCTGATTTACTTGCCTTTCATTTTGCCAAAAATTCACGTCTTGATGATGTAAACGCTACACCGCCTCAATTGCCTCTCTGCGGTATTTCTATGCCGGAAATCCGCATTTTGCAGAAAGAGGTGTTACAAACCATGCGTAGTCTGGATGTGGATAAAGCCAGTGGACCAGATGGATTACCGGGTATTGTGCTAAAAACCTGTGCACCCGAGTTGTCTCCCGTATTGACGCGCCTGTACCGCCTCTCTTTAAAGACTGGAATAGTTCCGAAATCATGGAAGCTTGCGAACGTGCAGCCCGTTCCTAAGAAAGGCAGCTGTGCCGACCCTGCCAATTATCGACCTATTTCGATTACCTCCGTACTTTGTAAGATTATGGAGAAAATAATCAACAAAAGGCTCATGGCACACCTAGAGCGTAATGACCTCCTCAGTGACCGACAGTACGGATTTCGCCAAAACCGGTCTACTGGGGATCTCCTAGTGTACGCCACCCACTTATGGGCCGAGGCCTTGGAGAAGAATGGGGAAGCAATGGCTGTCTCCCTAGATGTCTCAAAGGCCTTTGACAGGGTATGGCATGCGTGCTTGATCAACAAGCTTCCAGCCTACGGCTTATCTCCTGATCTGATTGCTTGGATTAAGGACTTTCTGAGAGAACGGTCTTTCCGTGTTGTAGTCGAAGGTTGTTCATCAGACCCAATGACTACTAATGCTGGTGTTCCTCAGGGTTCTGTTCTCTCTGCAACCTTATTTCTGTTACATGTCAATGACCTCTTGGTCCCCGGTATCCTTGGGTATGCTGACGACAGCACAGTTGTGGAGAGATATCTGACCACTGCACAGACCAGTCGAGATCAAGTACAGACTTTAAGAGAGACTATGGTTGAGCGGTTGGACCACGCATTAGAGGCAGTCTCCAATTGGGGAAATGCCAATCTCGTAGCTTTCAACCCCACCAAAACGCAGGCATGTCTGTTCACTGCGAAGAGGAGCCCATTCACCTTGGCTCCCACTTTCCGAGGAGCAGTTTTGGAGTGCACCGACCGTCTTCAGTTGTTAGGCATCGAAATATCAACGAACCTCAACTTCGGGCGGTTCATCGAGTCCAAAGCGAAAATAGCCGCGAGGAAACTCGGAATCCTTGCCAAAGTGCGGCGGTACTTTACACCGGGACAGCTTCTGACTCTGTATAAAGCCCAGGTCCGATCGTGTGTGGAGTACTGCTGCCATATCTGGGCAGGTGCTGCCAATTACCAACTGGCAGTCCTGGACTCGGTGGAGAGGCGTGCTATGAGAATAGTCGGTGACCAAGAGCTTCTGGATGCAAAACTCGATAGCTTGGGTCACCGTCGTAGAGTAGCTAGTCTCTCGGTGTTCTATCGAATGCACTTTGGAGAGTGTGCTCAAGAACTGCATGATCTGATACCGCCCTCGCCCTTTTATCACCGGACGTACAGACACACCGCAGGCATTCATCCCTTCGTTGTCGATCTCCCGCGCATTAGGACTAAGCGTTTCGCTTCGTCCTTCATAATGCGTACAGCGAGGGAGTGGAACAGTCTGCCGGCGTCAGTGTTTCCGTCCAGGTATGATGTGGGGGTCTTCAAGAAAAGAGTGAATAGGCTTCTTCTAGACTAGTGCGCTTTACCACCTAGATTACATCGCCGCTTACCATCAGGCGGGATCGTAGTCAAGCACTAGTCTATCCTAAATAAAAAAAAAAAAAAAAAAAGCGAAACTTAGTACAAACAAAACGCTCGTCAGAAACAAAAAGACATTTTATAGCGGCAGACACTATCAAAATTGGGAAGTAGGTGCACATGAATACAGTTGATATGACATATCTGACTCTCTTGTTTTAGCCGTATAATACATCACAGCGGCCATGTTTGCAAGATTGCAACCTTTTAAACCACTGTAAACCGTCGATGATGATGTATGTCGTCAGTTGTCAGTTTACTTCGTGGTTTGTTTAGTTCATTTGTCTGTTTTAAAATAATTAAAGTTGTTCAGAAGTAATTCGCGTAGTTTTTAGATTTGTTAAACTATTTTTAGATTTTTTGTAGTAATTTTTTTTTTTTTTTTTTTTTTTTTTTTTTTTTTTTTTTTTTTTTTTTTTTTTTTTTTTTTTTTTTTTTTTTTTTTTTTTTTTTTTTTTTTTTTTTTTTTTTTTTTTTTTTTTTTTTTTTTTTTTTTTTTTTTTTTTTTTTTTTTTTTTTTTTTTTTTTTTTTTTTTTTTTTTTTTTTTTTTTTTTTTTTTTTTTTTTTTTTTTTTTTTTTTTTTTTTTTTTTTTTTTTTTTTTTTTTTTTTTTTTTTTTTTTTTTTTTTTTTTTTTTTTTTTTTTTTTTTTTTTTTTTTTTTTTTTTTTTTTTTTTTTTTTTTTTTTTTTTTTTTTTTTTTTTTTTTTTTTTTTTTTTTTTTTTTTTTTTTTTTTTTTTTTTTTTTTTTTTTTTTTTTTTTTTTTTTTTTTTTTTTTTTTTTTTTTTTTTTTTTTTTTTTTTTTTTTTTTTTTTTTTTTTTTTTTTTTTTTTTTTTTTTTTTTTTTTTTTTTTTTTTTTTTTTTTTTTTTTTTTTTTTTTTTTTTTTTTTTTTTTTTTTTTTTTTTTTTTTTTTTTTTTTTTTTTTTTTTTTTTTTTTTTTTTTTTTTTTTTTTTTTTTTTTTTTTTTTTTTTTTTTTTTTTTTTTTTTTTTTTTTTTTTTTTTTTTTTTTTTTTTTTTTTTTTTTTTTTTTTTTTTTTTTTTTTTTTTTTTTTTTTTTTTTTTTTTTTTTTTTTTTTTTTTTTTTTTTTTTTTTTTTTTTTTTTTTTTTTTTTTTTTTTTTTTTTTTTTTTTTTTTTTTTTTTTTTTTTTTTTTTTTTTTTTTTTTTTTTTTTTTTTTTTTTTTTTTTTTTTTTTTTTTTTTTTTTTTTTTTTTTTTTTTTTTTTTTTTTTTTTTTTTTTTTTTTTTTTTTTTTTTTTTTTTTTTTTTTTTTTTTTTTTTTTTTTTTTTTTTTTTTTTTTTTTTTTTTTTTTTTTTTTTTTTTTTTTTTTTTTTTTTTTTTTTTTTTTTTTTTTTTTTTTTTTTTTTTTTTTTTTTTTTTTTTTTTTTTTTTTTTTTTTTTTTTTTTTTTTTTTTTTTTTTTTTTTTTTTTTTTTTTTTTTTTTTTTTTTTTTTTTTTTTCGAAAACGCAGGCATGTCTGTTCACTGCGAAGAGGAGCCCATTCACCTTGGCTCCCACTTTCCGAGGAGCAGTTTTGGAGTGCACCGACCGTCTTCAGTTGTTAGGCATCGAAATATCAACGAACCTCAACTTCGGGCGGTTCATCGAGTCCAAAGCGAAAATAGCCGCGAGGAAACTCGGAATCCTTGCCAAAGTGCGGCGGTACTTTACACCGGGACAGCTTCTGACTCTGTATAAAGCCCAGGTCCGATCGTGTGTGGAGTACTGCTGCCATATCTGGGCAGGTGCTGCCAATTACCAACTGGCAGTCCTGGACTCGGTGGAGAGGCGTGCTATGAGAATAGTCGGTGACCAAGAGCTTCTGGATGCAAAACTCGATAGCTTGGGTCACCGTCGTAGAGTAGCTAGTCTCTCGGTGTTCTATCGAATGCACTTTGGAGAGTGTGCTCAAGAACTGCATGATCTGATACCGCCCTCGCCCTTTTATCACCGGACGTACAGACACACCGCAGGCATTCATCCCTTCGTTGTCGATCTCCCGCGCATTAGGACTAAGCGTTTCGCTTCGTCCTTCATAATGCGTACAGCGAGGGAGTGGAACAGTCTGCCGGCGTCAGTGTTTCCGTCCAGGTATGATGTGGGGGTCTTCAAGAAAAGAGTGAATAGGCTTCTTCTAGACTAGTGCGCTTTACCACCTAGATTACATCGCCGCTTACCATCAGGCGGGATCGTAGTCAAGCACTAGTCTATCCTAAATAAAAAAAAAAAAAAAAAAATAAAAAATTGCGTCACATTCAAACCACGAAGGAAATATGTAAATAACATCATGTTAGGTCTATACTGTAATTTTGAATCGAATATACGCATGCATTTGAGAAATATTAACCAAAAACAGTAGAAACACCGTTTGTGTCGCCGGCACTGGAGAAAAATTTTGGTGGACACAACACTTGTGTCACCGGCACTGAACGTGTTAAGGATAGGTAGATGGCCTGTCGAAACGATGACACCCCATCGCAAATGCTGTTTTATGGTCATTGTTTCGACATTTCTTGCATTGGTCCTCTGCGTCGCTAACAATGACAAAAAAATACGAAAAATAAAAAATTGCGTCACATTCAAACCACGAAGGAAATATGTAAATAACATCATGTTAGGTCTATACTGTAATTTTGAATCGAATATACGCATGCATTTGAGAAATATTAACCAAAAACAGTAGAAACACCGTTTGTGTCGCCGGCACTGGAGAAAAATTTTGGTGGACACAACACTTGTGTCACCGGCACTGAACGTGTTAAGGATAGGTAGATGGCCTGTCGAAACGATGACACCCCATCGCAAATGCTGTTTTATGGTCATTGTTTCGACATTTCTTGCATTGGTCCTCTGCGTCGCTAACAATGACAAAAAAATACGAAAAATAAAAATTCTAACCATATCTAGGTAATTAATTTTACAACATAAATTGATCAAAACACAAAAGCCAAATCTGTTTGTGCGCCGCCGCCGCCGCGCGCCGAGCGGTCCCTTTGTAACACACACAATCAAACGAGGATTTGTAGTAGTGTGAGTGTTTTTAGGGTTTGAACTGTAAATACCGCTTCATCTCGTAAAATTACTAAAAAGACATGTAAAAATAGAATCCACAATAAATTTACAATAAGATAATGTGTTTCCTATATGAATACTAGCTGTTGTCCGAGACTTTGTCCGCGTGGTATTTAATAAAACAGTTATTGTTCAGTTCGCAGAGTTGACGATGAATTAATAATTCTGTATTTCGCGTTAATAAGTACCTAGGCTAATTTTAATGAAATTCTTATATACTCTGCGAATCGAATTCCATACTTCGCGGGATAGCGCGTCACATACAATCATTTTGTAAACGCTGATCTCTGGACTCCAAACTTTCTCGAGTCCTTAACAATGAATGACGCGTTCTATCTGTAATCAGCCGGGCACGCCGCGCGCGCGAGCTCCGCGACAATAGGCTAGTTTCCTAATTTTCAAACATTGGTTATTATTAAACCTTAATACCAGATTAACCGAAATAATTTATTATTTTACGAAAAATCGGACATAAACAATGTGTATTTAACTTTTTTAAAAAACAATTCAAATTTACCTCGAAAACGCTTGATACTGTCATGGCGTCTAATATGACGTCAGTCTGTAAAAACAAAGAATACTGTGTTTGCGGCAGTTTGTTTTTTTCTTCAATAAAAATGAGTTACCCATCTTACAAGTACTGTATAGAACCGCAGTGTGGATGCACAACTTTAAAGACGCCAAACAAGTTATTCTTCAATGTTCCAAACACTAAACAAATATGACAAAAGTAGCCAAAACTTGCCTATCAATAAATTCAAAAATGTATTTTTGTGAAGATCATTTTGATGTAAGTGATTCACAATCTAATTATAAATCAACACAATGCATTTCTAAATTTTTGTACTAGTGACCTTTGGAGTATTCTTTAAATATCTTGATAAAATTATAATGTATGAATTGAGGTTATTTTGTTTATGATTCAAATGATTTAAACCTTTTAATGGAATGTAATGTTTAATGTACCTATTTAACACAATATATTTTTTTTTAAATACATTTTTTGAAGCTCGTGAGGATCTAAAATTAATTTTTTTTGTTACTCATTTATACTTCACAGATTTAACCTCAAAACCAGTATCAATTGACTCGTAATATGTATGTCTAAACAAAAGGTTATTGTGTTCAAAACTGAGTCATTGGTAATTAGGCATATAATTAATAATTTAGACCTGTGAATACTTACTAAATCCTGATTCCATGGCGATTTATATTTGTCTTCCAAGATATACCAAATTGCCTACAACTATATTTATTAAAAATAGCTGAAAACTAAAAAATATCAAACAAACTGTTCTTTTCTACGAAAATCTCAACAACAACAATGGCGTTCTGTACATAGTGACGTAACGTTTTTTGATTAGCGTTCAGTGTCACGTGACTGACGAGCTATTTTTCCAACTTTATTTTATAAAAATATTAAACATGTTTATTCTTTTATGTAAATGATTGTTTTTTGTTGCCTGTATGTCATAATCAATCTTTAGAAACACCAATCCATCCGATTTATTGTTAGTGGAAACAAGCCTATACTTAAAGAAAAATTTTTTTTTTGCGATATTGTTTGATACAACTGGTAATGGACGTATTAAATTACGAAACAAATTTATCCTTTAAGTTTTTAGCTATGTTTTTATGTAAAAGACGCTTAGTTGAAGATTAATAAAACATTTTATACTATTTATATAAACTTAATGGAGGCTGCGATGGAGACAAAAATAACAAAACATAAATTTTACCAAAACGCAGTATGACGTCTGAATTGATGAGCCCATCGCAAAATGATAGCGGCACCTGATGAGACATTGTGAAAATCGTTGTGGCATTGAACGTATTAAAAGTAGTCACCAAAGAATGTCAAAGATAATAATATTCTATGAACGTTAAATGGAAAAAATTACTTACTACAATTAGACAACCGAACATGTAGCCGTGTGCCATCTGCGGAAGGGAACCGGAACATAGGTTTTTCATCCGAAGTGTTATTACACATAAAATATGCATATTTATTCGGAGCTGTTTTTGTTTTTCAGATCAGTTGCTACCAGCCAAGTCTTCGTTATTAAAAAATAAGTTCTTAAGTACGTCGTATTCAGATCCTAATGATGTCCAGGTAGTGTTTCAGTTGTATCGTAGTAACAATCCTTTTCAAGTCGTGTAGTAGGAACAAGTAAGAAAAAAAAAACACTTGATTATAAAAGTGTAGTGAATTCAACTCGAGCGCCAAAGCGAATGGCGAACTGACCAATCGCGGAGTTAGCCCCGCATGCGAATACCGGTTTTCCGCCATCTAGCGTCACAATCTGAAAACACTACGAACGCCACATAGCTCAAATATGACCACTTGTAGCGAGCGTGTACTTTCGTATTCTCAATTAATTATTTATGGTGTTTCTTGTCCTCAAATTAAGAAGTTAAATTAAGGTAGATGTGATGTTGTGTTTATAAATTATGCTAATCTTTATTTTAATCTCAGTATTTCTACTAAGTTCGACTTATTTACAGTTCATAATTTACAAATGTTCATGGCAGTGTCATCTATTGTTTCGTTTGGGACTAAATGTATCTTGTATGGGATGGTACCCCATGGTTTAAAATAATAAAAAATAAGTAACGGCGTGGTTTTTTGAATTAAACTTTTAGGGTACCCCAATTTAAAGTGTAGTAAGCGCTCAGACGCTTTTTCGGCCGGTTTATTTAAACCAACTCGCCGAGGAAGCGCTGCCGCGCTTCCGGAAATGCCCTTCTTAAAAGACAACTCGCTGCAGAAAACTTGACACACACCAGCAGGGTAATATTTGGACCTTCACGAGTATTTTATCTAATTAATAACCTACACAATACAGACACATACGTACGCACGCACGCACACACACAACAGCGTTACCATGCTCACTGCTATCTGAAGTTTATTGTTTTTTTTTTCTGATAATTTTATTTTAATTTTTACCCATTAGGCGACCTATACATACAAACTCTCCCAATAACATCTGGGAAAATTAAACTAGGAGAGGCAAACCAGCGCTGATCGGAAACCATTATCCCGATCAGCATGAGTTGAGCCGCGTAAAATGTTAATTTATGTAATGGTTTCTTATATTTCCGCGAATGTTACACATTTATTAAAACTCAATTTTACGGATTTTATCGCGTTTATTATTTCGTTTGTTTATTCCCGATGTTTCGACCGCTTTGCAGCAGTCATGGTCACGGGAGGACTGAGATGACAGACGTCCAAATGTCGTGGTACCCACAACTTTTTAATTATTATTAATGGTTCGATCTACGCAGAAAGAGCTCACTGTATCTTGAGCTCTTTCTGCTGCAGTTTTAATAAATGTTAATTTATGTTTTTTTTTAAGAAGGCAATAAATGGTTGTTAAACTTTTTTGTTTTATTTATATACAAAAATATATTTTTATAACATTAATTCGTGACGAACACTCCAGTACGGCTTCGCTAGATCCGCTATTAGTCTTTTTATTGAAAGGCCATCCTTGTTGGTACTATTGGCACAATGCACTGATTTTCATGTACGAGTGTATACCACTATCACCATGTATATCACCTTCATACTAAAGTCGTCATCATCTTTTTGCAACGCGGCTCGCGATGATGTATATGCGATAGATAAAAGTTTTCTCGGCTTGTATTGTAAATCAATCGTATAATGTTGTAATTTAAAAAATAGGCGCTGGAGTTTCGTTGAGAGGTTTTTTTCAAAATAACCGCTAGTGGTTAGTGATCGCTTTCTACTGTTACTTTTGCTTTGTCGGTAAATGTACCGATGGAATTTTGTGCACCAGAACACCACTGCAAGCAGTTCCTTTTCAATTTGGCCCTAGCGCTGCTCCGTGGGTGTAATTCGATCGCGGTATATTGGTAATGCTAAAGTATATAAACTAAATTGTATTTTCAATTACGTTTACTTTTATTTCATCAAAATTTTAGAAATTGAAAATATTTTCAATTTTTCCATCTTTTTGGAAATCGCCCACGTACAGGTTCAAGATCACGGGACGAGCTTGCGTGTGAAAAATGTAATATAACAAGTTCCCATTAAATTGAATGTTAGCTAACCCACAAGAAAACTTTTTTACTGACACATAAAAGGAAAACCACATAGGGCAAAATATATAATTAATGAGGATGAATAATATTAAAAATATTGTGATATGGAAACCTGTATCAGTAGAGAATAAATCCTTTTGGTGTTACGTTAATAATATTTACTACAATCTCTTAATAAAAATAATGACTACATAAATGTTTAATTGTGGCATATATGACAATTCTATTAAGTATTCCAATTCATTTTATTTTAAACATTGGAAGTGTAGAAGAAGTAGCAGTTCAGAACACGTTTTTTTTTTTTAAACTGCTGTGCGACGAGACGAGCAAGACGTTCACCTGATGGAAAGTTATACGCTTGCCCATGACAACGTGGTGCTAGGTAAGATGGTACACGCTGCACCACATTGCGCTCGTCCCCTGAGACATAAGGTGTTAAGTCTCGTTACCCCAGTAATTACACTAGCTACAGCACCCTTCAAACCGGAACACAGTAATGTTTGCACACTACTATTTGGCGGTTGCAATAGGAGCTGCGGTGGTACCCACCCAGACGGTCTCCGGCAACAGAGACCTACCACCTGGTGAACAACGTGAACGTTTTGCAACGTGAAGAATATCAGGATAGTACAGAAACCAATTATATAGAATTCCATCGCATGTTGCCTCCTTCGCGAAAGAGTCCACCGTCTCATCACCACTTAGAACAATATGGGCTGGTACGCACTGTAATGTAACCATTATGCATGCAGCAACCAACTTTTGAAAAGTTCGCACGATGTTGTAGGCTATCGGAGAACCTCTGCAACTGGAGGTGCCCGGAGCCAGACGCAGTAGAGCGCTTTTATGGTTCTAGTACATCTGATTATTTAACATCCAATGTTATAAACAACCTCCTTCTAGATCTCCAAGACTTGTTGTATCTTCTAGTTCACACCGAGCAAGATTAAGGGGATATTTCATAGAAAACCAGCCTGGATAAAGTTTCAGCTAAAATATAGTCACGACGACTGTATTACCTAGATAAACTGGTCTTTGTAATTTTCTTGTAAATTAACAATAAAAAAGTTTTCAATACCTTCTCATTCTCCCTTTGGCTGTTTAAAGGTACGGGCACGTGCAGCGTGTTGCTGGCAGGTGCAGAACTACTGACTGGTGGTATTTCACCAATACTGAAAAATAATACAGAAAAGTAAATAAATAATATTATAAAAAGAAATATTCTGTCTTCAATATTAAATACTTGCCGGTAACTAATTGGAGGCGGTGGAGTAGTAAAAGCAGCTGGTATAGTGGTTAGTGACCCTGGAAGAAGAGACAGTTTTATTAATCAACAATTGAATTAATCTTAACAACTGTGTTGTAAAAGTAAAAGGTTAGTATTGGAGTATTAGATACATTTAAAATTGAGGAGTAATAATCTTACCACGTGATGGCTGTGCAGGAGCGGGCCGCAGACGATGCCGCGCATGCAACCGCGGACGGGGCGGCGAAGGGGATGGCGTAAGAGACACTGGAGGTGGCAGGTGGTCGAGGTTGGGGAGCCACACACGAGGCGCCAGAGGTGGCGGCGTGGGGAGCCGCAGACGAGGCGTCGAAGGTGGCGGCGTGGGGAGCCACAGACGAGGCGTCGAAGGTGGCGGCGTGGGGAGCAACAGACGAGGCGTCGGAGGTGGCGGCGTGGGGAGCCACAGACGAGGCGTCGAAGGTGGCGGCGTGGGGAGCCACAGACGAGGCGCCAGAGGTGGCGGCGTGGGGAGCCGCAGACGAGGCGTCGAAGGTGGCGGCGTGGGGAGCCACAGACGAGGCGTCGAAGGTGGCGGCGTGGGGAGCCACAGACGAGGCGTCGAAGGTGGCGGCGTGGGGAGCCACAGACGAGGCGTCGGAGGTGGCGGCGTGGGGAGCCACAGACGAGGCGTCGGAGGTGGCGGCGTGGGGAGCCACAGACGAGGCGTCGGAGGTGGCGGCGTGGGGAGCCACAGACGAGGCGTCGAAGGTGGCGGCGTGGGGAGCCACAGACGAGGCGTCGAAGGTGGCGGCGTGGGGAGCCACAGACGAGGCGTCGGAGGTGGCGGCGTGGGGAGCCACAGACGAGGCGTCGGAGGTGGCGGCGTGGGGAGCCACAGACGAGGCGTCGAAGGTGGCGGCGTGGGGAGCCACAGACGAGGCGTCGGAGGTGGCGGCGTGGGGAGCCACAGACGAGGCGTCGGAGGTGGCGGCGTGGGGAGCCACACACGAGGCGCCAGAGGTGGCGGCGTGGGGAGCCGCAGACGAGGCGTCGAAGGTGGCGGCGTGGGGAGCCACAGACGAGGCGTCGAAGGTGGCGGCGTGGGGAGCCACAGACGAGGCGTCGAAGGTGGCGGCGTGGGGAGCCACAGACGAGGCGTCGAAGGTGGCGGCGTGGGGAGCCACAGACGAGGCGTCGGAGGTGGCGGCGTGGGGAGCAACAGACGTGGCGGCGGAAGGGACGGCGCAAGAGGCAGCAAAGGGGATGTCGCAGGAGGCGGCGGAGGGGGTAATGTATGATGTTTCTCATTATTGTTCGTACTATAAGTAAAATAAAAATAAAACAATGGGTGTTCTGTCAAATTAGAGGTAGCACCTTTTTTTCGTTATTAATAAAGTGAGTGAAAACATAAAACAAATAAACACTCAGGATGACCTAATGCAAGGGGAGGTAATTCAGAAGTTCTGTAAAAATTTTGTTCATTGAAAACTGTAGCATGGATATGTTTACTGGAAGGAAGTGTGCAGCAGACAATGTTCTAAATTTTTTGCAAGATGTATGAACATCAGCGAGTCGTGATAAATCACACTCATGGGTGAACTTGCATGTCCTTGCTAATAAATATAATATCTTGGCAAATTGCAGGTAGATACAAAGGAATATTTTCATTGTGCTTAGACACATTGGGGGGCGAAGCTGCTCGCGTCCGTAGGAAATACTTGAAATATGACACCCTACACATGCCCCCTGGGTAGTGCTAAACGAGCAGCAAATTCCGGTGGTAGGCTTCGGCCGCTGGCTCCTGGTACCACCCATCGACAAAGCCATGCCGCCAAACGACTTGTCGTGTTCCGACATGATGCCTGATGAAGCCACAAGGGGGTTGGGTCCGTACAGTTGCACTGTATTTTGATATCCGGGTATGGCGCATTGAAGGTTGTGGCGCTGGGTGCCTGTTCGAGGAGGGTAGCGGGATCCGAAGCACGGTTCTCCGCTGGCCGACCGCAGATAGTAGGGGGCCCAAGTAGCGAGTAAGCCACTTGCGAAAGGCTGCCCCTCCAACTATGAAAAATCCCAGAGTGGCCCCATCGTGCCGGTTGGCGACCGGGCGAGAGGACCCGATGGCGATCTCTGGGGGGGTTCGGGCGTCCCCGCAGTCTCCAGACCAGGCTCCCTCTGGCGTTGCACCGCCAACTGCGTCGTTGGGATTTCATTGCAGTGCCTCGTTTAACTTCCTCCCTTTTCCTATTCACTCTAACACATGAAATGGTCAAAAAGAAAAATAAGTCTCAACAGCGGTTGCACGTCCTCTCACTACAAGTGCACCTCACAAACATCAGAGGCCTGCACTCAAATCTCGATGCAGTCCACCACCATCTCGAAACTGCCAAGCCACACTTATTTTTTCTGACGGAGACGCAAATACGCGACCCTCTTGATGCGGCGTACCTGGATTACCCAGGATAATTCTTACGAGATGAATTAATAATGCGGGTTTGTCTCAAAATGATATTCTTTATCTACACAGAGCGTATCCATTAGGTGTACAGTTTTCAGTTGTTGCGCGGACAGTGAAAATTAGCAAAGTTTTTAATAAGAAAAATTTACGATTCAATAATAAAAACTTCCTTTATTTAAAACGAAAAGAGTTTAAAATTAGTAGCATTATAAAATCTCTTTTACGTTTTGCGATAGTTATCCATAATTTTCTCCTTTGAATTTTCATTCACAACTGCCGTAATATCCAATCCAGATAAATGCGGATTAACTACAACCGATTTCAGTGAATTTCAATAGGAAATATCAAAATAGCAGTTTGCAAAATCCGTGCGATATAATTTAATGATTCATAAATTAAATTTTATTGCGACGGTTTTAGTAAAAGTAGTGCAAGGGGCTGCAGGCATAAGCTCGTTGAACAAATAAAAAGGTTGTGGATGTCACGGTTCCGTTTGAAAGTAACAGATTAATTCAAACGAAGCATACACTTTTAAGAGATAACCGCTTTACCAACATTTTCCCCGTCCATTATAAACAAAAGTTTATTTAAATAACAAATTAATATTATTTTGCTTCTTTGACAACTATGACAGCCGTTCATAACTTCTTATAACAGAGATTTACGGTAAAGTATTTTTAAATTGTACGCCACGTAACCATACAAATTTACAAAAAATCCGAGGTATACCGGTATGCTATTACTAAATCGAAGCCGGTTAAAAAATAGACCACTTATGTGCTGGCGATTTCGTGAAATTGCTTAACTTTACATTCGTTCGCAGTTTCAAGAGTAATTATATTTTACTGCTGTAGTTTCGCGAAAACAGCACAAACCGATTGTAAATAGTTTTATACAGTATACTAAAATAAAATTATAGATGCAATGCTAAAAGTCAATTAATGATTATCCTTCATGACACTTTTAACAATTTTACTGCTTTAATATATACTTTTCTCAAATATAAACATAAATACAAACATGCATCCAAAATTTGGTGCAGACGACGCTGTTTGAGAATAATCTCAACAGCAAAAAGCACATATTTCTATTATCACACAACAATATTAATATTCTGATACGAAAAACTCAATATTTCTTCCCTTTTCTGCCATATTATAGCGTAGTTAGACAGAAAATAAAAAAAGCGCGATAGAGACGTGGAACCTTTGTGCAAAATATTAATATCGTCTCGGAATAGAAC
The DNA here is from genome assembly GCA_029286795.1 of Byasa hedistus. NCBI lineage: Eukaryota > Metazoa > Arthropoda > Insecta > Lepidoptera > Papilionidae > Byasa > Byasa hedistus. Next base: position 295,126 of record JAGSMW010000050.1, on the reverse strand, counting down.
TTTGTTATGGCGGAGTCGTCCAAGTGCACCGAGTGCTATGCGATCGAATAACCAGTAAATATATTAAATATTCAACCGTACAAAAGTTAAAAGATTTAAATAAATTATTTTTGAGCACTACAAAATAATTTACTCGGAACATTGACATAAATAAAATTGACGGCTGCATGCATCTGAATTGTTAAGTAGGCTTTAGCAGAAAGAGAAAATTGTATCCCATCTATTTATGGTGTGGATCAAATTCCCGAAATTAAACATAATTAGTTATCATCGTCATTATTATGTCATCCTATCGCTCCTCATATTTAGTATGGCCTAAAAATTCCATTATTTGAAAGGTAAAAAGATATGATCAAAAAAGTAATGCGTGTCATTACTGTTCAGTATATTAATTATCGTGTTTTTATCACTTATACTATTCTTGTACTGTACTATTTTTGTATTGTACTCAGATATTCCTCAAGTAGTGGTATAGCATCATCTGATTCATATTTAATTTTTGAATCTATATAACATATTTAAAACTTCTAAAATTACTAGATCATAATCGCATAGATATCATTTAATTATATTAATCAAATATAGTAGAGGGTAAACTGTCAAAATGACTATAAAATTGTACCGTGAGCGCAATGTTAACGTTGAAGTTAAAAAGTTAAAAGTGTAATGTTTCATAAAGGGATTTTACTAGTGTCGAGGCAAATAGCGAGATTAAGCGAAGTCTATCAAGCACGTCAAATATGGAGTGAATTTTGGCAGAATGATAAATGGCCTAATCGTAATAAACGTTGCCAAAGTTCGAAAAGATTGATGTTAAATTCCCTATGCGAATATTTATAGAAATTATTACTTAACAAATTATCTTTGATGTTTTATATAGAAACAAAGCAAACAATTTAACCCGGAAGCGATGTTTTTATAATAAAATTACAACAGTCGGTATTGTTGCTAATGTAATCAAATTTTGATTTTGCTGTCGGATTAAGTGTGTACAATGTACATTGGTTACAGTAATCATATTTTACAGTATGTAAATGACATGAGGGGATGCAGAGGTAGCTACCGGAACCAATTTAGCAACACAAGTCCGATATTGGTGCCCCGCTCACCGGCATAGCGTATATGGATTGTTATTCGAGCGGGGTAACAACACCAGTGGATAATTCATACGGCCTACCTTCATGCACGCTCCCGGGGTAAAACCGGAACAATTATGAATCGGACCACATGGCCTAGTCCTACATGGCCCTTTTAAATTTTAATTTCCCACGTGAAATGTTTGATTTGTTTCGTATAAACGAAACGTATTGCTATAAAGCAAATATAACACATAATCATTGAATCAGCGTTTTTAACGTTTCAACTTAGATTTACTTAAGACAATAAAATTTCAAGTTTATATTAACGAAACATGTAATGCTAATTTTTAACATAATTTAACATGACCATAAGTTTAAATCTTTAAATTAAAGTCATTTCGTGACAGCCAAGATTTTCTATTTGACGCAAACGATTTGTGGATTTCTATAACAACTTCACGGAAACCAGGTCACCAACTACTTTAATTTTTTTATTATTTACTTAGCCTGAAATTACTATTGAGCTTTATTACCCATTATTACAATTAGAATTTTTAGAGAATTACAATTGTCGATTACAGATAAATAGATAAATATACTCATTTATATAATAGTGGACAGCGTAAGTTATTTGATCAATTGAGAAAATTTAAACATAAAAATTTACAGGTTTATGGGTTATTTATTGCTTCTAGAAATACTTCTTTTTAGTATACAATTCGTTATAATTTGCCTCCGTCGGAAAAACTACTGTAACTTTGAACCAAACTTAATGACAATAAATAGTATGTATTAACCGTCCGCAAATATGGCATTACGCCATTCAACTTAATTTACATAAAATAATAGCTACCGTTTCTTAATACAAATATTTCTTATCGAATAATATTTGATAGGTTTTTTTTTATTATTTATATAAACACTTTCCGATATTAAATCAACTGAAGGAACGCATCCCGTTTGAAATTTAAGTTAAGTATTTGCTGTAAAATAGATCCGCACAATAAACGGATCTACGAGATATCAGCTCTTTGAAACGCTAGCACAAGAAAATTCCGTACGTTTCTAGTTTATTGACGTTATAACCTAAAGTCTTTTATGCAGCGATTATATTTTTCTATCAAGCAAAGTTATATATAATAAAAAATGAGCTTGCGGATTTGAACAATAAATATCTAAAACGATGGAGAATAATTTTCAGGTTTTATTCGTTCTGTTATATCTCCTCTGCGTATGGGATGAGCATGACCAAGGTGCAGCATCAGCACCTTATTATCGGTATATAACAGCGGTGGCACAGCCCACCGCAGTCCGACTCAATCCTTCATCCGGGGTACTTGTCCTTTATTTTCTCTTGTAATATTGTGTGTCAATTAAAGTTCCAGTTTGTGTAAAAATCCTTTTTTTTAAAAACCAATCTCAAGTATCCCGTATAACAAATGGTGGCAGCGCAAAGGGATTTTAAAAATCCTTGGACTCAAACCAGCACAACCTCACAGTGAATATAGTGAAGTGAAAACCGTGAAGGAAATCCATCGTCGCCAAGCCCGAACCTGCAAACTTCTCGTAGAAAACAACACCTTCATTGCTGAGCATCAGTATCATCATCACCACGCATCTCCAGCATACCGCATCCCGCAAGCCTTAAAGCAGCATGTTCCTGTTCGTCCTTTAAGTTAACTTACTTATATAAAGTCAACATTCGAATCACATTCGACTAAAGACAGTTTGTCCGCAACGTCGCCGTCAGTTATCTCCTGCCCACACACGCATCACTGGCGCTTTACTAGGAAGAGATAAGGAGCCGTCGCAGTCGAAGACTTACATCATTTTTATGTACTGTTTAAACCCTACTTGTTATCACCTTGTCTTGTAACTTAACATAGTAATAAAGCTTTCTTTAACATAATAAATATTTCCGCATGATCAAAGCCAAAGACGAAGAACAAAAAACAGTTAAAATGTCAGACATTGACCTAAACATCTTAATTAAATTTATCGGCACATTTGACGGGTCTCGCGAAAAATTAACTCCATTTATTAATAACTGCCGCAACGCAATAAATTTAGCGTTATCTTCCCAGACGGATATACTCCTCAAATATATATTAAGCAGCCTCGAAGGCAAAGCCGAAACCGCGTGTGCAGTAAAAGAGTTCTCGAAATGGAACCAACTAGAAGACTTCCTAAAGACACAATTCGGTGATGTCAAACATTACGCATACTTACTTTCCGACCTACAGGAGTGCAAACAGGGTCGAAATGAAACCGTGAGTCAGTATAGCCTTAGAGTTGAATCTTGCCCGGCAAAACTTCTGACGGAGATAAACATTTCGATACCAACTAGGAAAAAAGATGAATTAGCCGGTCGTGTGGCCGCCATGCAAGATCTCGCTCTTAATGTATTTACGATAGGTTTGCATCCACACCTATCTATGATAATTAGGTGTAGGGACCCTAGCACGTTAAATGAGGCTATCAATCTCGCCACGGCAGAGGAAAAAATCATCGGGATAAGTACCAGGTATGCAGGTCAATCGAATCCTCTAAACTTTGCAAATACCGAACAGCGTCGTCAAAATACAGCATTCTCAAGGCCAACATCTAACTTCAGTAACCAAAACCCTAGGCCAAAAAATAACAATAATAATAATGATCCATTTTGTAGGTATTGTAAGACAGTAGGTCATTCAATAGAGTACTGCAGGAAACGAGAGTACAATAACCGAAAATTTAATTACGCACAGAACATGAATCGATCCCCTCAAGTTCCAAATTATAATCGCCGTAACCAACAAATCAATGTCATCAATCCAATAGAATACGAGAATACGCCTAATTTAAACGACCAAACCTTCCCGTCAGGTATCGTGCGGGAAGATTAAATAGGAAAAACGATACACTAAACAATCAAACCCTTGCAAACCCCACGAACTCTGCTAGACCTAAGTACACGCTGAATTCCACTGTATCCAGGCCAACCTACAACCAGGGTAACCAGCCCCAACATAAAGGTGGTCACATCTCTGTTTCGAAGAGCACTTGCAACCTCGGTAACCAGCCTCAATTTAGAAGTGACTCTCCACCCACTGCATCTAAGTTCACCCATAAACTCGGTGACCAACCAGATGAATCGAACACGGACTCCAACCACAACAGTATTTTTCCTATAAACTGCCCCTCATGCACGGCACCTGAATCACTAAGTAACGTATTAAAAACATATAATATCGCAACCAACCCCACAAAAAAACATTTACCCTTTATTACAATACAAACTTCAGTTTCTTCAAAAACCTTAAAGTTTTTAGTTGACAGTGGTGCATCTATTAGTCTTATAAAAAAGGGTTCCATCGAAAAGATGCCTGAAATTGTTAACCACATTGTCAGTTTTAGTGGAGTAACTAACAATCCAATGCTCTCACTGGGACATACATCTATAGCTTTCGAAACATTAAATAATCATTTCCATGTCGTTCCTAACCTTGACTTTCCCTACGACGGTATAATCGGTAACGACTTTCTTTCGAAATACAATAGTAAAATCGACTACTCTGAAAATACACTGACTGTCGACAATTTGAAGTTCAACGTAGAGTTTACTGACCCAACCTTTTCCATTCCCCCTCGGACCGAACAAATAATCGAATGTTGTGTACTAAATCCAGACATTAAAGAAGGACTTATCCTTGACCAAAACCCAATCGACTCACTCTTGATAGCAAACTGTGCGGTTAAAGTAAAACCAAACCGCAGGGTAAATATCTCAGTAGTGAATACATCCGAGTCTCCTATATATATAGATTCCAAAACAAAATTCAAAATTTCACCTTTTTTTTTTTTTTTTTTTTTTTTTTTTTTTTTTAATTTATTAATTATTTTATTAAATACACACATCAAAACAAATATTTCGCCAAACTGGCAAGCAGTTTGTTGGCGATACGTTAATGCACTCACTTAAATAACTTATATTAACAAATACGTGAAGCTATAACCAAACACAACATAATAGATATAATAATAACAGTAGCTCATTAGATATAATACACATAGTACATACAGAAAAACACACATATCATATACATACATAGACTATTTAGACATACATAGATTATTTATAGTTCTTATCATTATATGCATCTATCAGCCACTCTTTCAGCTTCCTTTTGAACATTGCTTCACTGGTACACTTGTCCTCGCTGAATATCTCGTTAAAGATCCGCGGTATCAGATACCTCCGAGTACGTTCCCCGTAATAATTTGTGGCAGTGGGTTCCTCCAGCTGCTTACGAGCACTTACCCTGAGTGGCCTATGAAGCGTTCTATCGGTTTTAAATTCGGATTTTTTGTACTGTTCTGTGGCTAATAAATAACATACTTTTTCATGCACGGGTATAATATTACATTTTTTAAATAGTACTCCGTATTTTTTATTACATTTATCTTTGGTCTGTCTATCAACTAGCTGTTTTATAAACCTGATTTGCAAATTTAAAATTTTATTTAAATGCGTTCGAAATGTACGTCCATATGCACTTAATCCATACGAGAGGATTGAATCCACCAAAGCGTGATACATGGTTAGGAGTGTCGCTCTATTAACAACAGATCTAAGATGGCTAAACTTACACAAAACTATTCTCATTTTGCTACAAACAATATCTATTTGCGAGCCCCAATTAAGTTTACAATCTATAGTTAAACCTAAATATTTAAAACAATTAACTAATTGTATAGCTCGGCATGTGCACAGCGCTCGTTTATTGTGGAAGCAATCTTTATGTAGGTCCGATAATGTTAACCGAACCAACAGGTTTCTTCATGTAAGGAGACTGAATTAGCATGCCTCTTGTCTTAGCAACGTTTAAGATCAGGCCGTTGTCATGTGACCACTTCACTACACTGTCGAAGTCCTCCTGCATGCGTCTGGTGATTGTTTCTATATCCCTATCCGCATACACCATGCACGTATCGTCGGCATACATGTATGTCTCGCAATGTTTTATCACATTGACCATGCTATTGACATGCATGATGTGGGGTACATCATGCATGTCCCCACCGGATCGGTATACGGTCCGGTTCCCACCGGACCGTATACCGATCCGGTGGGAACGCCATAGCTTATTGTTTCCTCACGACCGATTCTGTTTTCTATTTTGGTGCACAGAGTCCTTCCTTGTAAATAGGCTCTGAACCACTTATTTACCGGCCCACGCACCCCACACTCATACATGGCCTCCAGAAGCTGCTCGTGATTAAGAGTATCAAATGCTTTTTTAAAACCTATAAAGATACACATAACGTACCTTCTACTGTCTAAATTTTCGTTGATGCTATCCGTAAATTTATTTAAAACACTGGCTGTACTCCGCCCCTTCTAAACCCGTGCTGTGCGTTTGTAAGTATGCGGTAATTCTCCAGAAAACTACTTATTTGTGATACTATAACCTTTTCCACTATCTTGTTCACAACAGATAAAATTGCTATGGGCCGTAATTGGTATAATCCGTGTGACTACCTTGCTTGTATATAGGTCGTATAATGGACTTCTTTAAAAGATCAGGGTACACACCTCGTTTAATGCATAAATTAACGAACTTCGCCAGAACCGGACTAATGTGGTTCTTAAATGCTTTACGTCTTGCACCCTAATGTTGTCGAGACCTGGTGATTTTTTACTATTTAAATTATCTATAATTTTTTCTATTTGACTTGCTGTAGTTTTCTGATAATAAAATGATACCAGTGACTGTGTTACGTAGCCACTGCGATCTAAGAAATTTGAATTACACCTGTGCTTAATTTTTATCACTTCGTTTGCAAAAGTTTTACTAAAATTCATACATATGTTGTCAATACTTTGTGTTTTACCCAGATATTGCATTACTACGCTATCCAAATTTTTAACCGTATTCCCCATCCATTCATTGATAGTTGCCCAGATTTTTCGAAGATCACCTTCACGTTGTGTAACTGATTTTGCCGATATTTATTTTTAGCCTTAATCAATGCCTTATTAGTTATATTTTGATAACGTGTATAATCAAGTCTATAGTTCATATTACTAGGGTTGCCTTTCCACCTCCTAAATAATTTATCCCTATGTTTTATCATCATCTTTATGTCATTGTTAATCCAGTTCTGAGTGTACCTTTTTTTCTTACATTGTATATTAATTTTAGACTTATTGTAGATATCGTTAAAGGTGGAGTGTAAGCTATATACTAAGTAAAGGACAATTTATATTTAAAATTCCATTCCAGTCAATGTTACTAAAGTGATCTGCAAGTAATTTATTACATAAAACACTCACCGTTCCGTTCGTGCTGCGCGCCGGTGAGTTGTCGCACCGAACATTCATTAAGGTCACACCTACCAGGTAGTGTTCGGAGATCTTACAAGTAAGCATATGCGCGTTGACGGGGTCCTCGGTGCGTGCCCGAAGCCAGATGTGATCGATGCACGAGCTCACCAGTTGGCCGGCTACCACCTCCTCCCGCGTGCACTCATTTATTAAACACCGCAGCCCTAATTCACACAACATATTTTTGTACTTTTCTGTAGCTCTATCATTATCAAATAGGTTTATATTCACATCTCCAGCTAACAATACATCATCAGACTTTGGAATTTTTTTAATCAAGGATTTTATTTCGTCCACAAAAATTAATTTGCTTGTGTTTGGCGGCCTGTATACTGCTAAAATATGAATTTTTTTATCGAGATATTTTAATGTACACTGAATTAACTCTCTTGTCTTTCCTTGTGTATTTATCGATTCCATCTGCAGGTGTTCCTTCGCGTATATAAGTAGCCCGCCCCCGCGACGCCTCTCGCGAGTGTGCGCATGCTGACTGTACTTATCTATGCGATATAGTGATAACTCCTCTAGCTTTATGTTTATTTCACTTAGTATGATAATATCAATGCTAAACTTGCATTGATTTAACAATACCAATAACTCATTGTAATTTTTTCTTAATGATCGAATGTTCAGGTGAATTATCTGTAACGTTATCGGCAGTTTTTTGCATAGACAAGCTCCATTTGTTGGCATCACAATATTTTTTAAAGACTATATTATTATCAATGGGTAAAAGTAAATCCTTGAATTTTAAGCTTTATTTGTATTCGCATAATATGTACGCGCACTATCATCGGTGTTAATGGTTCATTTACTACTCGTTATCAACACAGAGAAGTTTGTTTATATCGGCATCAGTTTGGATACTATATATATTTGCAAGCTCATTCTTTTTCACTAATATTCTCGAATTTTGTACCCATATAAATTTATATTTATCCTTTAACATAGTTTTGGTATTCCAGAAAATTTGCCTCATCCGCTTTGTAAGACTTTCGTTTATATAAATACGTTTCGCACTGTTGTTTGATAAAATATCATTATTAGTTACGAGTATTTTTTTCTGTTTTATCCACTCGTCGCGGGCAGCTTTGCTGTTTAATGAGACCACAATCGGCCGAGGTCGGCTGTCGCCTTGTTTTTCTCGACCTACCCTCTTGGCATCTTGTATATTTTTGGTTCCAATTTTAATTTTTTTGCTACAATTTTCACTAACTCTTTCGTGTTCTCTTCTTTCTGGTTTTCTAATCCAATAATCTCAACATTTTTCTCATTTCCTTTGAGTTCCAAATGTGTTAATCTTTCCTCTAATGCTTCATTTATTTTTTGCAGGTAGACTGATTTTTTTTCCAGAGCACTAATCTTTTTTTCAGCAGTTTCTTTAAACTCCATCATTTTATGGTGCTGTTCAGCATAGTAATCTACTGTCTCTGTCAAATCTTCAATAGTTTTCTGCATTTTGTATATTATTTCTAGTTTTTTGTTGACTTCAGCAAGAACTAATTCACCACTAGCACTTTGTAAATCCAAATTAATTTTTGACGCTTCTTTTGTAGACTTTCCCTCAATTTTAACACATGTTTCACAGAGGCCAGACTTTTGAAATTGTTTAAAATTTTGTAAACATTTCTTATGAAACGTATTTTCACACGGGCCATTGCACTTCACCACGTCGTCCTTTGTGGGCGAAACGAACTGTTTGCACTTCTTACACTGTACCATAGTTGTTTTAGCTGAATAATGCGCAAGAAATTATTAGTTGAACAATAAGTAACAATTATTTAAAAAATTTGTTCACGTAGCAACGATATTGCGTCCGCTCGCGGAGCGCGCACGCGCAGACTTATAAGAATATATTAGAATATATTATCTAATATATAAAGAATAATATATAATGGTCTAATATATAAAGAATATATTAGACCTATAACGAAAATTGAACATCGAGAAATTCTACACACATTTTATCATGACTCTCCTGCCAATAATAATGCTTTATCTCGAACCGAAGAAGTGATAAACTTATTAAGAGTCTCTCATCTAAACTCTGAAGAGACCGATGCCTTATATAATCTCTGTTCCATTTACTCTGACGTCTTTCATCTCCCTCATGACAAATTAACATGCACGGAAGCTATCCAACATGACATTACTACTTCCTCTTCAGTTCACATAAACACGAAATCCTATAGATTCCCTGTAGTCCACAAGCAAGAGGTACAATCCCAGATTAATAAAATGCTTAACGAGGGAATCATAAAACATTCTACATCTCCATGGTCTTCCCCAATCTGGATCGTTCCAAAAAAAACCGACGCATCGGGCCAACGCAAATGGCGGGTAGTAATAGACTACCGCAAACTAAATGATGTCACTATCGGAGATTCCTATCCAATACCCAATATCTCTGAAATCCTAGACCAACTCGGTAAGTGTAAGTACTTCAGTACCTTAGACCTAGCGTCAGGGTTCCACCAAATCAAACTTTCAGAACAAGATGCCCCTAAATCCGCTTTTTCCGTACCTGAAGGACATTTTGAATTCACACGTATGAGCTTCGGGCTTAAGAATGCCCCCGCTACCTTTCAGAGGCTAATGAACTCTGTACTGTCGGGCCTCCAAGGTATACAGTGTTTCGTCTACTTAGATGACATTGTAATCTATTCTTATGACCTCGACATTCACATGAAAAACCTTTCCAACGTTTTCGATAGACTCCGTACATTTAATCTCAAACTGCAACCCGACAAGTGTGAGTTTCTCCGCAAAGAAGTTTCCTACCTGGGACACATCATCACGGATCAGGGTGTCAAACCTAACCCAGAAAAAACTAATGCCGTAGAAAAATTTCCTATTCCTAAGTGTCCTAAGGACATAAAATCGTTCCTAGGACTGGTATCATATTATCGCCGTTTTATCCCTAATCTATCCAAAGTCGCTAAACCCCTCACAAATCTTTTAAAAAAGGATACCCCTTTTAATTGGACCAACGAACAACAATTATCATTCGAGAGTCTTAAGAAAGCTCTCATGTCGGCGCCTATTTTAGCCTATCCGGATTTCAACAAACCTTTCCTTCTGACATGTGACGCTTCAAACTATGCTATTTCTGCCATACTATCTCAAGGTCCAATAGGAAGCGACCGTCCAATCGCATATGCGTCCCGAACATTGAATAAAGCCGAATGTAATTATAGTGTTACGGAAAAGGAATGTTTGGCTATCATTTTTGGCACTAAAACTTTCAGGCCTTATTTATATGGACGCAAATTCTCAATCGTAACCGATCACCGACCTCTCAAATGGTTGTTTAATTGCAAAGAACCTGGCTCTAAGCTCGTTAGGTGGAGACTTAAACTAGAAGAATTCGACTATGACGTAATTTATAAAAAGGGAAAAATCAATAGTAATGCTGACACCCTTTCGAGGTACCCAGTCCACCCTATTTTAAATGATCAACCCGAACCACAGCCATCGACATCGGGTTTGCCAAGTGATCGCCTCGTACAAAATAACGATTCCCCTAAAGGCAACCCCGACGACCTGATAACTCTCGAAGATTTGGGATTTGATCCTTTAGGAGATCTGGTAGATCTCAGCCCGCTTATTCCTCTGTCTCCTTCCGACTTTCCGACACCACCGGATCCAACTCTTGAACCTCCGGATCCAACTCTTGAACCTCCGGATCCAACTCTTGAACCTCCGGATCCAACTCTTGAACCACCAGATCCAATCCCAGATCCACCGAATCCGAACACACTAAGTCCAGATCCACCTCCAGATGCTCCATCTCCAACAGATGGAACATCTACGAACTCTCAAAAGGATTACTCGGAATTTTTAAAATCTTTCAACAAAAGGGAAATTTACAACACATACTTAAAAGAGCACAACGAGAGCATTCTTAGGAGTAAATGCAACACAATATTGATCCCAACATCTATTGACCTCGACGATGCAAATCTCTACATCCAGGATATCCTTCTTACGCCTGAAAATTCCATCCAAGACGGCGAACGTGAACTCCACTCTTTCAACAAGTACACCATAAACGATAAGACATTTTACTTCATGTTCACGAAAGTTTATTATTTCGACACGTGCCCTTATCCCGATATATTCAAATCCCTGAAATCAGTCAGGGACGACATCCTCCTGACGGGCAATATCAATGAAATCGCCACAACAGATTTCAAAAATCCCTTCGAGCAAAATTCATACACCAAGATATACAACATGCTTGTATATTTATTTTACAACACTAACGTAACTATCAATGTCTATCACAACACAATCATCTATCCTGTCCCGACAGAGATACAAAAAATCCTTAAGGAAAATCATGACATCCCTATCGCCGGTCATCTCGGGTCAAATAGAATGTACGACAGGATTAAAGAGCGCTACCAATGGAAGAATATGCGCACAGAAATAGAAGATTATGTAAAAAATTGCAAATTATGTCAGTCCAATAAAGCTCTTCGCAAAATTCACAAGGCTCCGATGCAAATCACTACTACCTCGACGCGTCCATTCGAAAGAGTCAGCCTGGACATTGTCGGACCTCTACCCGAAGCTGGCATCCAGAAATTGAAATATATCCTCACTCTTCAAGACGACCTAACGAAATTCTCCCTTACCTATCCCATATCTAACGCAACAGCAGAGGAATCCTGCGAATGTTTAGTCCACTTTATCTCCGTATTCGGTATCCCCAAATCCATACTTACTGACCAGGGAACAAATTTTACAGCTGAATTATTCAAAAAGACATGTGAGTTCCTCAAAATTAGACAAATCTGGTCCTCTCCCTACCACCCACAAACACAAGGTGCACTTGAGAGAAGCCATTCGACCCTTAAGGAATATTTGAAATCATATGTCAATGAAAACCAAACTGATTGGCATAAATTCGTTTATACTGCCATGTTAACCTACAACAGTTCTATTCATACCACAACTAGATTCACACCTTACGAACTTATTTTTGCCCATAAACCTTTTATACCCGACTCTATCTTCGAATTCCGCTCCGATGTCACATATCCCGAATATGTAAGAATGCTCCATCACCGCCTTAAAGTATCCAGGGAAAAGGCGCTACAAAACATCCAGCTATCTAAAGAAAGAGCAAAAACCTACTACGACAGACATAGTCGCTCAATACAGTATAAAGTAGGAGATTACGTATATTTAAAAAATCATCTCAGACTTCGTAAAGCCCTATCCCCTCTCTGGAAAGGTCCTTATAAAATTGTAAGAGTCAACAACAACAATACTCTTAGCCTTCCTATAAATCGACGCCATGTCACTCATCACTTTGATGAAGTAAAACACGCGGCAAATGAAAACCAATAATTTTAGTGAAAACCTATTTGTATTATATTATTTTTTTTTTATTTACAATTACCTTTTACACATTTTTATACATTTAATTTGTATTATATTATCATTATTTTCTTTCCTCTCGTCATCTTTTCCTCGATGATTAAAAGTATATAAGTAAAGTAAGTTTAAATTATATTACAGAATCCTCGCTGTTCTCTGTAGCCCCGTACCTACCACCGACGCCAAACGATTTGTAGAATTCATCACCAAGAGTCCTGGTTTGCTCTTCGACCCTGTCGGCACCTTAAAAGCGGCTAATGATGAATTTCATGTAGTAATTCCTATCGATGTCTCAACTTACGACAAATACATAAAAGACATTCGTATCACTTTGGACTCTATTCAGTCCCAGTGCCAAAAGAATACAGGTATAAGCAATACCAAATGTTACAATATGCTACAACCGTTGTATTCCTTACATAACGACATTCTGCGTGACTTCAATTCTATATCACATATAATATCTAATAGCGTTTCCAAACGGTCAGCCTGGTTTGCCGGAGTAGGCACCGTATTCAAACACATATTTGGCACTATGGATGAAGATGACGCTAAACATTATAATGAGGCAATTCAAACACTATATGATAACGAAAAGGTCCTTACAAACTCGATAAGAGAAAACATTATAATCTCTCGAGTCGCGATTTCAAATATGAACCAATCCTTGCAACTATTAAATGAGAATCAAAATAAATTAAATGATGCATTCGAAAGAATATATACAGTAGTAAACAATATTACTAATGTAATACAAATAAATAATTTTCAAGCACATTTAAATTCTATCCTAAATGTACTACAATCTAATTTGTTAACTCTTTCATTTGAAATCGAAGATATCTTAAACTCTATTTTATTCGTTAAGGCTAATATATTACATCCATCGGTATTAACTCCGAAGCATTTATACGAAGATATAGTTAGTAACCTCAAAGTAATCCCTAAGTATAAGGATTTTCCAATTAATTTAGAATTAAACAATATTCATGTTTTACTCAATATAGCTGATTTAATATGTTACTACATCAACGGAAAACTTATTATTGTAATTAAAATACCTTTAGTTGATGCCTTAGAATACAACATATATAAAAGTACACCTTTACCAACCCCTCAAGTAAACGATACTACTAATTCTTTTATAACCATTTTACCAACAGAAACTTATATAGCTATAAGCAAAGATAAATCCACTTTTACCTATATCAAAAGTTTAGATTCATGCAAGAATATTATTGTAACTAAAACTTACCTTTGTGAACTATCCGACATATATACTGTATCTAGAAACCCTTCTTGTGAAATAGACATCATGATGAAAGCCGTAACAACCTTACCTGTAAGTTGTGAATATAAAATCTTCTTTGGAGAAGTAGACATTTGGCATAAACTACATAATGAAAAGTGGATATTTGTACAATCAAAACCCGTCAAACTCTCTATTGAATGTGACAACAATGACGTCACAGAACACATTATATCCGGTACAGGTGTACTGAACATTCCAACGAATTGTATAGCTTATCATAAGAATTATAGATTTGTTAAGAAAAGTTCGCCATCTATTTCTATTCCTGTTTTAATTCCAACATTTAACATCCTCAACGACACATGTTGTAGTATTAATAACATAAAAAAACTAACCTTACCCATTTCAAAGCTTCAAAACGCTAATCTAGACAACTTGAAAGATTTCGACTTTGTATCCAATCAGATCTTAAAGAATTTGGAGTCTGTTCAATCTCCAAGTAATTGGAATAGTCATGTAAGCTTTCCAATTTTAAGTGTATTTTCCTGTATTCTATGTCTAAGCTTAATTCTATTGTATTTCTGTAAAAAGGACCAGTACCTGGGAAAGTTATTCAGAAAAGCCGGAAAACCAACAACTAGTAGCGATCCAGAAGTAATATCGATTGGACCTCGCTTAAGAATCGATTAGTCTTAACGGAAACTTTTCTTTTTCCCATAAGTTTCCTTCTTAACGTGGGGGTTGTTATATCTCCTCTGCGTATGGGATGAGCATGACCAAGGTGCAGCATCAGCACCTTATTATCGGTATATAACAGCGGTGGCACAGCCCACCGCAGTCCGACTCAATCCTTCATCCGGGGTACTTGTCCTTTATTTTCTCTTGTAATATTGTGTGTCAATTAAAGTTCCAGTTTGTGTAAAAATCCTTTTTTTTAAAAACCAATCTCAAGTATCCCGTATAACAGTTCGTAAACATATACACAGCAAATGTTCTACTCGTATACAACTCGTTTGTACTCAACCAGTGAGAAAGAGTTGTTACCAACTCTAGAAAAAGAAGCAGCTTTTCCTTAAACAATTACCAACATACTGCGCTCGTATTACCGCGTGCCAAGTGTGACGAGCATGGCAATTTCCTACCTAAATTGGGAGGAGGAATATGTTCAGACAATCAGAATAGACTGACAAAACAGATAGGCGCTAAAAATTATTATATGATAATACTTAAAAGAGTACTGTAATACAACGTTTTGTGTGTCTGTATTGAATTTTAATAATTATTCCAATTCTTGCTAGATGGCTCCAAGAGGGAAAATTAAGTGGGCCGTATAAAAAAATTACTTATAGCAAACCGACCTGTACGTCACTCTCGCGGCCGTAGGCCCGTTCGCTACACATGATTTTTATATCTATAGTCGTTAGATAGTAAATATAATATAAGATAGATATATGAATATTGTATAGTCTATGGTAAATTGTCGACGGTCAGTTTTTCGAATATATAACTGTCAAGTATACTACGACTGTGAAGGATTCAATAAAAACATTCTCCGTATTTTTCATCTATAAACATCGCTACCTTTATCTCCATTAATTATCTAAAAGTGTTAAAGGAGTGATCCGTTATCATTGGCCCACACTATATCTGGCTGCCCAACGTTTATAATTGTTTCTTGCTCGTACTATCTTTATTGTATGGTGTTGGGTTTTTATTATAATGCCTCTGACTAGGAGCCAAGATCGCCAGCAACGTCGCGAGTACGACGTTATCCCTGCTGCAGATGCAAACGAAAATCATGAGGAGCATGATAGCTCCCGTGATCGCCCCCACGCCGAATCACGTGGTGATAATAATTCTACACTCAATCTGGATGATGTATCAGCGTTGATGGCCTCGCTGCAACGTTCGCAGGCCGAAACCCTTAAGGACATCATGTCGTACGTTATGGAAAAAAGATCGTCGACTCCGGCAGTTCAGCCGATGTCCCCAGTGAATGTAGACGGAACCTTGGCGCGGTGCAAAGCATCATTCAGCGGTGCACCAGGTGAATCAGTAGAGGCTTTTATAGATGCTATAGAAAGTTATACGGAATGCGTTCAGGTATCTGACGCTAATGTGATACGAGGCCTAGCAATGCTTTTGTCGGCTAATGCAGCTACGTGGTGGCTAGGAATAAAACATGATATATCCACGTGGAACGAAGCTAAGAAAAACTTAATTTATGCATTTGGCACTCGCCTTCCACCTCATAAGATATATTTAGAAATATTTGCTTCCCCGCAGGACAACGAGAACACTGATAAATTTGTTGCTCGTATCCGTGCACTTATAGCAAAGCTACCGCGGGATGATATTTCTGAAAAAGTTCAACTTGATATGATATACGGGTTGCTTCATAATAGAATACGCACAAGATTGCGCCGTGAAGAAATCACATCTTTTAATTCATTATTAAATCATGCTCGGAATATAGAAGATTCGGTAGAGAAGGTTCAATCGAGACCAGTGTCGTCCACTAGTGGTGTGCGTTCCTGTCGTGCCCAGCCGGCCCCAGCTGCGGGTCGGCCTGAGTCGTGCGCAACTCGTGCGAGTGCGCCGCGCGCGCGCTTTTCAAACTCCGCCGCGGCCGTCGTGCCCGCCACCGCTGTGCCTATCGTTGTCGCCCAGCCTGCCGCTGCTGTACCAGGCTATGCAGAGCAATCTGTGACCACGAAGAAACATCGTCCAGTGTGCTCCTACTGCAAACGGTTTGGACATGCAAAGGAACAGCGCCGGAGGTTAAACAACCGAGGTGAATCAAGCCAATCTAACTTTTCCGAGGGTGTGCAAAATGACAATAATGCGTTTTATAGTGTTCAGTGTAATGTTAATAATACTAACACAATTAGTTCTAATTTGTCTTTTCAGAATGCAGGGTATGGTGTTAAGCAGCATGACAAAAATAATTTTCTGAGTAATTTTGAATGCCAAAATTTTTGTAACCAGGATGCAAATATTAATTATGCTACCATTAACAGAGGTTCTACTTCCAGAAAATCTTATTGTCATGCCAGTAATGATTCTGTGTCAAAGAATATTAACTGTAATTGCACTTAATGATTTCTTATAATTTTAATAAATGTAATTGCACTAGTAATATTGAGATGTCAACTTTTTGTGATCCTCATGTTTTATGTAATCAGGATATTCGGCCAATTTGTTTAAATGCCAATAATTCAATTTTTTCCAATTATCATGACTATGTTGAAAAATGCAGTATGAATAATTTTAAGAAAATTAACGAAAGTTTAGAAATTAATAATAGTTTGAATTGTAATTATTACAAATGTTAGGGAAGTGTTGTAGCTTCAGTGTGCGACTGCAAGAGTGATGATAGGTATTTGAATTTACGGCCTGTTTTTAAAATTAAAGTTCTTGGGAAACAAGGTACTGCACTTATAGACACAGCTGCTAAACATTGTATTGCTGGTCACACGCTGTATGCTCTCCTTCTACATAAGGGTCACCCTCTTACTCCCTCCACTAGGCGAGTCAAACTTGCTGATGGGCATGTTCGGAATATGGATGTATTGACAACCATATTACCAGTGAGGTTAGAACACATAGTTATTAATATTCCATTTATAATCTTTCCTGATTCTAATGATAATGAAACTTTACTTGGTATTGATTTTATTAATGCTGCCAAAGTTGTTATTGATTTTCATAGTCATGAATGGTATTTTAGTGCAAATGCTAAGGTGCATTATAAGTTACTTTTCGAACCTATGTCTCGTGGTGTGTGCATAGCTTCTACTTCCATGCTTCGAGATGATGAAAGCATGCACTTGCAATCAGCTGAGCGCCAAGCACTATCTGAGTTTCTTATCCGGCATGAAAGTATTTTTACAGCAGGGGGAGGTCCAACACCGTTCGCAGAGCATTGCATTGACACTGGAGATCACCCCCCGATAGCTGTGCCGCCCTATCGCCTTAACCCCTTCAAGAAGGAGACGATGAAGAAGGAAATAGAGAAGATGCTGTCAGATGACATTATTAAAGAGTGCGAATCCGCTTGGTGCTCTCCTGCATTAACCTGTCAAAGCCCGGGCGTCAAAAGTACGTTGTCGCCCCCACACCCGGACCCTAGAGACGGCCGACCGCTTGAGTGCGCGGTCGGTTAAGTATGCGGCGGCTATCATCACGAGAATTGAAAGTCGAAATGTGTTGAAACTATAGCACCTTTGTATGATTGTTATATACCACTAAAAAGATAATATATTCACAAATACAAATTTGTACAATTTAGCCTATAATATATGAATATGAACCTTTGGTGAGACAAAATATCCGACGCTGGACATCGCTTCACTACAATTGAAGACGTTCGGTTTTAGGCTTCTGTAGGGATACACATCACAACAACGCGTCCAGAATTACTCATAATCGCTTAAGTAATAAATTCTCTACACGACACTGTATCATAACAATTGAAATAGTAAATATAAACCACTCATTCACGCACTTGAAATTTGATATTGCGCACAAACTTATCTTTGCGGTTTGTACGACATCGAAGCGACTGCGGGGTCCGTGCTGGGGTAGGGGCGGGGCTAAGCGCGTGACGTCACCAGAGGTCCGCTATACAGCGTGCTTAAAGTTTAGGATTGTACTGTCCGGAATACACTTAACTTCACTTTTTTTTACTCTACTTATGTCACTAGTTATCTTTGTGCCAGTGCTGAGTTTTGATTTTGTTATAAAAGGTAGTGAAACTAAAAGTAGGTTAAAATCTATAACAAAATATATTTGTTCAATACCAAAAAGGAAAATGTAAAAAGTGCATGCACGTTTATCGTGACACAAAGTATATACATATATGTAGCACAAATAAGAAGTTGAAAATACGTGACAATTAAAAAGTGAAACTTTTTTTGCGTTCTGAGCATTTACATAAAAAAGGCGCAGCTAGCTGTACTGTAAAATTAAATCGAAACAAAAAAGTTTATATAATAAAAAGTTCTTCTACCTATTTGACAAAGCATATCAAAGGCAGCAGTTGCCTGTCTCACGGTTAGCATGTACAGCTGGTGGCATCGCCTCTCTGATGAGTGATGACGGATGTCGCCGCATATTTTTAGAATATTGCAGGGAAATCGTAGGAAAGGTAATAGAAAGAATTAAACACAAACACAGTAGTCAAAGATACAAAAAAGAGAAATTGTACAGACAGACAGATAGTTAAGAATAAAATGTAGAAAATAATGTTTTAGAAAAGAAATGTATATATAGATAAGGTATAAAGAACTGTAAATACAAAGAAATGATTAAAAAAAAATGTGTGCGTGTACTAGCGTACACTCGTAAGAAGTGAAACTACAAAAAACTTATCTTTGCGGTTTGTACGACATCGAAGCGACTGCGGGGTCCGTGCTGGGGTAGGGGCGGGGCTAAGCGCGTGACGTCACCAGAGGTCCGCTATACAGCGTGCTTAAAGTTTAGGATTGTACTGTCCGGAATATACTTAACTTCACTTTTTTTTACTCTACTTATGTCACTAGTTATCTTTGTGCCAGTGCTGAGTTTTGATTTTGTTATAAAAGGTAGTGAAACTAAAAGTAGGTTAAAATCTATAACAAAATATATTTGTTCAATACCAAAAAGGAAAATGTAAAAAGTGCATGCACGTTTATCGTGACACAAAGTATATACATATATGTAGCACAAATAAGAAGTTGAAAATACGTGACAATTTAAAAGTGAAACTTTTTTTGCGTTCTGAGCATTTACATAAAAAAGGCGCAGCTAGCTGTACTGTAAAATTAAATCGAAACAAAAAAGTTTATATAATAAAAAGTTCTTCTACCTATTTGACAAAGCATATCAAAGGCAGCAGTTGCCTGTCTCACGGTTAGCATGTACAGCTGGTGGCATCGCCTCTCTGATGAGTGATGACGGATGTCGCCGCATATTTTTAGAATATTGCAGGGAAATCGTAGGAAAGGTAATAGAAAGAATTAAACACAAACACAGTAGTCAAAGATACAAAAAAGAGAAATTGTACAGACAGACAGATAGTTAAGAATAAAATGTAGAAAATAATGTTTTAGAAAAGAAATGTATATATAGATAAGGTATAAAGAACTGTAAATACAAAGAAATGATTAAAATTGTAAAGATGTTATCTAATGTATAAGAATGAGAAGAGGGTTTTTTGTGTGGTGGAAAATGTAAATACAAATGTAAAAAGTGTAAAATTAAAAGTAAAGGAAAAGGAAATGTAAGTAGAATATGCGGCGGTAGTCTGAGAGGTGATGCCTGAAAGAAGAAATGGAAATGATAAAAACTGGTGAAAGAATGAAAGAGTGAAGAATAAAAGATAAAATGTATAAATGTTAGGGAAAAGAAAAGAATATAAAATAAGAAAGAAAGTAAAAGAAAGAAATGACAAAGCCCTGCCCACCTTTACAGGGATATGATTAAAAAAAAATGTGTGCGTGTACTAGCGTACACTCGTAAGAAGTGAAACTACAAAAAACTTTATCAATTTACAAAAAATATATATTTATATATATGACAAAGGTTAAGCTTAAATAACTTGAAAACTTGAAAAATAAATACCATAATTACACCTAAGTATTAGAAAAAGAGATGTAATTACTTACTTTTTTTAGAAATTCACTGGAATTAGAATTAAAATGAACCCTTTGATTTTGCTGATCACTTTAATATAACATCTAATATATAAAATTCTCTTGTCACAATGTTCATTCCCATACTCCTCCGAAACGGCTTTACCGATTCTGATAAAATTTTTTATACATATTCAGTAGGTCTGAGAATCGGTTACTATCTATTTTTTAAACCCCTAAGTGATCAGGGTTGCCCACACCAAAAAATTTTTTTTATTTTTTGGGAATTTTGTTTCGATTTTATTTTATTATTGTGTGGCATCAAAAAATACATACAACCCTAAATTTTTACTTTTCTATCACCAACCCCTGCTTTTTAATAGTAATTTTAATATTGTTGTCTCGCTCCATATCATCAATTATACATGGCCACGTATCAAACCGCGTGGCTGTAAACTCCAAAAAAAAATATTATCACTTGGTAAGTGATCCCCTCCACGTGTGTACCGGTGTCACCTCTCACCAGTACACAGCACGGAATGGGGATGACAACGAATTCTATTACACTCAAACATTATGCCTTCTGTCAGTCCCTCTACATATAAATATATTCTCAAGCAACTTTATTATTTATTTATTAAACTGAAATCTGAAAAGTGAAATCTGACATCTGACATCTGACACCTGATATCTGAAATCTAGAAACCGGAAACCAGAAACCGGAAACCGGAAACGGGAAACCAGAAACCAGAAATCAGAAAATGGAAAAAGGAAAATGGAATATTGGAATATTGGAATATTGGAATATTGGAATATTGTAACATTGGAACATTGAAATACTGGAATATTGGAATGTTGGAATGTTAGAATGTTGGAATGTTGGAATGTTGGAATGTTGGAATGTTGGAATGTTGGAATGTTGGAATGTTGGAATGTTGGAATGTTGGAATATTGAATATTGAATATTGAAAATGGAAAATGGAAAATGGAAAATGGAAAATGGAAAATGGAAAATGGAAAAGGGAAAAGGGAAAAGGGAAAATGGAAAATGGAAAATGAAAAATTGAAATCTGACATCTGAAATCTAGAAACCAGAAACCAGTAACCAGTAACCAGAAACCAGAAACCAGTAAACCAGAAACCAGTAAACCAGTAAACCAGTAAACCAGTAAACCAGTAAACCAGTACACCAGTACACCAGTACACCAGTAAACCAGTAAACCAGTAAACCAGTAAACCAGTAAACAGTAAAACCAGTAAACCAGTAAACCAGTAACCAGTAAACCAGTTAAACCAGTAAACCAGTAAACCAGTAGACCAGTAGACCAGTAGACAGTAGACCAGTAGACCAGTAGACCAGTAGACCAGTAGACCAGTAGACAGTAGACCAGTAGACCAGTAGACCAGTAGACCAGTAGACCAGTAGACAGTAGACCAGTAGACCAGAAGACCAGTAGACAGTAGACCAGTAAACCAGTAACCAGTAAACCAGTAGACCAGTAGACCAGTAGACCAGTAGACCAGAAGACCAGTAGACCAGTAAACCAGTAAACAGTAAAACCAGTAAACAGTAAAACCAGTAACCAGTAACCAGAAACCAGAACCAGAAACCAGGAAACCAGAAACCAGTAACCAGAAACAAACAAACAAAAGTTCATATTAAATAACAAGCTTTCACTGCTGTCTAAGCAATGTAGGTGCGTTCGTAACGCTAAAGAGTCAATTTGCACTTTATTACAGCTGCACAAAGTTCAAATCCAATTATTCTATCAAAATGGTTTGCGTATGCGCGTCGGAAGATCGCCGCGAGCCGAAATTAAAACGAATGAAATAATAACATAAATAGTCACAAAATGTAATAGCTAAAGATCATTCATACTGATTTTCAATTTGGTCGGCTTCGCGGTATTATTTCTTTTGTTTTAGTTTCGGCGCGCGACATAAAATGCATTCGTTTTCACGACATTACATCAGTCGAGCACAATCCGCGTTACCATCTGGCGGACTTGATAGACTACATTCTGTCAAAAAGATTTGGAATGTGACAGTTATTTGTTCCTAATAAAATAATAATTGTAAATATAATTTATGTACTATAAGTATAACTTTGGCCACTCTTCTGGAACCCACTAATATTTAAATATTAGTTATTAGATGAACATATATAGAGCTGAACCCCACACACCGCCCTATCACCAGAGTGACGGTTCAGTCCAGATTTTTTTGCGCTGGCTATAAAATAGGTA
Organism: Byasa hedistus; assembly: GCA_029286795.1. Lineage (NCBI taxonomy): Eukaryota > Metazoa > Arthropoda > Insecta > Lepidoptera > Papilionidae > Byasa > Byasa hedistus. Next base: position 272,180 of record JAGSMW010000050.1, on the reverse strand, counting down.
AGAACAAAAAACTGCCACATTCCAATTTTTTTGACAGAACGAAGTCTGTTGGGTCAGCTAGTATATATATATATACGTATCACGTCACTAGAGAGCGTTGGGAATAAATAAGCGTGCAATAGAAAAACAGTCAAGTATAGTGGTAGGAGTAAGTCCGTTAAAACGATATGCTATTGGTAAATGGCAATTGCACGACACCACCTAGTGGTCAAAGTCATCACTACTCAAAGCGGGTCATGGGCTCTTATGGAATTCGATGCAATCGCCACCTGGATTTCAAAAATTAAACTACTCAAAACGGGTCGCAAAATACATTGGAGACATTTACCAATCCCTACTCCGCTGGAGAAAGTATACTTCGAATCACGTTACGTTACGTTACGTAACGTTAGGTAACGTTAAAATGTGACGCGTAACGAAAAAGTGTTACAATAAATTTTTTTCTAACCCCGATAAAGAAGTTTCACTTCAATAAAAAACGGTTAGCATAGTGTTTACAAAACTTTACACTGGCGTGTTGCGCTCGATGGCGCTGCACGGAGCACCTGTGGGCCGATGTCCTATCCGCGGAGAGTCTGGCCCTGTAGTACACAGTGCAGCGGGTCATGGCGATAAGGTGTAGCTCCACCTCTAGAAAAGGTAGAGGGAAGGCGTCGCTCAGCCCATGAGGAAGTGGAAACGCCGGCTCGATGGCGCTGCACGGAGCACCTGTGGGCCGATGTCCTATCCGCGGAGAGTCTGGCCCTGTAGTACACAGTGCAGCGGGTCATGGCGATAAGGTGTAGCTCCACCTCTAGAAAAGGTAGAGGGAAGGCGTCGCTCAGCCCATGAGGAAGTGGAAACGCCGGCTCGCTGGGCCGAGAGCTGAGCAGCGAAGAAGAGGCTATTCGTCCGCTCCTAAAAGAGAGGGTGTACCGGCGCCACAAGTCGCCTACCTTCCGGCTGGTGCAGATCCCCTCGGGGCACGGTAGCTTCGGGAGGTATCTCTGTCACACCGCAGGAAGCGAGCCGACCGCGGAGTGTCATCATTGCGATTGCGATGATGACACAGCTCAGCATACGCAGGCTCAGCTTATGCTCGCCTGATGCCGCCCCTATGAGCGGAGCCGCAGGTGTTGGATGGGGAGTCTGACACTCGGTAACATCACAGCACGGAGTGCGAGCAGCATGCTGGGCGTTTTCAGCACGCTGCTCTGGAGCAGGGGAAATGGCTGGCCCACAGCCTATCCGCGAAGGTGGAGTCCCAGGGACCAGGCGCGGGCGGCATAGCGATCGCATGACTTAGTCGATCTCGCTTTGCCGCCAGTATCCCCTCGAAAAAAAAAAAAGGTGGTATTTACATATGCGTGATGCTACAGAACATCAAGCGTAACAGTTGACAAACCGTATGAGTTGACAATCCATGTGGTTTGTCGAATCGTGGGCGTTTGTACACCTAAAAGTCGAGCTTTGTTATGTTATTAGCACATTATGTGCGAAATGCGAGAGGGTCAAATCTTGACGACGCTAAAAGCTAATAGACTTGATATAAAGTAAAAGAAATTATAATTAAATCACAAACAACCATGTAAACAAATCGTATTTACACACAGATGTACAGACTTTAACAAACAGAACTTTTCGCTGGCGTTACCCGCGCATGTGGACCGTTGGACAATAGCAGCCCAGCGGACTTTATAAAGTATAGGCTTTTATTACTACAATAAATATTTTGTAAATCGCGGGGATTAGTAGACGGCCCGTTCATACAATGATACTCCATCGCAGATGTTGTTTTGTAGTTATTGTTTCGACACTTCTTTAACTGGGCCGCTGCGCCGCTAATAATGATAAAAAAAAATTTGAAATATAAAAAATCTTAATTCTGTCTCAAATCTAAACACAAAGGTGAAAATCCTGTTTGTGCGTCTGCCGCTCGAGCCTAGCGGTCCTTTTGTTATCCTGTTTGCGGGTCCTGCCCAGTAATCATTTTGTAATACACACAGACGTAGATTTGTCGTTGTGTGAGTGTTATTTGGTGGGTCTGAATTGTAAACACAGCTTCAACACGTAAAAGCTATAATTTTACGTGTTTGTTTCAAAAAATGACACGTAAAAATAGAATCTACAATAAATTTACAATAAGATGATGTATTTTCCTTCATGAATGTAATGTTATAATTAGTGAAAAACGAGCCGTGAACGTTTTTGCGCACGAACGACATTTGGGTTTATATCAGCCGTCAGCGCCACTGTCCTAACCTCACGAATTACAGGAGGGAGTGCATTCCAGAGTCTAATTGCATGTACGGCGAAAGAGTGTGAATAGGATTCAGAACGATGGGATGGAAATTTAAGAATAGTTTTAAGGTGAGATCTGTAGTCTATACTGGATGAGTGAACAAAGGAAAATCCAACTCCCAAATACATTGGATATGATGGATTATGAAGGATGTTGTGGAGGAAACAGAGAATGCGAGTGTTCCTGCGAAGGCGGATTGGGAGCCACTTGAGCTGCTTTCGATACATGGAAATATGGTCAAACTTTTTAAGTCCAAAAACAAAGCGAATACACAAGTTTTGCAAGCGCTCAAGTTTGTTTAGTTGCTCCTCAGTTACATCCAAAAAGCAGATATCAGCGTAGTCCAAGATAGGCAGGATAAGAGACTGTACAAGTAAAATTTTTGTATGAATCGGCAAAAAACTCTGGAGACATTTTAATGAATGCATGCAGTAATTAATTTTTTTACTTATATGAGTGATATGAGCTGTCTACGATAATTTGGAATCCATGATTATGCCTAAATTTTTAGCATTGTCAGAATAAGAAATGACAATATTGTTGATGAGTAAAGCAGGAAGAGAAGAAAAATCAAGTGAGCCGCGAAGTTGATGACTGCCAATTATTAGAGTCTGCGTCTTGTTTGGATTGAGCTCCAACCCGTGGTTTCGAGACCATTTACTTATTCTACATAAATCCTCATTAAGTGCATTAATTGCAATATCAGCATCAGAAGCAGGGAAATGACGATATAACTGCAAGTCGTCTGTATATAGATGGTATCTGGCTGATATTACATTAGTAATGGAATTAATGAAGACCGAGAAGAGCAACGAGCATCCGTCCATTCAGAAAAAGAGTTATCCCCACGGACACACTGGAGCGCCCTTTAAGATAAGAGTCAAACCATGAAATTGCAGAAGGACATAAATTAATGGTTTGTAGAATTTTAATAAGAATATCAAAGTCGACCGAATTAAAAAGCGCTACTAAAATCAAGTAAGATAAGAGCAGTTAAGTGTTTCCGATCTATACCGCAACGAATATCTTCTGTTATTTTAAGAAGAGCAGATGTCGTGCTATGTCCCTTGCGGAATCCGGATTGATAGGGATTTAAAATATCATTATTATTGAGAAATGCTGAGAGTTGGATGTGAACAAGATGTTCTAGGACTTTTGAAAGAAATGGTAAGATTGATATAGGTCGAAAATGGAACGGAGACGAGGGATTTGAGGTTTTAGGTAGCGCTAGAATATGAGCACGCTTCCAACTAGAAGGAAAATAGCAAGATGACAAAGAAAAATTAAACATATTTGTGAGAACTGGCAAAAGACATGGTAGAATCAACTCTATCATTCTGGAACAAATTTTATCGTTACCAATTGCATGAGAAGTAATGGAGAGGACTGATCTTTTGACATCATCCTGCGTGAACGTATTGAAGCTAAACTGATTATGCTGGGGGATAGGACCAAACGATAGTTCTAGGAGAGTTCTATTTTTAAAAAAGGAAGATAATGGTACTGGTGAACAGGAAAGATGTTGGTTCAGAGCATCAAGATCTATTATATCATTTGTTGCCTTAAAATAATTACCAATACCAACAGTTTTAAGAAAACTCCAAGCCTTTGCAGAGTCACTATTGCGAAGAGATTCATAAAAATAACGTCTTTTAGCGTTTCTGCATAGGCGGTTGCAATTATTTCGGAGACGCCTGAAATTCCATAAATTGGAGTCCGGAGGATATCGTTTTAACCTTCTCTTTGCTTTATCCCTGCGTGCCATTAATTCCTTTATATCAGCAGTTATCCATGGTGCTGGGTTGTGCCTAATTTTTATGCATTTTGATGGGGCATAGCGATTATAAAGATTTAAAAGTATTGAGTTGAAGTTATTAACCATATCATCTACATTCGAACACCTGCTTACACTTGACCAGTCGATTGCTGCCGCTTCCTGCCTTAATACATCGATATTAATATTCTTATAACTGCGGACATAACGGAAATGTAGTTTGGGCTTAGGTGGTCGAATAGGAAATGATAAGTAAATGAGGTCGTGTTATGAGAATGATGCTGCTAATTGGCCGTGAGTTACAACATTATCAAAACATGAAACTATCATCAAATCGAGAAGTGATGGTGAACAATTGGGGAAGTGATGAGTTGCAGAGAGTGGTAGGATTTGAAGATTATATGAGGTGACCAGAGTTTCCAATTTTTGCGACCGATGATCGTTTTTCAGTAAACATGTGTTAAAATCACCCATTAATATCACATGGCTGTAAATAGGGCAATATTGGTGAAAAATATTGTCAAGGTTATTAAAATAGTTAAATTGAAGATTAGGGCTGTATATCGTATTAATACCCCGAGTAAAACTTTAGTGTGGTGGAGGCAAACTTCAAGTAACAGGTTCTCTGCTGATTCAGAGAAGAACGATGGCGAAGCACAAACAATTTTATACGGAATGTCAGCTCGCAAGTAAATCGCAACTCCACCACCGCCTTTACCCTCCCGATCGTTTCGTACTCGTACATATCCAGGCAAAGAATATTGAGCCGAGCGAAGCGACGGCTTTAAGAATGTTTCAGATATTAAAAGAGCATCAATGTGACTACTGGTTATGGTTGCAGCAAGATCAGAGTAATGGCTAGGAACACTTTGTGCATTGATATGGATAACGTTGAAGAACTTAGGATAAGGAGAAAAGACCCTGGAAATGCATTCGCGTAGCTCGTGAGGTTCGGAACTATCACTTTCGGCACTGGCAAAACTGTTTAGTGAGGATGAGCACGAGAAAAGCTATCATTTAACTCAGGAATTATGTCCATCATTTACTAATCAATTTGAATATACGAGTACTTACAAACAGGAATAGATAATAAAAACAAAATTTTACATATAAAATAGAGCCTAAATGTATGTGTGTTAAAATATATTGCGTTTCAATTATAAAATAATTTACCTAGTTATACGAGTACAATAACACATATCAACTCAACCGTCTCATTGCCGTAGTGAAATAAATTTGCTCTTAAAACTATTACATACAAAAATTAAGTATACATTGCGCAAAAATGAAAACCAGTTGGGCATTAATATATAAAGTAGTACAAAAAGTTTAAAGAAAGAAAGCGCAGCTTGTACATTATGTTTACAGCTCCTCATGGGGTATGTACATTTTCATCACCTGATTCTGCAATGCCATGGAATAAAAATACTTTCCGCCTCATGGAAGTCTCGTGCCTATCCAGTCCAGTACGTAGGATTTCAATTTGAGCTTTAGTGGTGGAAAATGACTGCCAGACAAACAATTTAAAATCGGTGAACTCACGGCACAGCGATGCGACATCCGGGTGAGTGTTGCTTTCAGTATTTAATTTTGATAGCTTTTCTTCGTATTCATGCATGCGGGACCCAGACACCCTTTCAAGTTCGTTCAAATTGTTGGTCAGCTGGTCATCCATCATAAATGCGAGCGAAAGTCTTCTTTAGAAAAGATATTGGTAAAGGAGTAATAGTGAGCAATGAGCACTGGTGAGTTAGATGAACACTTATATCATAACAAAGTATTCAATTAAAATCAATAATAAAACGTTATAACACAGCGCGCACCGAATTTACGTGTTAACACATCGACTACCCGCCGATGTTTTAGTGTCGAGACTTAGATCTCAAGGCGACGGGCGTAATATGTAAGCTGTTTAAGCGTCCCAATGAGTACAAGTTGAGGATGAGTGGAGGTTCAAGTTACGCTGGACTTTTCGTTAACATGTATCGCCATTGAATAGAGTGATTGGAAATCGTTAACATGTGTAGGGAAATAACTGTACCATGCACAAAGCTAGCCTGTGGGTTCCGCAGATGTATTAAACGTTTTAATTGATACCTTTCAATGCACTACAGGCTTTCAGGCTGCACGGATTATAGTCAGTATTCATATGTACTCTGAAAATACAACATTATACAGAAATTTGTTCCTATAGAAAACTATATTGTGTAGAGGGTAGTACGTAGATGATATGGTACAAAGTTATGTGTGAATACCTACACGGTGGCGGTAGTTAAGTGAATAAACAGTGTGAGCATCTCCGATGTTTTATTTAAAATATATATAATACTACAACTATTATATATTACGTGTGATCGATGACTTGATAACTAATATAGATCATAAAAATCTTGACGAATCATTGTGATGTTTTTAAAGATTACTAGTGTTTTTGTCATATGTGACTATTTTGTAAGCATGATAAATAAATTACAAAAAAAATATATAAATTGCAATAAGTTTGACGATCACTATCTTTCGTGGGCATATACCAACTGCAAGGTTTAAATTAAAAATTTAATTATTTTAATACGAACGTATATAAAGTAAAAAAAGGTGTGTGTGTGCGATTCACACACGATAGAAGTGAAACTTCACTAAATCGACAAAAGAATGAGATGAATATATATAACAAGGGCAGGATAATTACAAATTTTAATTGTGTAAAAATGAAAGTATTTTGATTAATTTAAAAAGATATTTTATATTTTATTTAACATATGTTACATAATCTATTGTTCAAGTTCCATAGAAAGATTCAGAAGAAAATATTCATTTTCAATAATTGTTCATCTTCAGCACGTGGTGATTTTAAATCTAACTTAAACCACAATCGATCACAAACGGAGCACTTATGACCAAACATATTGTTTAAAAACTTGTGGTTAAATTCTTTATAAGCAAACTTATCTCGACGAAACCGTGAGTATGGAATTTCTGGCTATACATAGGGGCGCACGGTAGTGCTGCCATCTATTTTTAAAATTGTTTAAACTTAATTTTAACAGTATTTAAGCAAATATGTAACGATAATGTTTCTTGTTAATTACAAAATAATTATTAATTATTAATTGGTAATCATTAATTACTTTTTGATGAATTTATATTAATATTTCAGCATGTTTCTCTGCATTTATGTTGACGCGTTACATGATAACTTATTAAGATTTGTTACCGACGGTTCCGCTTGGCTAGCATAGTGTTCAATCCGCTAAAATCAATACGATTAAGAACCAAATTAATAAAAGTAGACACTTTTAGACATTTCTTTAAACAATTTGTAATTTAATATTGTTATTGTAATTATAAAGTGTCGAGTAATTTTACATTTGTATTAATAATAAAATAGTTACGTAATTGATGAATAACCCAGCGTGGTATTAAACAAAATACATTGGAGACATTTACCAATCCCTACTCCGCTGGAGAAAGTATACTTCGAATCACGCGTGTTAGGGATAAGAAAAAGATGGCGCGTAACGGAATAATGTGACGCGTAACGAAATAATGTGACGCGTAACGAAAAAATGTTACACTAAATTTTTTTCCAACCCCGATAAAGAAGTTTCACTTCAATAAAATATTAGAATTATTTTTATAAACTAACACTCTGACCGTTACCGATATGTTATAATTATTAATTTAATAGCTACTGTTAATACACTGGCAACATCATAGCGGTCAGAGTGGGGGTATTTGCAGGTAGTTATATATAGAAAAAACAGATAGAAGCGGGCAGTCGCCGCCGGCACGCGGGCGAGATCGGTCGTGTTGCCGGAGGAATTGTGTATCGTAATTTAAGTATCAGCCTTTGCTTCACGAGTGTAAGAACATGTGGTTAAGTAAAATACCATGTTGTGTTATATTTCTAGAATAGTGAAGTTATATTACATCTCAGAAGTGGAACATCTCACGTAAGTACATATCTATTTTTATATTATACAGTTTGAATACTCGCTTAATAGTTAGAATTCAAAGGCATAGCCGTTTAGTTGTCTTCAAGCTTTAGATAAATATATTCTTAGTCTTGTTTTCATATTGTTCAATTAAGACAATTTGTCGTTGATAATAATCGTGCAACCACAGACATTAACATAACATAAAGTGGAAGTAATATATTTTTAAAAAAAAGTACCTACCTACCTCTCGATATCCTAAATATAAAGAACAGAATCGTGTTAGATATTGAGAAAAATAATTGTGATTACCGACATTGTTAGTAAAATAGTAGGTGTATTAACTTTAAAAATTAAAAGTTAAAAAGGGAGGGGATGCCGTAACATCGTTTCGCTGTAAATAGCGAATGACTGTCATTCTCGCGACATTCATGTTTGGGTAGTGTGCGAGGTGTGAGCTTTGACTAGTGACGTGTGAACGTGAGAGAGATGACAGATTTAAATTTATATTTGAATTGTCTCTAATAATCGTCTGCTGTTTAAATGGTCATTTTTATGTGGGTACTTGGTTGAATAAAGCAAACGAGCATACTTTGATAGGGTGTTTAGTTTGTTATGAACCTGCAGCTAATTAACATTTATTTTTCTGAGCTTTGAAACATGGATCAAAAAGTGAGGTATAGATCAAAAACCCCTCTACGAAGCCGTTCGCGTCGCCGAAACGAAACTGGTCGCAGCCGCTCCCGCATACGCAGCACAGCCGTCACAGTCGAGGCCGCGTACAAAAGCTGGATTTCGAACGAAAACGGACCCAGAGGTTGAGCAACGGCTACAAAGAGAACGCGACATTCTGCGGGAACGTGAGGGATCTGCTCTTCGGCTGAGCAACTACATCTCGGAGCGTCGTCGCGCCCGAACCATTCAACATCGAAGATCAGAACGGAAACGTCGCACGGAACGTATCAGGTCACGTAGTCCTTCTTTTTCTACCAATTATGTTAATACTATAAAACGTAGCCTAGATTCTCAACCAACAACGCGAAACGCATAATCTACTAAAATATACTTCTTAATTTTGACCCTTCTCTTAACAATCAACAAATAGACATATTGTTAAAATGTGTTTGTGTATGGTTGGGATGATAAGACTACTATTAATTTTTCGCTGCAAAAACTCGTAAGGATTGGCTAAAACTCGGTTCGAAAGTCGTAAACTTACATTCACTATCATATATATAATTATATTCACTTGACACGAGTGGCAAGACAAATTAACAAGAGTTTTGCCTCTCGAACACAATTAGGCTAATGCTTGGAGGATATGCTCAAACGGAAGAGTAGATTTGATGAACCTATTGATACTTATAATTACGAGAAATTGGCGTTACTGAACATGGCTGATATTATCGGCAAACGTACTGTCGATTGTCATTCATGGAATCGGCGATAGAATCAAGAAATCTTGTGCATTAGCGGTGCGCTGTTTTCAGCCGGAACAGTTATTGTAGTTTTTAATGAGTAACAAGGATTCTATTACTTTGCACCAACTCTCTCACTATAAGAATAGAAACGACTACATAATGTGGATCTTATTAGTAGCCATGGCCTGGGGACAAACACGAAAAGTTCTTGCATCATAGTGTCTTTTGCTTCAATTGCAAAAGAGATTAATGATCCTCACGACAATATTCCTATAAAAGGAAAGGTTTTGATAATGGTTAGTCTAGTGCAGTCACCGGGTAGTGTAATTCTCGATCTTATACCGACACCATGTAGAGTTGTAGACGACCATTTGTTAGATATGCCGATGCTGATAGAGCAATCGTTCACTGAACAGTCGCACATAGCTTATAAGGATGCAACTACATTAAAGTTCTATGACGTAGGAACTGAGTTGCCTCAAAACAGACTTTTTGTGTAACGAGGAACCACTCTTGAAAGGGAGGTTCAATGACCACCTTTTGCTTAATGAAATAGCTAGTGTTAGGATATTTACAGAGATGACTTACGATGGTGAAGTGATATTGACAAGCAAGTTAGTGGGTAAGCCAGAAAGATAAATTCTTTATTGTAGAAGTGTAAACCCGGTAATGCCAAGATACAAAACGTAGTTGATTTTCCGGGACCGGTAAACGTGCATAGGGTTAGACAATTTCTAGGATTAGTCTTCTATTTTCGCAATTTTGTTAAGGGTTTTGCAATAAGCGCGCAGCCTCTTATTATTAGACTGCTAAACAAGGATATTTCTTGGGAATGGGCAGATTTACAAGAGTAACTTTTCTGAACCTCAAGAAAAGCCTTACAATACGACCAGTATTAGCTATTTATGACACTATTGGAGATCTAGAACTTCAAAAACGCGAGTAAAATCGGAGTAGGGAATATTTTGTTATAACGTTCACAAGGCAGAGATAGTTTTCAACCTGGTGCTACAGCCGGCAAACTTCCCCAGAAGAAATAAATTTTCACCCCTACGAATTTAAAACGTTGTCAGTAATATGCCCTTAGGAAATTCAGCACTTACTTGTTGGGGAAGCCATTTAAGATCGTAACCGACTGTAGCGCGTTATGCTTTGCATTTCAAAACGTTATTTAATTCTGATTATCGCTAGGTGATGGTTGTTACTATAGGAAGCTTATTGTTTAGTTGAATATAGGGCAGGTATTAAAATGGCACAAGCTGATGTTTTATCTCTTAATCCTTCGTATTTAGAAATAAATCGGTCCTATGAACACATACCGGCGGTGTTGAGTATTACCGATTAGGATTAACTCGTAACTCTTCAATTGAGTGATACAGAATTGTGTAGAATTTGTGATATTCTAGTCAAAATGATAGGTTTGTCATACGCGATATCAAACTGTTCAGGTTGGTGGCTCTAAAAGGCGTTTGCTGGCAGTTATGCAGGATGTGCCTCGACCAAATGGGTCGTTTAGGGTTCGAAAAGACTAGAGAATAAAAGACAACTATTGGTTTCCAAAAATAATCGTTTCGTTATGAAATATGATGAGGCATACATTAAGTGCGCGTATGCCAAAAAGTCTACGAATACACGTGGCTACACCCTATACCACATGCAGAAATACCTTTCCGCGCACTTGTGAAATTAAAAAAAGACATACTCGTATTTTAGTGATAATCGACTATTACCAAGGTTGTATTAACAAATTGGTGGGGAACGCCAATACGCAAAACGTGATTAACGCGATCTAGGCGTGTCCTATATTTTCCGCAATCCCGATAGGCTTATTAGTGATCGTAGTGGTTGCTTTACATTTCATCAGTTTAAACAGTCTTAGAATTAGGCATGTCTTGAATGCAGTAGCGAACCCAAGGACCAATGTCCAAGTCGAGCGATATAACCGCACAATTCTCAACTCGCTTACCGCAATAAATCTTAAACATGATGAAGAGGATTGGGATAGAAAGCTAGGAGTTATTCAATAGGGTCTTAATAATACAGTGCAAAAGACTACGGGCAAGGCCCCTGCAGAGTTTTGGTGTAGGAATAAGCAGTGAGATAAACCCGGTTATGAACGAAATTACAAACTTGCCTAGTGAAAATGCTGAGTTAAAAGCTATAGGAGAGAACGTTGAGATAAAGATTGACGGGAAGAACAAAAGAGATATTATGTTAAGGGCAGAAGGTCAGTTCGGGTTATTAAGAGGGGGCTTAGTGAATATTTAAAAGATTTTTGCCGTCTTGTGAAAGGACTTTTCTATTAAGAGTGCTACAAGCGTAAATTCTTTAGAACGATAATTACTTTTGTTTGTATTAGACACGTATAGCATTTGTTAGATTTAAATTATTATATATGATAAAATAATAATAATGTAAACTACATATAGATTTTGTTTATTTTCAGGTCTTAGAGCGAGAATTGATTGGTTCGCACTTTGACCAGACAAGATTTGCGATATAAAGTCCTTGAGAAGTGATTGGTTCAAGGCAACATTAGTGCAAGTGTAACAGCCAAGAATTGATTGGTTTGGTTGTTATGCTTTAAAGTCCTTGAGAATTGATTGGTTGGTTGTTATACTTCAGTCCTTGAGAAGTGATTGGTTCAAGGCAACATTAGTACAAGTGTAACAGCCAAGAATTGATTGGTTTGGTTGTTATGCTTTAAAGTCCTTGAGAATTGATTGGTTCAAGGCAACATCAGTACAAGTGTAACAGCCAAGAATTGATTGGTTTGGTTGTTATGCTTTCAAGTCCTTGAGAAGTGATTGGTTCAAGGCGATGGCGAAGGCGATGGCGATGGCGATGGCAAAGGCGAAGGCGACATCAGGACAAGTGTTACAGCCAAGAATTGATTGGTTTGGTTGTTATACTTCAGTCCTTGAGAAGTGGCAAAAGGCGAAGCGGAAGTGGATGAAGGCGACATCAGAACGAGTGTTACAGCCAAGAATTGATTGGTTTGGTTGTTATGCTTTCAAGTCCTTGAGAATTGATTGGTTGGTTGTTATACTTCAGTCCTTGAGAAGTGGCAGAAGGCGAAGCGGAAGTGGAAGAAGGCGACATCAGAACGAGTGTTACAGCCAAGAATTGATTGGTTTGGTTGTTATGCTTCAGCTTAAAAGTTTTTTTTTAAGTGATTGGTTCAAGGGATCACCAGTACAAGTGTAACAGCCAAGAATTGATTGGTTTGGTTGTTATGCTTTCAAGTCCTTGAGAATTGATTGGTTGGTTGTTATGCTTTAAAGTCCTTGAGAAGTGATTGGTTCAAAAGATCACCAGCACAATTGTTACCACCAAGAATTGATTGGTTTGGTTGTTATACTAAGAACTAGGTTATTGCCTAAAAACAATTATTGTAAAAAAAAAAAAAACTTTTGGCTAATTTTCTATTGAAATTGTTTAATATTAAATATCTAAAATACTTTGTAAAAATAGTTAAGATTTTGAACATACTATACTTTCTTTTATATAATTCATTATTCGAGCATTGTCATGTAAAACTAAGGCCTAGTGTAAGGTTATCACCGGATGTGTGTATGAGGGCATACACAGCGTCAGGACGGACGAGTGTAAGGTTTAAATTAAAAATTGAATTATTTTAATACGAACGTATATAAAGTAAATAAAATATTAGAATTATTTTTATAAACTAACACTCTGACCGTTACCGATATGTTATAATTATTAATTTAATAGCTACTGTTAATACACTGGCAACATCATAGCGGTCAGAGTGGGGGTAGTTGCAGGTAGTTATATATAGAAAAAACAGATAGAAGCGGGCAGTCGCCGCCGGCACGCGGGCGAGATCGGTCGTGTTGCCGGAGGAATTGTGTATCATAATTTAAGAATCAGCCTTTGCTTCACAAGTGTAAGAACATGTGGTTAAGTAAAATACCATGTTGTGTTATATTTCTAGAATAGTGAAGTTATATTACACAACTTCTTGAACAACAATACTAGACTACAGCTTTCAACATGCGGAATTTTGAGATCAGTTTATAATATATCTTTTATTAACACGTACACTGCCACCCCGCTTTTGACGATGTCTTCCCAGGGGCCGCCATACATTGGGTGTCGGGTCGGACACACCGTTTGTGTCGCTGGCACTGGAGAAAAATTTTGGTGGACACAACAGTTGTCACCGGCACTGCGTTTGGGTAAAATTTATATTTTGTTGTTTTTGTGACCGTCGCCGCCTCTATTAGGTTTATATAAATAGTATAAAGTGTTTGACGATTAGTTAGTGTATTTTACATATAAATATGGCTAAAAACTCAAAGGATAAAATTAAACGTAATTTTGTTACTTAATTCAACCAGCGGTTCTCAACATTCAGTTGTCGTTGTTGTTAAGATTTTATTTTGTATTAATATTTCTGAATTGCTTATTCGCGATGAATATTTAAGGTTGTATTATGGTTTTATGAATAACTTAAATAAGAATTTTAAACATAATTAAACATTTATTATTCCCATTTTCATATCAACTATATAACATAAACAGTCTTAATGTGTGGTACGGTCTAAAACATTCAACGCACAATCCTGGCTGACCGGGACAATCTTCGCATGCGTAAGGGGATTGACACCTTTTTTTTAATGTGAGCGAGCATTAATTACAACGCTTTCATTTTATTTTGCTCTTATTGTTTTTGGATAGTTTAATCAAGCAATGGATTTTATTTACTAAAGGTGTTTGTAATTGGCAAGGCAGATGAGGTTCTATTATTGTCTTAATAACATTTAAATGGAAATCGTATAAGGTGATAGTTATATTGATATATTTGTTATATAATAAATAAGAGTTGACCAATAAGACTTGCATTATATGTATAATAACTTTTTTATACCACCTCAAAGTTTTGTGTTCGCATGAATAGTAGGACAACATTTGGTCATGACGATCTATTGCTTTTATATATTTGTTATATTTTAATATCATTTGCGGCTTTGTTTTTAAAATGCCTTGTCAGTTTCGCGTATGTTTTAAGTCGCCGCCATATTTACTTGAAATTGCTCGTACTTCCCTTTGGTCGACCCAATTTATTACACATATATTATTTTTATGAACTATGCATAATTCTCCTTTTTAAGTTTTGTCGACTCTATTTCTTTCGGAATATTTTGCCTCCTCTGCCAGAGCGTTCCCGTACAATAAGTTTTATTCAAATATAACCTTTCAACCAGGTTAACACTAGCGTAAAAATTGTCTATAAACAAATAATGACATGTTTTTTGCTCCCTATTGGGATGTATGTGCGTATATGCATCTAACATGTAAATGAACTATGTGGGTAGATGCATCACAGACCAGTAAAATAAATGACTTTGTTCCGACGTGTTGTGTGTCTCACTATTAATTCCAATATACTACAGTGGCGCAGTCGGTAGCTAGTTTAAAAATGTCTATCGGTAAATTATCGGAGTTTGACTTACAAAGGGGATCGTGGTCGACATATATTGAACGTATAGAACAATACTTCGTAGTGAACGACGTAAAAAGTGAGTTGCGCGTACCGACTTTGATTGCTTGTGTTGGTGATCCGACGTACGAGCGTATGGTGGACCTTTGCAACCCCAAGAAGCCGTGTGAGTACAAGTACGAAGACCTCGTGCAAATTGTAAAAAAACATGTACAACCAACACCTTCCATGCTCGCCGAGAGATATAAGTTTAGGAAACGTATACAAGGCATGGGAGAAACGGTAGCCCAGTTTGCAGCTGCACTGAAACATCTTGCGAGGACTTGCAACTTTAAAAACAACTTGGATCAAAATTTAAGAGACCAGTTTGTCTGTGGATTAAAAAGCGAGCCTACTCGTCAACGATTATTTTGCGAAGAAGACATAACATTTTCTGCGGCGTACAATATGGCGGTGGCGTTAGAAGCGGCGATGAATGACGCAGCAACAGTAGAACAACAGTCGAGGGGTGAGGTGATGGTGCAGGCGGTGCAGTCGGTGCACGCGGCGTGCGGCTGGAGGCGCGCGCGCGGGGCACGCGGAGCACGCGGGGGCCGCGCGCGAGGCGCCGCCGGGCGCGCAGAAGGCGCGAGGGCGTCTCGTCGTAGTGGTGATGTGTTTTGACAGTGTTGTGGTGACCACGATCACGGAGCTAGTGCGTGTAAATTCAAAAACTATGTTTGTCAAGTATGCCTTAAACGGGGAGATTTAAAAAGGGTGTGCCCTAATATACATACCGAAGGGCAACAAGTTTTAGGGTTACAAAAAACTGATAATTTGGCGGAAATGCAGAGCGGCACGGAGGAGGACCTCGATCAAAGAAGAGATTGGGAATCGGACGGGGGATTCGAGGGTCCAGCGGGCCTATATATGATGCGGCAGCGCGGCGTGGCCTGCGAGCCCATCGTGACCGAGGTCGACATCGAGGGGCGTCTGGTGCGAATGCATGTGGATACAGGTTCACCTATTTCTTGTATAAATGAAAGTATGTACATTGCATTATTTAAATTCAAATGCTCTCTTATACAAGATAACTTAAAATTAAAAGGCTATGACGGGAGCTGCATAGTCTCTTTAGGATATATAACCGTAAAAGTGACGTATAAAAAGCTTTGTCAACAATTAAAATTATATATCATTCGTAAAGGTAGTGTGCCTCTAATGGGTCGAGAGTGGCTTAACTTATTAAAAATAAATATATTGTTTGTAAACTCAATTAATGCGAACAGAATGTCAGTTGTCGCTGTAACAAGTAAAACAGTTAACTTTGATTGCAACGCTTTTGTGGAAAGATATCCGCGCGTGTTTAGTACCGAGCTGGGCAAGCTGCGCGGGGAGCGCGCCACGCTCCGCGTGCGCGGCGACGCGGTGCCGGTGTACCGGCGCGCGCGCCCCCTGCCGCTAGCGCTAAGGCCAAAAGTCGATGCAGAATTGCAACGTATGGAGTCAGCGGGTATAATATCTCCAGTTCCGTCTGCTGACTGGGCGTCGTGTCTAGTGGTAGTTCTTAAGAGTAATGGGGCTTTGCGGATTTGTGGTGACTATAAGAGTACAATTAATCCTGTTTTAGAAGTCGATAGATATCCATTACCACGCGCAGAGTGTTTATTCAATAATTTAAGTGGAGGGAAACATTTTTCGAAGATAGACCTATCGGAAGCGTACAGCCAAATAGAACTCTACGATACTAAGATTTACACAGTGGTAAACACTCACAGAGGTCTTTACGTGTACAATAGATTAGTCTATGGGTTATCGTCGGCCCCTTCAATTTTTCAGCGTATATTGGAAAGGCTTTTAGTTGGAATACCTCACGTTACAAATTTTTTAGATGACATACTAATAACGGGGCTAACGGACTTAGAACATATTCAAAATTTAAATACAGTTTTAAGTAGATTATCTCAGGCAGGATTAACGGTTCGAAAAGAGAAATGTTTATTTTTTTCCAAGGAAGTTCAATATTTAGGTTATGTCATTTCAGAGCACGGTATAAGTACGGATATGCGGAAAGTGGAAGCGATTTTGAAGGCACCACACCCGACCAATATAACAGAATTAAAATCTTTTTTGGGAATGGTAAATTTCTATTCTAAATTTATCAAAAATTTTGCAGAAATATTATTTCCTCTCTATACCTTGTTAAAGAAAGATTCAAAGTGGCAATGGGAGAAGGAGCATGACAAAGCTTTCGAGAATATAAAATTGTCATTAAGTAGCTGTCCGGTCCTTATTCATTATGATGAACGGTTGCCGTTAATACTGTGGTGCGACGCGAGCGCGCGCGGGGTGGGCGCGGTGCTCGCGCACGGCGCGCGGGGCGAGGGCGCGGGCGGCGCGGACGGCGAGCGGCCCATCGCGTACGCGTCGCGCACGCTCACTCCCGCGGAGGCCAACTACAGTCAGGTGCAGCGCGAGGCGCCAGCTATTGTGTTTGGGGTAAAAAAATTCCATTCGTATGTATACGGCCGAAAATTTATTCTTCGAACAGACCATATAGCGCTCGTGACTATATTAGGTTCAAAAAAAGATTTACCGCACACGGCTGCGGGTCGATTAGTTAGATGGGCCATTTTGTTGTCGGGTTATCAGTTTGAAATACAATACGTCAAATCTTCTGGTAATCGTGCAGATGCGTTGTCTAGATTGCCTTTAAATACAGTTGACGAATTTAGACAAAATGATGATAACGTTTATATTAATTTTATTGAAAATAATTTTCCCGTTCGCGCTTTAGAAATTCGGAAGGAAACTTTAAAAGACAAAATCTTATCAAAAGTAAGTCATTTCATAAAAGCGGGATGGCCCGCATCGGGTCCTCCTGATGACCGATACGCACCGTATTATAAGCGACGCGACGATTTATTTTTGGAAGGAGGTTGTATACTATGGGGCTGTCGAGTGGTGATATCAGAGGCATTACGCGATAAAGTGCTAAAGGAGTTACATGGTTCTCACCTAGGGGTGGTTAAGTGCAAGGGACTCGCTAGAAGTTATGTGGTGGCCAGGGATCGATCATGATATTGAACAGATGTGTGCATCTTGTAAAATATGTGCGGAGACAGCCGATATGCCGAACAGATTGTCGGCTGTTCCTTGGCTATGCGCGGCTAAACCTTTTGAACGGATTCACATCGATTTTTTTTTCTTCCGTGCTGTAACTTATTTACTTATTATTGATAGTTTTTCTAAATGGATAGAAGTCACACCGATGACTGTTACAACTGCATCTAATACTATAAATAAACTTCGCGAAATATTTTCACGATTCGGATTACCAAAGAAATTAGTTTCTGATAATGGACCACCATTTGGTTCGGAGGAATTTACGTCTTTTTTATTAAGGAATGGCATTACTCATGTTACGGCGGCACCGTACCATCCGTCTTCTAATGGGGAAGCGGAAAATGCGGTACGAACTGTGAAGAAGGCCCTTAAAAAAGCAGATTTTGAAAAAGTCGCGCCAAATATTTTTCTCCAACGTTTTTTATTAGACTATCGTAATAGCATTCATTGCACAACTGGAGATACTCCAGCCAGACTTAGGTCACGTTTAATAAAGGATAATATAATTTCTGCTGGACGGAAAAGGCGGTTAACAACGAAGGAATTAAATATGCCAGGAGACCCAAAACCTATTTTCATCAACGAACACCTCTCACCATTCAATAAGCACTTATTGAAAATGTGCAGAGAGGCGGCGAGGATACAACAATACCGGTATGTATGGACAAAAAATGGAAGAATTTTCACACGAAAAAACGACACTTGCCCTGCTATTCAAATAGCAGAAGCAAGCGATATTGTAAAGATACGCTGAAGAAAAACCAATGTTTATTTTACACAGTGATATATTTTACCTATTCTTTTTTACCTTTTATAATTAAAACATTCACCGATTCTCATAAATCCTATTGTTCTCACACAATTGCAAAAAATATCAAAATCTCTATTTTTTTAACATATAACGACAGTTCTGATTTTATCTCCAACGCATATTCTTTACACTGTCTTGTGCTTATATGCAAAAAATGTTTAGCAGCATTAATGATTCGCCGTTATAACGTGTGTCACTTCGTTCAAAACCTATATTACCCAATCATCAATGTGTACACGAGGGTGGCATATATTTTCTACTTACTCAATTTATTAATGTACTTACAATTTAATATCAAATTGTTTTTATGCATTTACAATATTTATTTACGTTGTAATGTATCAATATTACGCTTAAAAAGTAATCAGTGCATGTTTGATTACCTGTTATTATTATTAAATTTAAATAGGATTAGCCTTAAATCAATTAAGTACTACGGCTATATACTTAAACACAACAAAGAAGTGGTTCCGAGTGTCTATCTCTACCTGGCTAAAATTACCGCACTTATTGTTAGCGTGTGTATTATATCGACAGTTTGTACTAGTTCGCGGCTTAGCAAGCAGCACTCACCACATAATTTAGAAAATACCCTCTTCATCGATTATAAATACAAACAAACATTAAATTTAATCCAATCACTTTCCTCATGTCGAGTACTACTTACATCTCATTACTTTACGGTGTCACAGCGAATTATATCGAAGCTGCATTCACAGATTACACAGTTTAATGAATATCAACAAGTTAATACTCGTATTGGCGGTATATTTAATTTCAATAACTTACTTTTGTGCGCTTACTCGCGGAGCATCTTTAGCGGCAATGGCTAATCGCAATTTAAACATATATTACCAAAATGTACGCGGACTTCGTACAAAATGTTTAGAGCTACAACAAAATATACTAAGTAACGATTACGATATCATTATTATAACAGAGACGTGGCTCCACAGCGGTATATTTGATAACGAAATTTGCGATGATAGGTACGACGTTTTTCGCGCCGATCGCGACTTATCCGCTTGCGGCAAAAAGTCGGGCGGCGGCGTCATGATAGCGACGCGGCGCGGGCTTAACGCCGCGCACCGCGACACCGCCGACACCGGTCGCTGCGCACACGCAGAGCTACTGTGCATTACAATACCGGCTCGCGCGCTCGACTCCGCGGTCGATTTGCATGTTCTCGTCACATACATACCACCCGACCCCCATCACATACCTTGTAATGTCGAATTCTTAATTCGTATGGCAAAACATATAGTGGAAACTAATATCTGTGATAACTTTTTAATTATAGGTGACTTCAATTTGCCATGTGTTTCGTGGGACCCAGAAGGACCAATAGTTTTAAGGCGTGGGCCCCTAGAAGTACTAAACAAAAAAAAAAAAAAAAAAAAAAAAAAAAAAAAAAAATGCAGGAATTAATCTGATTGACGAATTTACTTTTCTAGGACTGACACAATATAACAGAATTAAAAAACTTGGCAGGTAACACACTAGATCTAGCGTTTTCTAATCTGCCGCTGTCTATTGAACACTGCTTCGTCTCGCTCCTGAAGGAGGACGTCGCACATCCGCCATTTTACTGTAACATTTTAGACTTAGCCGTGCTACCCTTTGTGGATACTGTGACGTGTAAGCGCAACTTCTGGAAAGGAAATTATAACAGCATAAATGACTACCTAAAAAAATATGACTGGAATTCTCTCATGGGCACAGGCACAGTGGATGAGATGATAGAGACGTTTTACAATATTACTAGCTGACCCGACAGACTTCGTTCTGTCAAAAAAATTGGAATGTGGCAGTTTTTTGTTCTTACCTATTTTATAGCCAGCGCAAAAAAATCTGGACTGAACCGTCACTCTGGTGATAGGGCGGTGTGTGGGGTTCAGCTCTATATATGTTCATCTAATAACTAATATTTAAATATTAGTGGGTTCCAGAAGAGTGGCCAAAGTTATAATTATAGTACATAATTATATTTACTATTATTATTTTATTAGGAACAAATAACTGTCACATTCCAAATCTTTTTGACAGAATGTAGTCTATCAAGTCCGCCAGGTGGTAACGCGGATTGTACTGGTTACTGGTTACTGGTTACTGGTTACTGGTTACTGGTTACTGGTTACTGGTTTACTGTTTACTGGTTTACTGGTTTCTGGTTTCTGGTTTCTGGTTTCTGGTTTTACTGGTTACTGGTTACTGGTTACTGGTTACTGGTTACTGGTTACTGGTTACTGGTTACTGGTTACTGGTTTACTGGTTTACTGGTTTACTGTTTACTGGTTTACTGGTTTACTGGTTTACTGGTTACTGGTTTACTGTTTACTGGTTTACTGGTTTACTGGTTTACTGGTTACTGGTTTACTGGTTTCTGGTTTTACTGGTTACTGGTTACTGGTTTACTGGTTTACTGGTTTACTGGTTTACTGGTTTACTGGTTTACTGGTTTACTGGTTTACTGGTTTACTGGTTTACTGGTTTCTGGTTTTACTGGTTACTGGTTTACTGTTTACTGGTTTACTGGTTTACTGGTTACTGGTTACTGGTTACTGGTTACTGGTTTACTGGTTACTGGTTTACTGGTTTCTGGTTTCTGGTTTTACTGGTTTACTGTTTACTGGTTTACTGGTTACTGGTTACTGGTTACTGGTTACTGGTTACTGGTTACTGGTTACTGGTTACTGGTTTACTGTTTACTGGTTTACTGTTTACTGGTTTACTGGTTACTGGTTTACTGGTTTACTGGTTTACTGGTTACTGGTTACTGGTTACTGGTTTACTGGTTACTGGTTACTGGTTACTGGTTACTGGTTTACTGGTTTACTGGTTTACTGTTTACTGGTTTACTGTTTACTGGTTTACTGGTTACTGGTTACTGGTTACTGGTTACTGGTTTACTGTTTACTGGTTTACTGGTTTACTGGTTTACTGTTTACTGGTTTACTGGTTTACTGGTTTCTGGTTTCTGGTTTCTGGTTTTACTGGTTACTGGTTACTGGTTTACTGTTTACTGGTTTACTGGTTTACTGGTTTACTGGTTTACTGGTTTCTGGTTTTACTGGTTACTGGTTACTGGTTTACTGGTTTACTGGTTTACTGGTTTCTGGTTTCTGGTTTTACTGGTTTACTGTTTACTGGTTTACTGGTTACTGGTTACTGGTTTACTGTTTACTGGTTTACTGTTTACTGGTTTACTGGTTACTGGTTACTGGTTTACTGGTTACTGGTTACTGGTTACTGGTTTACTGGTTTACTGGTTACTGGTTACTGGTTTACTGGTTACTGGTTACTGGTTACTGGTTACTGGTTACTGGTTTACTGGTTTACTGGTTTACTGTTTACTGGTTTACTGGTTACTGGTTACTGGTTTACTGGTTTACTGGTTTACTGGTTTCTGGTTTCTGGTTTTACTGGTTTACTGGTTACTGGTTACTGGTTTACTGGTTTACTGGTTTACTGGTTACTGGTTACTGGTTACTGGTTACTGGTTACTGGTTACTGGTTTACTGTTTACTGGTTTACTGGTTTACTGGTTACTGGTTACTGGTTACTGGTTACTGGTTACTGGTTACTGGTTTACTGGTTTCTGGTTTTACTGGTTTACTGTTTACTGGTTTACTGGTTTCTGGTTTCTGGTTTTACTGGTTTCTGGTTTTACTGGTTTCTGGTTTCTGGTTTCTGGTTTCTGGTTTTACTGGTTTACTGGTTTACTGGTTACTGGTTACTGGTTTACTGTTTACTGGTTTACTGGTTTACTGGTTACTGGTTACTGGTTACTGGTTTACTGGTTTACTGGTTTACTGTTTACTGGTTTACTGGTTACTGGTTACTGGTTACTGGTTACTGGTTACTGGTTTACTGTTTACTGGTTTACTGGTTACTGGTTTACTGTTTACTGGTTTACTGGTTTCTGGTTTCTGGTTTCTGGTTTCTGGTTTCTGGTTTCTGGTTTCTGGTTTTACTGGTTTCTAGTTTCTGGTTTTACTGGTTACTGGTTTACTGGTTTACTGGTGTACTGGTTTACTGGTTACTGGTTTACTGGTTTACTGGTTTCTGGTTTCTGGTTTTACTGGTTTACTGGTTTACTGGTTTACTGGTTTACGGTTTACTGGTTTACTGGTTTACTGTTTACTGGTTTACTGGTTACTGGTTTACTGGTTTACTGGTTTACTGGTTTACTGGTTACTGGTTTACTGGTTACTGGTTTACTGGTTTACTGGTTTACTGGTTTACTGGTTTACTGTTTACAGGTTTACTGGTTTACTGGTTTCTGGTTTTACTGGTTTACTGGTTTACTGGTTTACTGGTTTACTGGTTTACTGGTTTACTGGTTTACTGGTTTACTGGTTTACTGGTTTACTGGTTTACTGGTTTACTGGTTTACTGGTTTACTGGTTTACTGGTTTACTGGTTACTGGTTACTGGTTTCTGGTTTCTAGATTTCAGATGTCAGATTTCAATTTTCCATTTTCCCTTTTCCCTTTTCCCTTTTCCCTTTTCCATTTTCCATTTTCCATTTTCCATTTTCCATTTTCCATTTTCCATTTTTCAACATTCCAACATTCCAACATTCCAACATTCCAACATTCCAATATTCCAGTATTCCAATGTTTCAATGTTCCAATATTCCAGTATTCCAATGTTTCAATGTTCCAATATTCGAATATTCCAATAATCCATTTTCCTTTTTCCATTTTCCTTTTCCATTTTCCATTTTCCATTTTCCATTTTCCAATAACTGCCTCATTCCAAATCTTTTGACGGAATGAAGTCTATTAGGTCCGCCAGACGGTAACGCGGTTTGTGCTGGACTGATGTGATGTCGTGAAAAAGAAACTAAAACAAAAGAAATAATACCGCGAAGCCGACCAAATTGAAAATCAGTAAGAATGATCTTTAGCTCTTACATTTTGTGACTATTTATGTTCTTATTTCATTCGTTTTAATTTCGGCACGCGGCGTTAGATCCTCCGACGCGCATACGCACACTTTTGAAAGAATGATCTAATTTGAACTTTGTGCAGCTGTAATAAAGTTAAAATTGACTCTTTAGCGTTAGGAACACACCTACATTGCTTAGACAGCAGTGAAAGCTTGTAATTTAATATGAACTTTATGAAATAGCAATAAAGTTTAAATTGACCCTACATCTTAGTTAGAGAACGTTTGTATAGGAAAAAGAAAAGCGCTGTTTTTAGGGGCTTCCCGGCGGATTATTCGAATTTTTCTCAAATTGGCCAAATTGGTCCTGGCGTTGTAGAGTGATGCGCTTACCGACACATATTTGTATTATAGATTAATAATAAATTATATTCAATGACATTAGTTATTAATAATAAATAATAAAGTTGCTTGAGAATATATTTATATGTAGAGGGAGTGACAAAAGGCATAATGTTTGAGAGATAAAGAATTCGTTGTCATCCCCACTCCGTGTGTGTACTGGTGAGAGGTGACACCGGTACACACGTGGAGGGGATCACTTACCAAGTGATAATATTTTTTTTTTTGGAGTTTACAGCCACGCGGTTTGATACGTGGCCATGTACAATTGATGATATCGAGCGAGACAAAAATATTAAAATGTCTATTAAAAAGCAGGGGTTGGTGATAGAAAAGTGAAAGTTTAGGGTTGTATGTAGTCTTTGATGCCACACAATAATAAAATAAAATAGAAAAAAAAATCCCAAAAAATAAAAAAAATTTTTTTGGTGTGGGCAACCCTGATCACTTAGAGGTTTGAAAAATAGATAGTAACCGATTCTCAGACCTACTGAATATGCACAAAAAATTTCATAAGAATCGGTAAAGCCGTTTCGGAGGAGTATGGGAACGAACATTGTGACAAGAGAATTTTATATATTAGATATCAAATTGTGTTAATGAGTTCGTTCCGAAAATCAATAAAATTAAACATCATTCATACCCTTTATGGTACTCTACCGCTTTAATTAAAATCATCAGTGAAAAAGCAAAGGCACATTCACGGTGGAAAAAATATGGGAATCAATTAGATTATGACGAATTCTCACTGTTAAGGGCGCGAGCTCGTCGCGTACAAAAAACTTGCTTCACTAAACACACATCTTTATGTGAAGCCTCTATTAAGAAACATCCCAAAATGCTTTGGAATTATATAAAATCTATGCGCGGGAGCTCTAATTACCCAAAATCGTTTCGTTTACATGGCACTGTATACACAGAAGGCAAAGGTTTTGGGGGACGATGTTGCTCGCGTCCGTAGGAATTACCTGAATAATGATTACCCTACACGTGTCCCCTGGGTGGTGCTAAACGAGTAACCAATTTCCGGTGGTAAGCTTCGGCTGATGGCTCTCGGTACCACACATTGGGCAAAGCCACGCCGCCAAATGACCTAGTCGTGTTCCGGCGTGATGCTTAATGAAGCCAAATGGGGGTAGGGTGCGAATAGTTGCAGTGCTTGGTGGAACCGACTGCGACCTATTGACGATGCTGCGTCGGGTGCTTGGTCGCGGAGGGTAGCGGGATCCGAAGCACGGTGTTCCGCTGGCCGACCGCAGGTAGTAGGGGGCCCAAGTAGTGAGACAGCCACTCATGAACGGCTGCCCCGCCAACTGCGAAAAATCCCAGGGTGGCTCCATCGTGCCGGTTGGCGACCGGATGAGAGGACCCGATGGCGATCTCTGGGGGGGTTCGGGCGTCCCCGCAGTCTCCAGATCAAGCTCCCTACAGCGCCGTGTTTTTGATAGTGTCGCTTGGCTCCTAACGCATTGCCTCGTTCACCTTCCTTCCTCCATCCTATTCACTCACTTCACATAATGAGAAAAAGCAAAAGAAAAAGTATGTTGCAACAGCGGATGCACTTCCTCTCATTTAAAGTGAACCTCACTAACATTCGAGGTATTCACTCAAATCTCAATGCAGTCCATCACCACCTTGAGACTACGAAGCCGCACTTACTTTTTCTGACGGAAACGCAGATATGTTGCCCATTGGACACGGCGTACCTTGACTATCCTGGATACTTTCTGGAGCACACCTTCCATCCTCGTGCCGGAGTCTGTGTGTACGTCCGTAACGATATCTGCTGTCAGCGACTCCGTCACCTTGAAGACCCCACCTTTTCCACCGTATGGGTTTTGGTGGACACAGGTGTGGACAAGATCCTCTACTCCTGTGTTTATCGTTCGCACAGCGGTGATCAAGAGACAACTCGGCTATTCCAATACCTTAATGAGGCTGCTGACATGGCCCTACTCCGATACCCCACTGCCCAGCTGGTTTTTCTGGGGGACTTTAACGCAATTCACCAGGAATGGCTGTTCCCATACCAGAAAACAGACCATGCAGGGAGAGAGGCGCGCAATTTTTCGCTAACACTAAACCTTACCCAGCTAGTGATGCAAGCGACAAGGGTGCCGGATGTGGATAGTCATACAGCCAACTGCCTTGACCTTCTGTTGACCACAGATCCAGACAGATACGATGTTGAGGTCAGTTCTCCATTAGGAACGTCTGATCATTGTCTGGTGAAGTCTGTTTCGTCTTATTCTCCACCAGATCACAATATTCATGGAACTAGGCGAATTTGGCGATACAAGTCAGCAGATTGGGATGAGATGCGGCACTTTTTTGCATCTTACCCTTGGCGGCAGGTATGCTTTTCTTCCGGGGACCCGTCGATATGCGCAGATGCTATAACCGATGTTGTACATCAAGCTATGGAGTACTTCATCCCCTTCGCTGATGTACCCGTCGGTGGCAAAGTTCGCCCGTGGTATAACGCTGAGTGTGTACGTGCTGAAAAGCAGAAACACTCGGCTTATCTTTCCTGGGTTGATGCTCGAGACCGCAAAGCTCCGGACATAAGATCTAGGAAGAAAGCCTTTAACCAAGCTGCCAGGTCATATAAAAAGGTACTGAGGAAAGCACATTACGACCGAATTAAACACCTTAGCGACAAACTTACTGCCCTACCATCCGGCAGCCGAGCCTTTGGTCGCTTGCTAAGTCGGTCGAGACAAATTTCTGCCAGCCTTCCTTGCCTCCGCTGGTTAAGCCTGATGGATCTTTGGCCCACGAAGCAGAGGAGAAAGCGAACTTGTTTGCATCTCTATTTGCTAGTAATTCTCGTCTGGACGTCGGCAATATTATCCCGCCCAAAATTCCCCACTGCAATGCTAGTATGCCCGAGATCCGCATTACGCAAAAGCAGGTTTTAAGAACCCTGCGTAATCTAGACGTGAATAAAGCTAGTGGACCTGATGGCTTACCAGCTATAGTGCTAAAAACTTGTGCACCCGAGTTGTCTCCCATTTTGACACGCTTGTACCGCCTCTCGCTGCGGGCTGGTCGAGTGCCAAGTTCCTGGAAGCTTGCAAATGTGCAACCAGTGCCCAAAAAAGGTAGTCGTACGGATCCCGCCAATTATAGACCCATCTCAATTACCTCCATAATGTGCAAAGTTATGGAACGTATATTGAATTCGCACCTTATGTCATACCTAGAACATCACGACCTCCTTAGTGACCGCCAATACGGTTTTCGCCGAAATCGGTCAACTGGAGACCTTCTAGCGTATGTCACCTACCTGTGCGGTGAGGCTCTCGAGAAGAACGGGGAAGCAATAGCTGTTTCCCTAGATATCTCTAAGGCCTTTGACAGAGTCTGGCACGACAGCCTTATAAGCAAGCTTCCAGCGTATGGTATACCCACCGGTTTGGTAAGTTGGATTAAGGATTTCTTGAGTGACCGACTTCTCCGCGTTGTTATCGACGGATGTTCATCCGAACTTATGTCAATCAATGCTGGTGTTCCTCAAGGATCCGTTCTCTCTGCAACTCTTTTCTTGCTATACATAAACGACCTGCTCATACCCGGAACCTATGGGTACGCGGACGACAGCACAGTTGTAGAGAGATATATGCTGAACGATCGGGCCGGTCGAGATGAGGTACAGCTCGCGAGGGAGGCCATGGTGGAGCGTTTGAATCTCACTTTAAAGGCGATCTCTGAATGGGGCGATGCCAACCTTGTGAGATTCAATGCCGCCAAAACACAAGCGTGTCTTTTTACCGCCAAAAGGAGCCAGTTCACCTTAGCTCCTACTTTTCGTGGTGTGTCCTTGGGGTTCACCGACTGCCTACAACTCTTAGGGGTTGAAATTTCGTCAAACCTGAACTTTGGGCAGTTCATCGAGTCCAAAGCTAAGTTAGCTGCAAGGAAACTGGGGATCCTTGCCAAAGTGAGGCAGTACTTTACACCGGGGCAGCTTTTGACCTTATATAAAGCACAGGTCCGGTCGTGTGTGGAGTACTGTTGCCATATCTGGGCAGGTGCTGCAAAAACCCATCTTTCAGCACTAGACTCGGTGGAGAGGCGTGCTATGAGGCTTATTGGTGATCAGGAACTTGTCATGGCTAGACTTGACAGCCTTGAACACAGGCGCCGAGTGGCCAGCCTCGCGGTGTTCTACAGGATTTATTTCGGAGAGTGTGCGCTGGAATTACACGACATGATTCCCCCATCCCCTTTCCACTACCGGACGACCAGACGCACGACAAGGCACCATCCTCATGTTGTAAACATCCCCAAATTACGTACAAAGAGGTTTAGCTCCTCTTTTTTAATAAGAACAGCAACAGAGTGGAACAATTTGCCGGCGTCAGTGTTCCCGTCCAATTACGACGTGGGTGTCTTCAAAAGAAGAGTGAATAGGCTCACACAAAGTTAATGCGCTTTACCACCACAGATCGCATCACCACTTAACATCAGGTGGGATCGCGGTCAAGTATTAACTTTTTTCAATAAAAAAAAAAAAAAAAAAAAAAAAAAAGGTATCTGTGATGCATTCAACACTTATTTCAAAAGTGTTTTTTGTGATTCTTGTAATTATTATAATGACTTGAGAAATGACCATGTAATAAATAGTAACGCTGTGTTATCAACATTACAAATTGGTGAGGTGATGAGGTGACGAGACATTTAAAGAAATTAGACGCTGCAAAAGGTGCCGGTAGCGACGGAATCCCTCCAATCTTTTGGATACGATGTGTAGAATCGGTAGCTCTTCCACTCACTATAATTTTTAATCACTCTTTGCGAGAGGGAGTTTTCCCTAGTAGATGGAAATGTGCACATATTGTACCCATTCATAAGAAAGGTTCTAAAACGGAGGTAACAAACTACAGAGGCATATCCATCTTAAATACTGTTGGTAAACTTTTTGAGCGAATTGTTTACAACGTAATGTCTGTAACGATGTGTCACCTAATTCCTAAAACTCAGCATGGATTCATAAAGAAGCGCTCCACTACCACTAACCTAACGTGTTTTTATGACCATATTTGTAGTTCCTTAGAAGGTGGTGGTCAGGTCGATGTGGTCTACACCGATTTTGAAAAAGCTTTCGACCGGGTAGATCATGTCATCCTTTTAAACAAATTATACAGCCTTGGAATTCACGGCGACTTACTGCGTTGGGTTCAGTCTTATCTAAGTAATCGCTCCCAGGCAGTCGTTATGGGTGGCTACCGTTCTGATTTCGTTGGTATATCTAGCGGAGTACCACAGGGTTCGCATTTAGCTCCACTGTTATATAACATTTATTTATACGATATTCAGAAATGTTTTAAGTATTGCCAGCACCTTATGTACGCCGACGATAAAAAAATTTATCGCAGAATTAAAAATAAATTTGATTGTACATTAATGCAAGAAGATTTAGATAGATTATTTCAATACTACAAAAGTAATAATATAAGGTTAAATATAAACAAATGCGAATGTATTACCTTTACACGAAGTAAAAATCCTCACTTACATAATTACACATTTGATGGAACTTCAATTAAACGGGTAAATGTTGTCCGCGACTTAGGAGTACATTTTGACAAAAAGATTTTGTTATGTAACCAAGTTGACCACGTTGTATCTAAGGCGTATAAAAACCTTGGATTTGTTTTACGCATTTGTAAGCCTTTCAAAGACTTAACTACACTCAAATGTGTATATTTCGCCTATGTGCGTAGTATATTGGAGTACGCGAGCCCAGTGTGGTCACCTCAATATACTATTTATAAAACTCGTCTTGAGAGTGTACAAAAGAAATTTATCAATCATTTAAATTACCGCTATAAAAAAAGTCCGCAATCCTACGAGGACAGCTGTAGCAGCTATGGTCTTATGACCTTAGAACAGAGGCGTACACTTCTGGACATGTGCCTATTATTTGACATTTTACGCAGCAATATAGATTGTTCCGACCTCTTGGAGAAAATTAGTTTCTGTACTCCATCTCACAGAACACGCCACACTCCTCTGTTCCACACACCGCATCACTCCACCAACTATGCCAACAACTCGGTACTCACACGCATTGTGCGCTATTATAATAATAATTTTAAGCACATCGATCTATTTCACTGCCGGAAAAACAAATTTAGAATAGAGATCATTAAAACACTGGGTAACAAACTGTAGTTATTTTCACAATCATAAAAATTAATCATCAAAATTCTTCTTAATCAATTTCTGTATCATTTCTTGCAACACACTTTGTGAACCTGCTTATATATATTAAGTTAATTAAGGGAAACCTGTAAGTAGCTACACTATTGTATTTATTTTTCTAGTATAAGATTTCTGTTATCGCTGTTAGTTTTCTGAATAAATAAATAAATAAATAAATAAATAGATAACATTACTCCAAGGAAATCTCAGCGGGTTCGATTCCCCGTGCAGAGATATGGTGTAGAATAATTTTTTTTTGTCAATCTTTGCAACAATCATGTACACTGATATGTTAATGTAAAAACGTGAAAAAAAAAAATTAAAAAAATAAAAAAAATAAAGAGAAACTTAAGTTAATAGTTATAGTTAGATATAAATGTTCTGGTTTTGGTATTTGTAAAAAGAAAGGAAAATGTAACCTATATTTAAGAGGGGGACAATGGGATGTATGTGGGTATATGCATCTAACATGTAAATGAACTATGTGGGTAGATGCATCACAACAGACCAGTAAAATAAATGACTTTGTTCCGACGTGTTGTGTGTCTCACTATTAATTCCAATATACTACACCTATAAGAAAATCAGAGGTACCACCGTATAAATGCAATTTCATAATAACCCCGAGTTGGTCAGCCAATGCATAGAATTTAAGACCATATTTGTAACGTTTCCCCTTCATATATTGCCTAAATCCTTATCGTCCTCTCCATAACATCATCGATTCGTCGACAGTGATTTCTTTAGTTGAATAATAATCGGATAACATTTTAGTATTAAAATAATCAATAATATTTTTAACTTTAAAATAACTAGATGTTACTTGTCCTACATGAACACATAACATACGTAAAATTAAAAGAAATCTATTTCTTGACATAGCATTACTTTTCTCCCTAAATCTACTTCCTAATTGCATTAACATTTTTGAAGCCATATTTTCGTTTACGCATCTGGAGATAATAGCCGACTTGAAACTAGCCACTGGCGTTACCCGCGCAGGTGCACCGCCGGACGATAGCGACTCAGCGAGGTTTACAATACTTAGGTTTATTGCGGCTATTAAAATAACTATTTAACGCCCGTCGATAATCGCTTGAGTTACTACGCGGCCCGCCGAGACAATGATAGCCCACCACAGGTGCTGTTTATTGTCATTATATCGACATAACTCCCACTTTAGCTTTTACATCCATATCGGTGGCATTTTTAGTAAAAAAGACTGTAGTTGATAGTACTTACCGGTTTTCAAGGTCGTTGCAGCCATCAATATTTATCAAAAAATTTCAGACAACTAACCAAGAGAAACATTAAGGAGTGGACTGGTATCACTAACGTAGAGCAACTGTTCCACGTGGCTCATGATAGGCAAAAATTCACAAAACTGTCGGCCAACCTCCAGTAATGGAGAGGCACTTGAAGAAGAAGAAGAACCAAGATAATTTTTCCCATCCAAAGTCCTATAATATTTGACAAAGTAGTCGAGAAAGCACTCGAGTCTATAAATCGTATGCTAAAGTACTAAATAATATTTTTTTTATTACCTTTCCCTTATTATCTAATTTGTTCATATTAGTAAATCACTATACTTGTCGATTTGAACGCTATATCAACCGACGCAAAAACCACGTTTGTGTTACATTCATTAAGTTCCAGGTATACGTAGTATACAAATTTTTGTGTTGACGACGTCGTCCAATATTTATCCATGAAAAGTTTAACAAACAGTGGCATAATGACTTTTTTTAAAAAAAATTAAAATATCGCGTCACACTCAAACCACGAAGGGAGTATGTAAATAACACCATATTAGGTCTACACTGTACTTTTGAACCGAATATACGCATGCATTTTGTCATGTAGGTACCTAAATATGAAGTGCTAGAGGGTAGCGTGTATAAAAGTGTATCTCTTTAGTATGAAATAAACGTCATGCGAACCACTGCGTATTATTTCCTCCGCATACATACTGTAGCGGCGCCTGGCTCTTTAACATAGCAAACCAGCCAAAGCGTCGCAACTGAAATTTCACTATCGCCGGCACCGCACGCTGACAGCAATCAACAATACTTTCAAGATGCATCACAAGGAATATTTTGGAGACAAGATCATTCTTCGATAAATATTTATCTTCTATAATTATATTTATCTTCGATAATTATTGTGGATGTAAATTAGAAAATGTAAATTAATTGAAAAGTGTCCGGCATTTTTTAGCATTAATCAATCATAGTTTTTTTTTTGTACTGGCAACTCTGTAAGAAATGATTTATATACTTGGGTTAAATCTTAAAGATGGTGGAGCGTCCTTTTTGTGTTCTGAACAAATGTACATATTAGAGCCGTAAAACATCAAGATGTGCAATAAAGCAAGTAGAAAAAAGGTCAACGGGTTTTATTTTGTCAAGAAATAAAGCCACAGTGTCTCGCGAAGACACATACCAAATGGCGACGAGGATATTTCTCATAATTAATAGTGGACGATAGAAAGATAGTATAGTTGTAAAGTGTTTAATCGTATAAGTGCAGTGCTAAATATGTCGATCGGCACGATAAAGGAGTTTGACCTTGTGTCTGGGAACTGGCGGTTGTACGCGGATCGTTTAAAAATGTATTTTAAAGCGAATAGTATAAAGGAGGAGTTGCAACTTCCGACCTTGGTATCGCTGATAGGCGACCAGGCGTATGAGTTGCTTGTTAATTTAACAAGCCCCAAAGATCCAGCAGAGTTCAAATTCGACGAGATCGTCAAGGTCATGGAAAATCACTTACAACCGAGACCGTCCATTATGGCTGAGCGATATAAGTTCCGGCAACGTCATCAACAAAATGGAGAAAACTTGGCTCAATACGTGTCAGAGCTGAAACGGCTGGCACGCCAATGTGACTTCAAGGACGCGTTAAACGACAACTTAAGGGACCAGCTGGTTTGCGGGTTGTCGAGTGACGCCATTCGACAGCGGCTGTTCGCAGAGACCGAGTTATCGTATGCGAGGGCCGTGACCTTGGCCATGTCCTTGGAGGCTGCAGAGCGAGACGCGGCGGCAGTCGAGCGGACCACGATTAGAAGTTCTGAAGTCGAATCCTTCCATGAGCTGTCTTTAAAGGGCAGTGGGAGGAGACGCGGATTCCAGGGTTGTGTAGTGTGTGGTGCTCAGGGGCATTTGTCAACAGAATGTCGCTACAAAGGTTTGAGGTGCAACAAGTGCAATAAGGTGGGCCATTTGCAGAGAATATGTTCAGCGCGCGGGGCCAGCAGCGCGATGGGGACGTCGCGTCGCGGCAGGGATGTGAGGCGCAGGGAGCCCTCGCACTTTGTCGAAGAAGCAGTAGCTGAGCCTGAAGTTAACCTGACGTCGTCGTCCGAGGACGAGCAACCGATGTATCAAATGAGTTTGAGGAACTACCCGGCGGTGAGTCTACCGATAGTTATCGACGGAAAAAAAATAATGATGGAACTGGATACGGGTAGTGCGTGTTCTTGCATTAGCAAGGACACGTATGAAAAAAACTTTATACATTTAAAGTTAAAAGATTGTTCTGTAGTTTTAGGATTTTACAATGAAAAGCTTAGCGAGAAGTTACGTGTGGTGGCCCGGCCTCGACGCTAAGCTTTTCATTTTTACGATTCCTAAGTGCGTTTCATGCAGTTCACGTAAAATATATTCCCTATATTTTTCCGGTATTATTACTCTATGGCCCCACATTAAACAGTCTAACTCTAAATAAAGTTCCGTTCTGCGATTGTAATACGGTTGCAATTGCTTAACGTCCACGCCGTCCGGCCAGCCGTCCCGTACGTAAGTGTAAACGCGACTTAAAACTGGATCTTTTAACGTCTCCGCGCGTAAGGTTTTGTGATCCAACATCAACGCGTCGCGAGCAAAATGTAAGTAAGTTTGTTCAGGAGCACGTTGACTTCCGGGCTCCTGCAGTGGCAGCCTCGAGAGCGCATCTGCTGCGTTATTGTCAGGCGACACGTATTCCATCTCGAAATCGTACCCTGACAATATCACCGCCCACCTTTGCAGTCGACTAGCAGCCATAGTCGGTATCCCCGCCTTTGGTCCGAATATGGCTAGCAAAGGCTTATGATCAGTCCTTAACAAAAACTTTCGACCGTAAATATATTGATGGAATTTCTTTACCGCGTATACTATCGCCAGTGCCTCCCGCTGGATCTGGCTGTACTGTTTCTCCGCGTCGGTGAGCGTGCGCGACGCGTAGCACACGGGCCGCTCGCCGCCGCGCGCGAAGTTACGTGTGGTGGCCCGGCCTCGACGAGGCGGTGGAGGCGCAGTGTCGCGCGTGCGAGACGTGCGCGGCGCTCGCCACTGCGCCGCCGGCGCAGGTCCCATACCCCTGGCCGATACTTTCGCGCCCCTGGAGACGACTGCATGTAGATTTCCTAGGGCCCTTGGGAGGTAGTACTTTTTTAGTGGTTGTGGATTCCACTTCTAAGTGGATAGAGGTGTTCAAAATGAACAGTACCACCGCCAAAGAAGTCATTAAACGATTAAGACAACTATTTAGCCAGTTTGGTTTGCCAACCTTAGTCGTATCGGACAATGGTCCTCCCTTTTCTAGCACTGAATTTAAATCATTTTTACAAAGTAATGGAATTGCACAAGCTTTCTCAGCACCGTACCATCCGGCGTCAAACGGGGCAGCTGAGAACGCGGTAAAATTATGTAAATCTGTCATAAAAAAAGCTGTGAGAGACAGATTAGATGTCGATGTATCCTTACAGCGTTATCTGCTACTGTACCGTAATACAGAACACGCATCAACCGGACAAAGTCCAGCGAGTATTTTACAGGGCCGTCAATTAATCCGTCGAAGCCCGCGGGCATCGGGCGATGTCGCGCAAAAATGTGGCCCCCAGAACCATGGGCATCGAGCGATGCCGTGAGTTCCGAACTTTGTTTGGGTGTGTTTTAAGTACGTTTATAGTCAATTTTATATTGAAAATTGGGTGTCTATAGATTCTTTATGAAATTTGTTACAAAATGAGCTCAAAATAATACTGGCCACAATAGAAAAAAATTATAATTTTACAGTCAGAAAGTTGTGTCTGCCTCGGCGTCAACGTGAGTATTTTTTTGTGAACCGGTTCCAAAATATTTCAAGCGAAAATCAGAGAAAATTTTAAGGAAAAGGCTAATTTAGTGTTTTATTAGTAAAATGGTTGTATAATTTTAGATAAAATACAATGTTTCGTGCTATTATCCCACGAAAAGATTTTATAAACCTAAATGTCGTTCGTGCGCGAAAACGTTCTCGGCCCGTTTTTCACTAATTATAACATTATATTCATGAAGGAAAATACATCATCTTATTGTAAATTTATTGTAGATTCTATTTTTACGTGTCGTTTTTTGAAACAAACACGTAAAATTATAGATTTTACGTGTTGAAGCTGTGTTTATAATTCAGACCCACCAAATAACACTCACACAACGACAAAAATACGTCTGTGTGTATTACAAAATGACCACTGGGCAGGACCCGCAAATAGGATAACAAAAGGACCGCTAGGCTCGAGCGGCAGCCGCACAAACAGGATGTTCACCTTTGTGTTTAGATTTGAGACAGGATTAAGATTTTTTATATTAAATTTTTTTATTTCTAATTTTTTTTATCATTATTAGCGGCGCAGCGGCCCAGTTAAAGAAGTGTCGAAACAATAACTACAAAACAACATCTGCGATGGAGTATCATTGTATGAAAGGGCCGTCTACTAATCCGCGCGATTTACAAAATATTTATTGTAGTAATAAAAGCCTATACTTTATAAAGTCCGCTGGGCTGTTATTGTCCAACGGTCCACATGCGCGGGTAACGCCAGCGAAAAGTTCTGCTTGTCAAAGTCTGTACATCTGTGTGTAAATACGATTTGTTTACATGGTTGTTTGTGATTTAAATATAATTTCTTTTACTTTATATCAAGTCTATTAGCTTTTAGCGTCGTCAAGATTTGACCCTCTCGCATTTCGCACATAATGTGCTAATAACATAACAAAGCTCGACTTTTAGGTGTACAAACGCCCACGACTCGACAAACCACATGGATTTGGTGATGGTTTTTTTTTTCGAGGGGATACTGGCGGCAAAGCGAGATCGACTAAGTCATGCGATTGCTATGCCGCCCGCGCCTGGTCCCTGGGACTCCACCTTCGCGAATAGGCTGTGGGCCAGCCATTTTCCCTGCTCCAGAGCAGCGTGCTGAAAACGCCCAGCATGCTGCTCGCACTCCCTGCTGTTATGTTACCGAGTGTGAGACTCCTCATCCAGCACCCGCGGCTCCGCTCATAGGGGCGGCATCAGGCGAGCATAAGCTGAGCCAGCGTATGCTGAGCTGTGTCATCATCGCAATCGCAATGATGACACTCCGCGGTCGGCTCGCTTCCTGCGGTGTGACAGAGATACCTCCCGAAGCTATCGTGCCCCGAGGGGATCGGCACCAGCCGGAACGTAGGCGACTTGTGTCGCCGGTACACCCTCTCTTTTAGGAGCGGACGAATAGCCTCTTCTTCGCTGCTCAGCTCTCGGCCCAGCGAGCCGGCGTTTCCACTGCCGCATGATATCCTCATGGGCTGAGCGACGACTTGCCTCTATCTTTTCTAGAGGTGGAGCTACACCTTATCGCCATGACCCGCTGCACTCTGTACAACAGGGCCAGACTCTCCGCGGATAGGACATCGGCCCACAGGTGCTCCGTGCAGCGCCATCGAGCGCAGCACGCCAGTGTAAAGTTTTGTAAATACCATGCTAACCGTTAGTGAGGCAACTGCTGCCTTCGATATGCTTTGTCAAATAGGTAGAAGAACTTTTTTTATATAAACTTTTTTCTTTCGATTTAATTTTACAGTACAGCTAGCTGCGGCTTTTTTATGTAAATGCTCAGAATGCAAAAAAAAAATTAACTTTTAAATTGTCATGTATTTTCAACCTCTTATTTGTGCTACATATATGTATATACTTTGTGTCACGATAAACGTGCACTTTTTACATTTTCCACAACACAAAAAACCCTCTTCTCATTCTTATACATTAGATAACATCTTTACAATTTTAATCATTTCTTTGTATTTACAGTTCTTTATACCTTATCTATATATACATTTCTTTTCTAAAACATTATTTTCTACATTTTATTCTTAACTATCTGTCTGTACAATTTCTCTTTTTTGTATCTTTGACTACTGTGTTTGTGTTTTATTTCTTTCTATTACCTTTCCTACGATTTCCCTGCAATATTCTAAAAATATGCGGCGACATCCGTCATCACTCATCAGAGAGGCGATGCCACCAGCTGTACATGCTAACCGTTTTTTTTTTTTTTTTTTTTTTTTTTTTTTTTTTTTTTTTTTTTTTTTTTTTTTTTTTTTTTTTTTTTTTTTTTTTTTTTTTTTTTTTTTTTTTTTTTTTTTTTTTTTTTTTTTTTTTTTTTTTTTTTTTTTTTTTTTTTTTTTTTTTTTTTTTTTTTTTTTTTTTTTTTTTTTTTTTTTTTTTTTTTTTTTTTTTTTTTTTTTTTTTTTTTTTTTTTTTTTTTTTTTTTTTTTTTTTTTTTTTTTTTTTTTTTTTTTTTTTTTTTTTTTTTTTTTTTTTTTTTTTTTTTTTTTTTTTTTTTTTTTTTTTTTTTTTTTTTTTTTTTTTTTTTTTTTTTTTTTTTTTTTTTTTTTTTTTTTTTTTTTTTTTTTTTTTTTTTTTTTTTTTTTTTTTTTTTTTTTTTTTTTTTTTTTTTTTTTTTTTTTTTTTTTTTTTTTTTTTTTTTTTTTTTTTTTTTTTTTTTTTTTTTTTTTTTTTTTTTTTTTTTTTTTTTTTTTTTTTTTTTTTTTTTTTTTTTTTTTTTTTTTTTTTTTTTTTTTTTTTTTTTTTTTTTTTTTTTTTTTTTTTTTTTTTTTTTTTTTTTTTTTTTTTTTTTTTTTTTTTTTTTTTTTTTTTTTTTTTTTTTTTTTTTTTTTTTTTTTTTTTTTTTTTTTTTTTTTTTTTTTTTTTTTTTTTTTTTTTTTTTTTTTTTTTTTTTTTTTTTTTTTTTTTTTTTTTTTTTTTTTTTTTTTTTTTTTTTTTTTTTTTTTTTTTTTTTTTTTTTTTTTTTTTTTTTTTTTTTTTTTTTTTTTTTTTTTTTTTTTTTTTTTTTTTTTTTTTTTTTTTTTTTTTTTTTTTTTTTTTTTTTTTTTTTTTTTTTTTTTTTTTTTTTTTTTTTTTTTTTTTTTTTTTTTTTTTTTTTTTTTTTTTTTTTTTTTTTTTTTTTTTTTTTTTTTTTTTTTTTTTTTTTTTTTTTTTTTTTTTTTTTTTTTTTTTTTTTTTTTTTTTTTTTTTTTTTTTTTTTTTTTTTTTTTTTTTTTTTTTTTTTTTTTTTTTTTTTTTTTTTTTTTTTTTTTTTTTTTTTTTTTTTTTTTTTTTTTTTTTTTTTTTTTTTTTTTTTTTTTTTTTTTTTTTTTTTTTTTTTTTTTTTTTTTTTTTTTTTTTTTTTTTTTTTTTTTTTTTTTTTTTTTTTTTTTTTTTTTTTTTTTTTTTTTTTTTTTTTTTTTTTTTTTTTTTTTTTTTTTTTTTTTTTTTTTTTTTTTTTTTTTTTTTTTTTTTTTTTTTTTTTTTTTTTTTTTTTTTTTTTTTTTTTTTTTTTTTTTTTTTTTTTTTTTTTTTTTTTTTTTTTTTTTTTTTTTTTTTTTTTTTTTTTTTTTTTTTTTTTTTTTTTTTTTTTTTTTTTTTTTTTTTTTTTTTTTTTTTTTTTTTTTTTTTTTTTTTTTTTTTTTTTTTTTTTTTTTTTTTTTTTTTTTTTTTTTTTTTTTTTTTTTTTTTTTTTTTTTTTTTTTTTTTTTTTTTTTTTTTTTTTTTTTTTTTTTTTTTTTTTTTTTTTTTTTTTTTTTTTTTTTTTTTTTTTTTTTTTTTTTTTTTTTTTTTTTTTTTTTTTTTTTTTTTTTTTTTTTTTTTTTTTTTTTTTTTTTTTTTTTTTTTTTTTTTTTTTTTTTTTTTTTTTTTTTTTTTTTTTTTTTTTTTTTTTTTTTTTTTTTTTTTTTTTTTTTTTTTTTTTTTTTTTTTTTTTTTTTTTTTTTTTTTTTTTTTTTTTTTTTTTTTTTTTTTTTTTTTTTTTTTTTTTTTTTTTTTTTTTTTTTTTTTTTTTTTTTTTTTTTTTTTTTTTTTTTTTTTTTTTTTTTTTTTTTTTTTTTTCATTTATTTGTTTAAAAAGTAAATACAAAATTTGACAATTCTTCGGTTTCTTAAACCTAAAATAGTTTGTGTGAAACCTGCACATTCTCAAACAGGAGGTACATTTTACAAATTTATGGGTGGAATTAATGAATCTGTGTGAGTGATGTACCTACCTACTAAATAAAGGTTGTGTACAGTCAATGCAAAAGTGTTTTTAATTTTTATTATTTGTTTACTGAACCGCTCTCGATTATTATAAAAATTACCTAATGTGAGTGATGATGTCTCATTGAGTGTTATTGTAAAATGTATAAAGTTTTGATTTTAGGTTTTTCTCATTTATACTTTCTATGATATTTTGTGGAATTTCGTTAATTAATGTGGGAACTAAGTATTGCGAAGTGCGTTTACCGTAAAAATTACTATATCTTGGAATGAGTAGTTTTTTCATAGTAGAATTTCGTGTGTTAAATTTGTGGTTTAAATGTTCTTGCACCTCTTTGTTGAAATAGTTTTCAACAAGGAATAGATATTAAATTTTTTCGTGTATTGGCATGATTTGACAGGATTTGAACAATGCAGAACAATCTTCGGATAACTGTTGTTTTATATTTTTAGGCAAGATGATTTTTAAAATTCTAATTTGTAAGTTTAGTATGCGATCTAGGTAACTTTTAAATGTGCGTCCGTAACTTGTAATTCCATATGTAATTATTGATTCTGCAAGAGCTTTGTACATATTAAGCAGAATTCTGTATGGGATTTTATATTTTAAAATAGA
Organism: Byasa hedistus; assembly: GCA_029286795.1. NCBI lineage: Eukaryota > Metazoa > Arthropoda > Insecta > Lepidoptera > Papilionidae > Byasa > Byasa hedistus. The sequence goes on along the minus strand of JAGSMW010000050.1, from coordinate 231,944 downwards.
AAATTTTGCTAAAATTATTCGGAGCTTGTCACACACTTTGTCAATGTGATTTTTCCACGATAATCGATGGTCAATAACCATTCCTAGGTAAGTGTGGGTTGTTACTAATTCGATTTTACTGCAGTTGCACATCAATGGAGATTCATGTAGACAAGAGTGGCTGTGGGCTATAATTTGAACTTGTTTGTCCTCTTTAATGTGACTTGAGTGAATGTGTATAAGTTTGGTTTTTTCAATGTTTATCGATAACCCCAAGTCATGGGCCCATCTATTCATAAGAGTAAAGTCACTTTGCAAAGATTGTTCAGCATTGTCTATTATTTTGCTTGCAGATACTAGGCAAGTGTCATCTGCGTATTGATACAAACTACAATTTTTAACAACATTATCTAAGTCGTTTACATAGGCAAGGTAGTGTAGTGGACCCATACATAGGCAAGGTAGTGTAGTGGACCCAAAACTGATCCCTGTGCTGTTCCATCACTAATTTTAATTTTTTCACTAATATCTTCTCCAATTTTTACATGGTAATTTCGATTGTCTAGATACGCTCTACACCACTCTAATAATTGTCCTCTAATTCCTGTATTCTCTAGTTTATCCACAAGTATGTTATGCCTTAATGTGTCAAAAGCTTTGCTGAAATCGATGAATAAGAGCAGAACGTGCTTTTTCTCATTCAGACAGGTATTAATATCATATGTGAATTTAGAAAGAAGTAAGGTGGTAGATTTCTTTCGCTGAAATCCATATTGCGATGTAGATAAAACCGAGTGGTCTTGATAAAATTGTTGCAGTTGATCACCAATAAATTTTTCAGCAATTTTATTTATTATTGGTAGAATGGTGATAGGTCGATAATTATTGTATTCATTGTATTTTCCCTTTTTTATACTGGCCTGACAATTCCTGTTTTAAGATCGTTAGGGTATGTAGCGTATTTAATGCAGTTATTAATGAATTTAGCTAATAGTCCTGCAATTGATTGAGATATGATCTTGACATCTTTGCATCGTATACCATCTATACCTGGAGCCTTTTTTTCATCAAGTTTTTTTATAATTTTTAATATATTTTGTTTCGTTGCTTTTTTAAACAGAACTGACTTGTTTTGTGTTTTAATGTAGTCTGATTCTGGTAATAATTTTGTATGACAATTATTATGCGATATATGGTTCATATTAAATTCCTTAGCAAAGTTATTCGCTACAGTTTTTTGGTCTATATTGGGCATATTAAAAGATTTACAAATTACTTCGTCGATAGATCTAGTGATTCTACCCGAAAGTCTGTTAAGTATGTACCATAGGTGTTTCATATTTGATTTGTTCTGGTTTATTTCTTTTGTGTAATATTTATTTTTAGCTTTTTCTATGATTTTACAAGTTTTATTTCTATTTTTATTATATTGTTGTCTTAAAAAAAATTTGAAGGGTCCTTTTTCCACTGTAAGAATAAAATATCTCTTTTTTCACATTGTTTTTCTATACTTTTCGTTACCCAGGGCTCTTTACTCCGTTTACTTTGTGTTAATTTTTTGACATATTTTGAATTTTTATAACACTCATTAAATGTATTTTTTATATTTTCGTATATTTTATGGGGACAGTCGTCATTTATTTTGTCCCATTCAACTTCTTCCAGTAGTGTTTGAATTTTTTTATTATTAATGACGTAAATACTTTTTGTGCATGACTGTACTTGTTTTAGCCCACCGTAAGTTAGAATTGTCATGCGGTGATCGGCAAGCGCGGTGCCGAGCGCCGCCGAATAATGGTCTTGCGAGTGCGTTCGTACGTATATATGATCGATACATGTACGTGTTATAATGTCATTTTTCAACGCAACTCGCGTGTAGTCCGAGATCGCACTTTCCAGCCCGCACTCGGACATTGTGTTGACGTAATGCTCCGTAAAGGTGTTACATGATTTTAGGTCTATGTTTATGTCGCCCGTAACAACTAGAGGTAGAACTGAGTCAATGTCAAAAATTAATGAGCGCATCTCTTTTAGATAGGAGTGTTTGTTAGTTGCGGGTGGTCTGTAAACAGCCATTATATGTATGATGTCTTGCGATGTCGTAGTTATTTTGCCAAGAATACCCTCAAAGTTAACTGTGTGTTTATTTATTTGCGTGAACTTGTGTTTTTTGTGAACATAAATTATAATTCCATCTCCTTTTCTGTCGTTTCTTAGTCTCGCGCATAATTCGTAACCGTTTATATGAAACATCGATAAGATGTTGTCGGAGATACCCACTTCGGACATAATAATTACATCAATGATTCGTCTACTGCTGGATATACATTCTTTAAGAGGGTAGAAATTTTTTATTAATGATCTAATGTTAACGTGTAAGAAGTTAATTGAATTATTGGTTTCTGGTATGTTTTTAAAGTAGTCATTAAGTGTAGCACAATTAAATAATTCTGTAATGTTTGATGAGATGACCTTTTCGGTGCCCTTTTTTCCTTATGCAACCTTAGCTATATTTATGAACACAATTTGATAATGTCGTCTTCACTTCTAATCGTAGTAACCTTGCTTTTGTCTTGCTCCCGTACTAGAATCCTGCCATCTTTTACCCATATATATTTGTATTTTTGTCCCAATTGTTTCTTCACATTCCATAGCAGTGCTTTATGTGTTTTTGTTAATGCTTGTCGTATGAAAATTTTTTGATTACCCGTTTCTCCTGACATGTTGGGTAGAATATCCACAACATGTACAGAGGTAATTTTTGCTGCTTGAATCCATCGCTTGTAGTCGTCTTCGTTCTTCAAGTCCAGTATCAGCGGGCCCGCGCTATTGGTATTGTAGCCATTAATTCTTCTTACATTTGGAATATTTATCAGATGTTGCTATTGGTTCTAATTGTTTTTGAATAGCCTTCTCAAAGTTGGTAGTTATTTGAGTTAACCATTTTTTAAGGTTATTAGAGGAAGTATCGAATGCGATATCATCTGTTTCCGGCTCTTCCTCTGGTAGGATAAATGATTTTCTCACCGGTGAGTATCTCTGACAATCACCACATGTCCATTCGAGTGAGTCCGAATTACGTAGAGCGGACAGCTGTTTTCCCGACAGACCAGCACAGTCTTTGGTAGCATGCACTAGTTTATCACATTTACTACACTGTAATCCTGGGGAACGCCTATTTATTACTTTATCACAATATTCACACTTCGACATTTTTATGAACTATGTGAGGGTAGTTGATAATACAATTAAGAATTTAGAGTACACAACCGTACAGCGGCGTTGTCCGAGCGAGAATGCCATTTTCAACAATCTAATGTTAGGAGGACAAACACTACAGCATATTGAGACAGAAAATATTGTCTCGTTACCTCAGTAATTTCACTAGCTACAACTCACACAGTTATGTTTGCACAGTATTGTTTGGCGGCAGAATTAAGACCTTCGGTGATACCTACATACACGGTCTCCGACAGAGATCTACCAGGGGAGTAAGGGGGGAGTGGACTTAACAACTTATCCAACCCAAGCCAACCTCACCTGCACGTGCCAGAGGAAAAAATAAAATAAAAAAGAGACGAGAACAACTAAGAAGAGGAATAAAAACAGGATATTCCTCCAACACCTGGCAACGGTGGCGCAATCATCTACCACCGTGGTACTCCCTGCTAGATAACCGACGAGGCAATGGCGGCCGAAGCATGGCGGTAAAACCATGCCGATAAGGAGGCTACAGCGAGCCGAGGGAATAAACTCGTCCCTAAAAGTGCTGAACGGGATGAGGGGGGAAGAAAATTTAAACATGGAAGCAAGATTTAAAAACTTATTACCCCAGGAGGTTACCGCTGAAAGCGGAGAATCCCTTCACGAGGCGAAAGCCTTGTGCAGCCCCACTTCGTATTCTGGGGGGGGCAGAATTTTGCAACCAAGTACCAGCGCCAACAAAGAAGAAAGAAGACAAAACATCGACAACCCATTTATGAAGAAGGGACTCAAAAGAACGCCTCCAAAGAAGAAATCAAGCGACCTGGGAGGCGTGACGGTGGAACTAACAGGTAACAAAGGTAAGCCAAAGGGGCAACCGCCCTGCCCAGAAGAAAGCCTGACACGACAGAAACTACTCGAAAAATTGAGAGGACAAATCAACGACTTGCTTGATTTTGTAAAGCCAAGGCATAATGTTCACGGGGACATAAAGAGGAAAGTGAATGACCTAAGCATAACGTACAATAGGTTGTTTTACTTAAAAGAAACCGAAGAGCCGAAAAGCTGCGTAGACGCTAAAGCAGTTGCCACCCAAACATCACCCAAACTGCCAAAAACGACAGTACAGGTGGAAAATTCTGCGGAAGCACGCACGGAAGACCCAGCTCGAAACAAGAGGAAGGACACAACACCGGAACCCACGCGAAGTGCTCCAAAGAGAGTTAAACGGAAAATTGCGACCGTTAACAATCTAGCGACTCCTATGCGACAAGCAACTCAGAAGAGCAATGACGCGGCCATACTTAAGGATAAAGCCGATTCAAACAACGAGGAGTGGCAGAAAGTCAGGAAACGTAAGCAGAGACAAGCAGTACAATTACCAGAAGCCCTTATAATCCAAAAGAAAGGGCAACTGAGCTACGCGGAGATACTCAGTAGGATCAAAAAGGATGATACCCTAAAAGGAGTAGGAAATCATGTCTCGAAGATTCGCAGAACAGCGAATGGAAACATGATATTCATATTAGACAAAGACGGTAAAGGCAAAACGACGCAATTCTGTACTGCTATTAAAACCATGTTGGGGGAGGAAGCCAACGTTAAAAGCAGAATACAGGAAAAGACCATTACTGTGAAAGACTTAGATGAAGTTGCCACTAAAGAAGAAATTAGATCGGCACTTCAAAACATACTGGGAGATAGTGGAGACATCAACATAAATGCTATCAAGGCTCTCAGGAAGTCATATGGTGGCACACAGACAGCGGTGGTGGTATTACCTGCTGAACAGGCGAATAAAATCTTGGAAGGAGGTAAGGCGCGCATCGGCTGGGTGCTTTGTCGAATCCAAGAAGTAGTCAAACCATTGAAGTGCTTCAGATGTTGGCACTATGGCCACCTGGCAAAGAAATGCAAGAGCGAGACAGACAGATCTAAATGCTGCATAAAGTGCGGCAAAAGTGGTCATAAGATCGAAGAGTGCACTGGGGAGGCTCACTGCGTACTCTGCACTGGCTCTGAGAACGAGGAGAACCGCAAACATATAGCGGGTAGCAGCAAGTGTGCTGCATACAAGAAGGCCTACCAGGTGACATTGAACAAGCGAAAATTAGGATCCTACAATTGAACCTAAACCATTGCGAAATTGCCGCCGATCTCCTAGAGCAAACAATACGGGATGAACACATTGACGTTGCGATCATAGCAGAACCCTTCCGAAAACACAACTCGGGCAACTGGATTGCAGACGCTACAGGTAAAGCTGCGATTTGGGCGTGTGGTAGTCTGCCGTTTCAGGAAACCATGAGTATAAAAGACCAAGGCTTCATTAGGGCAAAGGTAGGTGGCATCCACTTCTATAGCTGTTATGCGCCCCCTAGCTGGAGCCAAGATGAATTCGAAGTTTTTCTGGACAGGGTAACGAAAGATGCCAAGGAACTAAGTCCTCGAGTTATAGCAGGTGACTTTAATGCGTGGGCGGTAGAATGGGGCAGCACAAAAACCAACAAAAGGGGTCAAGCGCTCCTGGAAACGTTACCGATTTTGAATGTAACCATGCTTAATGATGGTGCGTCACCTACGTTTATTAAAGGTAAAGCAAGATCATTTATAGACCTTACGTTTGTAAGTCACAACATCGCCAAGCTAAATACGCATTGGAAGGTGACCGACATATATACTCACAGTGACCATTGCGCCATAATATGGAGCATCAATCGTCAAGGCAAAGACCATGCCGTTCCAAGACCGGAGAAAACTGTAGGCTGGAAAAGGAAAACATTTGAGAAAGACACTTTCCAAATAGCTTTTGACGATTATGCAAATAAAGAGACAAAAGGCAATAATATAGAAGAACTGGCAATGGAAACGATGGAAAAAGTGAAGAACGCCTGCGATGCCGCAATGGTCAGAAGCAGCAACGAAAATGGTAGACGGAATCCGGTTTACTGGTGGTGTGAAACCATTAGGGAACTTCGAGAGAAATGTAGGAAGACAAGACGACTAGCACAACGGGCTAGAAAGAAACTATCTTTCCCCGAACTGCAACTACAACACAAAGAGTTGCGCGCCACGCTCAAAAGAGCTATTAAGAAACAGAAGGCACTAACATGGACTGAACTCCTCACAGAGGTGGACAAAGATCCATGGGGAAGACCCTACACTGTTGTCATGACTAAGCTTAAAAAAGTATCGAGACAACCATTAACAAGCCCGGACAAATTAGGGAACATTGTGGAAACGCTGTTCCCTAAACGAGAAGAACTAGTGTACCAAATCGACAACAACGTTGGTGAAATTCCGCCCATTGTCGAAGAAGAATTGGCCGAAGCTTGTAAAAGAATTGGTAATAAGAAAGCACCGGGAATGGACCGCATACCTAATGTTGCCATCAAGACTGCAATCCAGGGAACGCCTAAACCATTCCTAGACTTGTTTAACAAGTGCCTCGAAGAAGGAACCTTCCCTAAGATCTGGAAGAGGCAAAGACTGGTGCTCCTCCCGAAAGGTAATAAAGACCCCGGGCTCCCGTCGTCTTACCGACCGCTATGTATGCTGGATACGACAGGGAAAATTCTGGAGCGCATACTATACAAGAGGGTGGAGGCTGCGGTAGATAAGCGTCTCAAACACAATCAATATGGATTTCGGAAGACTTTATCAACCCTAGATGCTATAGAGCGCGTGATAAATATAGCAAAAAATGCTATCAAAGGAGAACGATGGAAAGGCGGTACAAAGAAATATTGCCTACTCGTTGCGCTGGACATTCAAAATGCTTTTAACACAGCCAACTGGAGTATAATCTGTGCCGCAATGGACAACCTGGAAGTGCCTTTATATCTAAAAAGGATCATTAGGAGCTACCTGAGTGATAGAACACTCCACTACTTTACCGATAGTGGACCTAAGGTATACAACGTCACTGGAGGTGTACCACAAGGATCTGTGCTCGGACCGCTACTGTGGAACATCATGTACGATGGATTGCTTAAAGTAGAACTACCTGGTGGAGCACAACTTACCGCATTCGCGGATGACGCCATGGTGACTGTCGTAGCGAAGCACACTGAAGAAATATGTAGAATATTTGAGGAGACTTACCGACGGATTCACCAGTGGATGCAGAGCGCTGGTTTGAAACTAGCTGCGCATAAAACTGAAGCGCTACTAGTAACCAGTCGCAAGAAAACCGAACAGGTCACCCTCGCCGTGGGAACGAACTACATCACCACCCAGTCACACATAAGGTATCTGGGTGTAGTACTGGACGAGAGATTAAGCTACAAACACCATGTAGAATATGTGACAAAAAAAACATCAGGAGTAACAGCGGCGCTTGCAAGACTTATGCCCAACGTGGGCGGGCCCAGTCAGGACAGGAGGAAACTACTGGCCTCGGTAAGTACCTCAGTCCTAACGTATGGTATAGCCTTATGGAAGGACGCCTTCAAAACTAAGGCCTTAAGAAGAAAATTGGAATCAGGGTACAGACTGAATGCACTGAGAGTTGCGAGCGCATTCCGCACAGTCTCCACGGACGCGGTGTGCGTGATCGCGGGAATGGTGCCTGTACATCTGCTCGCCGAAGAAAGAAAACTGCTGTACGAACAAAGAAGGGAACCAAGGACAACTCGGGAGAAAACCCGATGTTCAACCAGACGACTTACCCTTGCGAAATGGCAAGCAGAGTGGGATAGCTCAAGCAAAGGAAGATGGACACACAGGCTCATCGGTCAGGTAGACAGGTGGATAGATCGACGAAATGGTCAGATCAACTATCACCTAACCCAATTTCTTTCAGGTCACGGCTGTTTTCGTTCGTATTTATATCGTTTCAGGCACGAAGATACGCCGGCCTGCCCTTACGGATGTGGGGTAGAAGAAGATGCGGAGCACGTATTCTTCACGTGGCCCCGCTACAGTAAGGAACGCAAAGACCTAACGACAGCAATAGGCACAGTCACAGCGGACAATATAGTGCAGAGTATGCTGGAGTCTGAAAAAGCGTCGGATAAAGTGAGTGCTTACACCGCAGAAGTGATGACCACATTGAGGCAAGAGGAACAGAAGAGGCGAAAAGCCCATATATAAGGTACAGCAAGATTGCTAGACCGCCCTCGCGAAGTAATACCTAACGGTGGTTCCGCGAAGGCTCAAGAAGGTCCCTTGGGAGGTTTTTTAGTCGGTATGGCCAATTGCTGAGTCCGGCACATAGTGCGTAAGTGCATTTTTCCTCCGACAAAAAAAAAAAAAAAAACAGAGATCTACCAATAGCAGATAGTGCACAAGGTAGCCTTGCTCATATATAACCTGTTTACGTGTATACATACTGAAACGTATGTTGTGTATTGAGTTTGCGTTAGTTATCCCACTTGGGTGCCCTTTAGGCGCCAGACATCGCAGGCTGAATGTAAACGCGCTTGATTCCATTCCAATATTAATTGCATCCAGTTTGTGATACGAACCGCTTTGAGTTCACCGACGACTGAATCGATGTGTTTATGTTGAAAATTAAATGAACTTTTTTAACCGACACTTAAAAACGAATTCTTAAATATATTATTCGATGTTCAAAACATGCAATTTATATCGATTAATCCCATATATTTTTTTATGAAAAATCTTACTCTTACGGAAAGTCTAGGTAGGTACCACCGCAGCTCCTATTTCAACTGCCTAATAGTAATGTGCAAACATTACTGTGTTCCGGTTCGAAGGGCGCTGTAGCTAGTGAAATTACTGGGGTAACGAGACTTAATATGTTATGTCTCAAGACAATGAGCTTAATATGGTGCAGTGTATACCATCTTAACCAGCACCTCTTGGTCCTCGGTATCCTTGGGTATGCTGACGACAGCACAGTTGTGGAGAGATATCTGACCACTGCACAGACCAGTCGAGATCAAGTATAGACTTTAAGAGAGACTGTGGTTGAGCGGTTGGATCACGCATTAGAGGCAGTCTCCAATTGGGGAAATGCCAATCTCGTAGCTTTCAACACCACCAAAACGCAGGCATGTCTGTTCACTGCGAAGAGGAGCCCATTCATCTTGGCACCCACTTTCCGAGGTGCAGTTTTGGAGTGCACCGACCGTCTTCAGTTGTTAGGAATCTAAATATCATGGAACCTCAACCGCGAGGAAACTTGGAATCCTTGCCAGAGAGCGGCGGTACTTTACACCGGGACAGCTTCTGACTCTGTATAAAGCCCAGGTCCGATCGTGTGTGGAGTACTGCTGCCATATCTGGGCATCATCATCCTCATCAGCCTATGGACGCCCACTGCTGGACAAAGGCCTCCCCCAACGTTCTCCACTCCAAACGGCTCTGCGCTGTCCGCATCCAGCCGGTTCCCGTGACCTTCACCAGATCGTTAGTCCACTTTGTTGGAGGCCTTCCAGGATTGCGTCTGCCGGTGCGCGGCCGCCACTCCAGGACCTTACTGCCCCATCGGCCGTTAGTCCTTCGAGCAATTTGCCCTGCCCATTGCCACTTAAGACTAGCGATTCTGAGGGCTATGTCGGTGACCTCGGTTCTTCTGCGGATCTCTTCGTTTCTGATTCGATCGCGCAGAGAAATTCCGAGCATAGCCCTCTCCATTGCCCTTTGGGTGACTTTGGGCCCCTTTATAAGGCCCATTGTAAGTGGCCACGTCTCGGTTCCGTATGTCATCACTGGCAACAGACACGAATTAACGACTTTTGTCTTTAGACACTGCGGTAGCTGGGACGAGAAGATGCTGCGTAAGCTACCGAACGCTGCCCAGCCGAGTTGGATTCGTCGGTTGACCTCTTTTTGGAAGTTGGACTTACCAAGTTGGACTATTTGTCCCAGGTAAACATACTCGTCAACAACTTCCAGTGTAGAACCTCCTACCATAAGAGGCGTGGGTACAGTATGGGCATTCGACATGATCTTCGTCTTCTCCATATTCATTTTGAGACCCACGCTTTCCGAGGCTCTACAGAGGTCATTGAGCAATATCGCCTAGGTCTTCCAGGGTCTTAGCCATGACTACGATATTATCAGCGAATCGAAGGTGAGTCATGTACTCGCCGTTTATGTTGATGCCCAGTCCTCTCCAGTCCAAAAGCTTGAAGACGTCTTCCAGCGCAGCTGTGAACAGCGTTGGCGATAATACATCGCCCTGCCTGACACCTCGCCGCAGCTGGACCGGTTTCGTGCGATGGTCTTGGAGACGGACTGACATGGTGGCGTTATCGTACAACGACTTCAACACTTCGATGTACCGGTAGTCTATTTGGCACATCTGGAGCGACTGTTGCACTCCCCGAGTTTCGACTGAATCAAAGGCTTTCTCATAGTCCACAAACGCTAAGCATAGTGGCAAGTTATATTCTTCGGTCTTCCGGAGTATGACGGAGTTAAATAGCTTCTGAAGGGCTATCAGCACTGGTCGTCCACCGGCCTTCAGAAGCTCTGTCGTAACTCCATCATCGCCCGGCGCTTTGTTGTTCTTAAGCTGTTTGAGAGCCATACTAATCTCGTCCAGGCTGACGTCCGGGATATCTTCAGTGTAGTGTCGGGTTAATTTAGCTCTTGGGTCTTTAGCCTGGTGGTTGACAGGTACGCGTGTAGTCGTGTAGAGCTCTCCGTAAAAGTCCTCGATCTCGGCCAGAAGCTCCGACCGCAACGTGACGATTCTGCCGTCATCTGTCTTCAGCTTCGATAGAAGGCTCTGCCCAACAGCAGACATTCTGGCAAACAGTTTGGACCCTTTGTTGCGCTCAGTCGCCTCTTGAATACGCTCGGTATTATATCGGCGCACGTCGCGGGTCAGGGACTTAGATATCCGCTTGTTGAGCTGCCTATAATAGGTAGCTTCTTCAGACGACTGCAAAACCAGTCAACGCCTCTCGTCCATGAGTTTAGCGATCTGAGCCGAGATCTTTTTGCCGGTGTTAGTGCGGCTGGGTTTGAAAAGTTTCGACCCAACCGTAAGGACAGATTCTACGACCCTGTCATTGTTCTTGTCCACATCAGTACAGTTCTCTAGACAATCGAAGCAGTTTTGGAGCTGGAGCTAAAAGTGCTCGGGATTTTGGATCTGGGCAGTCGTGTGTCGAAGTTGGAGCGTATACCTGTATGACCTTCAGCGAATACCGTTTGGTGATTCTGAGTATAAGGTAGGCTACTCTGTTCGACACGCTCCCGATCTGTACAACGTTATTCACGAGAGACCTGTGGACAATAAACCCGATACCGCCTTGGGACAGTTCTTCGCCCTCCCGGAAATAGAGCAGATTGCCGGATCGGAGCATCATTGTTTTTTTTTTTTTTTTTTTTATGCTATTATGCGACGAGACGAGCAAGACGTTCACCTGATGGTAAGCGATACGCTTGCCCATGACAACATGGTGCTAGTTAAGATGGTACACACTGCACCACATTGCGCTCGTTGCCTGAGACATAAGGTGTTAAGTCTCGTTACCCCAGTAATTACACTAGCTACAGCGCCCTTCAAACCGGAACACAGTAATGTTTGCATACTACTATTTGGCGGTTGAAATAGGAGCTGCGGTGGTACCCACCCAGACGGTCTCCGGCAACAGAGACCTACCACCTGGTAAAACATCCTCGCCCTCTCTTCAGATCTCAGATAGTCCCACGATATTCCAGCGAATCTTACCCAATTCTTCCTCCAGTTCCAGCAGCTTCTCCTCGGTCCGCAGTGTGCGTGCGTTGTAAGTTGCCAGGGCCAAGGTCGTTTGACGGGAAATCGTCACCGCCTGGGGATTCGTAGCACTCCTGGTTCCGGTGCCTAGCCAACATCCGTCACTGTCGGCATGGCCTCCGGTACCGCCTAGCACTTGGGGCCGTGGTATGTAGGGATTCATAGGGGGGATTTGGGCCATCTCCCACCACACTGGCCCAATGCGGGTTGGTGGGAAGCCAGAGCCTCGTTCGTTTATTAGCAGGGTGCACCGCGAGCAGGTGAGGTTGGCTTGGGTCCCGTAAGTTGTTGTGTGGAACCCCTTACACCCCTATCTATATATCTGGGCAAGTGCTGCCAATTACCAACTGACAGTCCTGGACTCGGTGGAGAGGCGTGCTATGAGAATAGTCGGTGACCATGAGCTTCTGGATGCAAAACTCGATAGCTTGGGTCGCCGTCGTAGAGTAGCTAGTCTCTCGGTGTTCTATCGAATGCACTTTGGAGAGTGTGCTCAAGAACTGCATGATCTAATACCGCCTTTGCCCTTTTATCATCGGACGTACAGACACACCGCAGGCATTCATCCCTTCGTTGTCGATCTCCCGCGCATTAGGACTAAGCGTTTCGCTTCGTCCTTCATAATGCGTACAGCGAGGGAGTGGAACAGTCTGCCGGCGTCAGTGTTTCCGACCAGATATGATGTGGGGGTCTTCAAAAAAAGAGTAAACAGGCCTCTTCTAGCTTCTAGCTTACCATCAGGTGGGATCGTAGTCAAGCACTAGTCTATCCTAAAAAAAAAACTGTATTGTTATGGGCAATGGGATATCTATTAAAATATTTATATCTCCTGATGTTAAGCAGAAAGACAATGATATGAAAACTGAAGCAAGTTATTAATGCAAGTTCATGTTAAGCTTAAATTATATAATGAACATTTTCAAAAGCCTATAATACTTAAAAAATTATATGCTCTATATATAAATATTAATCTAAAAAGTAGCCATCATTCAGTCGTTGCAATTGTATTGTCTTACAACTTTTTTTAAACTGTATAACTGTATACCTCACTGTTCATAATTAAAGGGTCTCTACTATAACAAGATACTGATTAAAATTATTTACTGAAATCCACCCTAACGTTTATTTCTGCTCACGGCCAGTCTACGTCCTTCTACATTTCAAGTGCTTACATAGAAGCAAAATAATCTTTGGTGAAAGCTTTTCAAGGATCATCTCCAAATAAATTGCAATGTTTATTATTTACGTATATCTTTGCGAAACAATTTAATATACTGGAGAACATAAAGTGTGCACTTTATGATTTCTTTATTAAATATCAAATATTCTATTGAAAAATATTTAGCAGAAGAAATCATTTTAAGATAGTGGAAACAGTAACTAAACACGAGTGAATACTGTCTTTAAAAGCAAGAATGTGAATGATGTTAATTTTTTTAACTTTTTTACTTTAATTTAAGTGTGAATATATAATGCATTAACATTCTTTAAATGAATGAACTTTAATAAAAAGAAAGGGTGAAAAAATATTCTGTTTTGAGATTTAATGCAAAATTAAGGAAAAGGGAGAATTAATGCTTGACGTTATGTAGCATATAAAAATTTGTAGATAGATTTCAAAAATAAATGATAATTAGCTACATTTAGAAATTAACATTGAAAAATATAAAATTCAAGGAATTTTTTAAAGGAAGTTATTTAATGAATCGCTTTATTTGAAGATATAAATAAATATTGTCCAGGTAGTTCTCTCAAGCGACAGATGACTGCACAATTTAATAGACACTCAACTGACTAAACTGATGTTGACTACGAATCGACTTACTCCCACCATTGCCGATCCGAGAACGGAGTGAGTCAACGATCTAAGCTCATTCTTTTTGGAAGTGTAATAAAAAGCTTTTCGTGGTAAGGTATAAGTTTCTCTAGACGCCAAGCCGCAGCCGGTTCGTGAAGCATATGTGTAGATTTCTATTTTATAAGCTGGTCGATTCGTATTGGGTGTGATGTTGAACCACCAGGTAAGATCTTCCAGGATGATAGTAACCTGCCTAGGCTTCCTGCAAATTGATTGTAGCTAGATATCCGTTTTGGTTTACTAACTTCGCGGTATAGCGGTTTTCGGTATTTTTCCATTTGCTCAAAACGTTTTCTGCCGTTTGTTTTAAGGTGAGAAAAATTTTAGAGACAAACTGATCTCTACTCGGAAGGATTTCTTTTGCGGCACCTACGACAACGAGTCTTTGAATCTCGATTAATGTAACTTTAAGAAAGTATTACCAGGGGTGTTAATTTGGAAGACTTCCTTGGAAAAAGGTATGTAGAGACCATTTTGTGTCCAGTCTAAAATTACTAAATTGAAAGTTATTCTCTTCCAACAATTAAAAAAAAATATTCTGCCGCGTGTACCTGAGTTACTGCAGTGGTGGGACACGGGGCTGGTTTTTTTTTTTTTACAGCTTTCCCCCTGCGTGGTATGGGTCAGGGCCTAGTACATTCGTTCATCTCTCTCATTAATTCCGTTCTCCTTACTTTCATTCCTATAATATCCTTCTTATCTCTCATACGTCCTGCTGATGGTGAAGACATCGTCGTCGTTGGCATTCCTGAAAGCATGAAAATCTCGTTCTCATCAACACATGTTTTCGCCTGGAATAGAGTCATACATTTTTTCCTTATACTTATGCTGTTTCCTTGTTTACAATTCACTTAAAATTACTCATTAAAAACACTAAATTTCTAAAACTTGTAAACAATTATAACAATTTAAAACACTACTACTAGATAACAGATTAAAACAATAAATAAAAACTTAAGTCTAATATCACAATTTTTACCCTATTCCAGTTCTGCTTTCATTTCCTTGTCTGTCTGTCTCTGTCGCTGTTCTGTCCTCGTCTCTGGTCTTGTTCCGCCTTATAGTGTCCTCTATGATGCCCCTGCAGAATCGCAGGAATACGCGACGACTTGCGTCTTCACTCATCAGAGAGGCGATCATACCCGCGCTTATCTCCTGCCCCATCTCCATCTGGCAGTCAAAGCGCTCTTTACCGTACAAGGGACAGCAGGTTATTATGTGGACCACGGTCTGGTCCTCCGTCGGGTCACAGAGGCACGCGGGACTGTCCTTGAGCTTAAACCTATGCAGGTACTCGGAGAATCCTCCGTGCCCCGTGAACATCTGGACCAGTACCGTGTCCAGCTCTACACGGTGCAGGATCCGGTAGGCCGCCACGGCGTCCGGGAAAAATAACCGCGATGTTGAAGCCGTCTTACCTTCCTTATACCGTCTATTCCATTCGTCAAGCGTCTCCAAACGGAGTTGACGCTTGACGAAGGAAACAGGACAGTCCTCGTATTCCGGTCGTCTTTTGCTCTTTAGGGCCGCATCCTTGGCCAGCTGGTCCGCCCTTTCATTCCCCTCCCTCCCCGTGTGCGCGAAAGCGTGAAAGTGTGGTGAAAACCCAATACAATCTTACATCCTTCCCTTTCTCTCGTGCTTTCGTGATGTTCTCTTTCACTCTTAACGCTAAGGAGTGGAGGGTGTCAGGTTTTCGGACTATGTCAAGGGCGGACCTGGAGTCGCTCATGATCGCGATGGACTGCGATGACTCGCTGGCCGCGTACCCCGTCGCTTCCGCTAATGCCAGCAGCTCTGCCTAGAAAACGGTGCAGAATCCGCCCAACTTGAGCTTTTTGGTCTTAGCCTCCGCGGCGCCCCGCATAACGCAGAACACCGCGCCCACCTTGTTGTCGATGCGGCTGCCGTCTGTGAAGATGTTAATTTCGGCAGCCGAGGTGGCAAGTTGGTCTTCCTCCGCACTATCCCCCAGGCAGGAGTACTCCACACCAACCTGACCAGACGGGTGTGTTAGACTCTTATAGCATGCCGGTACCTCCAGCTGTCGGTCGCCTATTACTTGCCGGGAGTATCCGCGCTTCACCTCAAATAAGGCGGGTGCTTCTTGGACGCGGAGGTCCAGCGGAAGCAGCCCGGCAAGTAATAGGGCCGAATGCAACGACGCGGTCCGGTAGGTTCGCGCGATCTTCTGCGCGAAACCCCTCTGGATCGCATCGAGCTGCCTTCGGACCGACAGCTTTTTTGCCGCCGGCGCCCATGCACTCGCCGCATACAACAGGATAGGCTCCAACACCGCCAGGTACATCGTCCTGATCACCTCGGAGTTCAGCCCCCACGACACTTTTGCGGTCCTACACAGTTGACGATAGAGTCCTTGGACCTTGTTGCTCACGTTCCGCACATGCGTGTTGAACGTGAGCCTATCGTCAACTGTAAGGCCGAGTTTCCGGACTTCCGGGGCCGCTCGGTGGCCTCTCTCCCCCCCCCCCCCCCATGTTTAATATTGAGGTGTCATGCTTCAGCTTCCGGCTCAGCACCATCATGTTCGTCTTGTGTGGTGCGAACCGGAGCTTATTCTTGACACCCCAATCGTGAACATAGGAGAGTGCCTCATTGGCCTTACGCTGGATGTCCCCGGCCTCTTGCCTCGAGAAGATCAGTACGACGTCATCTGCGAACGCCTGGCAGTGTGTCCCGTTCTTGGCCAGTTCCTCCAGGAGCGGATTGAGGAGGAGGGTCCAGAAGGTTGGGCCTCCGATGGAGCCCTGCACGCACCCTTTGGTGGTCTCTCTGGCCCACTCCGCCCCCACGTACCGTACGGTCACCCTGCGATTGCTCAAGTAGCTGTCGGCAAGGCGTCGCACGTTCACGGGGCAGCGAGTCTCGGCCAGTCTGCACCGTATCGCAGGCCACCAGGCATTATCAAAGGCTCCCTCTATGTCCAATGATACCAGCACTGCGATCTCCTTCCCTTTCAACCGAGTTCGAAGATGTTGGATCAGGACATACAGGGAGTCTTTGGTACTGCGCTGCGGCACGAAGCCGTACTGGTGGCGACTTATATACGGTGCAGAGTACCACCTAATCCTCCGCACCATCATCTTCTCTAACATCATCCCCAGGACGGGCAGGAGCCCGATGGGGAGGTAGGATTTCGGATGCGTGTAGTCCTCCTTGTCGGGTTTCCGCAACACTACAACCGCTGCCTCCTTCCATCTCCTAGGGAAGTGGCCAAGAGCGAGACACCGGTTAGAGAGCGCGAGAAACAGTCCGGCGTCCGCGGCAATGGCCGCGCGACAGATGTCCGCGGTGAGGCCGTCAGCGCCAGGTGCTTTTTTGGCACTGAAGGTCGACACGGACCATCGGAGCTCCTTCATCGTAAACGGGGGGTCACAAGGATCATCCTGCCCTCCCGCATTGATTTCATCGGCTAATGCTCTTACAGAACTGTGGCCCGCATTGACCTCCCCGGGCTTATCTTCCGGGAAGAAAACCTCCGCCAGCAACCTGGCTGATCCCGCTGCGTCCAGTACAGAGCCCGACTGGACGAGGGGGACGTCCTCTCGCCTCACCTGCGCGCGTCGCATCACGAGATAGACGCCGTCCCACATGGTCTCGCGGTCCTGCTTCTCACAGAACCGCTTCCAGCTCTCGGTCTGAGCGCGTTTCACCTCGTGGCGATAGACCTCCTTCGCGTCGGCGTACTCGCGCAAGACCAACTCCTAATGGGCCGGTCGCGCGTTCGGTATCCTCCTCTTCTTCCCCAGGGCATCTGTCTTGAGGCTTCCGAGTTTGTCAGACCACAAGGGCAATTCTGCCCGCTTCCTCCCTGATGCCTTCGACACGGGGCTGGTTGGCTGCTGGTTACTGTTGCAACGAGCTCGGGTTTGGACGACGGATCCGCGTCGACGTTTTCTTCCCACCTAGATAGCTCTGCTCCGACGAGTCCAGAACTGGGCCGAGCTCGTTGCTCGAATTAGACGTGGTAGGTTGCAGGATGGACTTCTTTATTTGAAGAGATTGTCGCTCTGTGGTTTTCGCTGCTCTGATCCTTTCTGAGAGGTTACTTCCGAACAAGAACTCATCTCGTTCGGACTCTTTGACCAAGCGGAGCAGATTCTTTTCTAAAATTGGTGTAATAAATTTAATGCGTTGATTGATTTTTATAGTATGGAGATCCGAGAGCAGGCGACAAGCGTTACCAAGATGTTGGATGGCCTTTTTTTATCGTCTCCACTTAAGAGCATATGGAGTGCCCTGTTGATAGCCGTTATTCCCGACCCTAGCTGCTGTTGGTGGACTTCTAGGATCCTGTCTCTGTTTCTTATGGAATCTGTAACTACCGCCGACACTTCAGGAGTAAGTTTAGGCGCTTGCAGCAGTCTACAGTTGTTGGGAATTAGGTATTTTTTCAATATTTGTTCTTTTTTATTTTTAGGCATGCCTTTCGCGAGTAAAGGTAGCCATTATTTGGCTAATTTTTCATAAATTTTTTCTCCGTACTCAGGCATGTCGCTGGTCGACTCACAGAGAGCATCCAAAACATCCGGATCTATTTGAGATTCGTCTGGATCGTCGTCTTGTTTTTCTTCCGACGAAGTGCCTTCTGCCAGTGGCTCTGATGGTTCCTCCGCTATGAACTTTAGCTTTGGTGCCGGTTCGGTTTTCGACGAAAGCTCGATGTCAAGAATGGATTCAGGCTCTGTGATGGATGGTACGGGGCTGTTGGCGTTGGCGATACGATTTACATCGCGATGGACAGCGTCTCCGACGTCTAAAAATTATATTTACGGGATTCATAAAGTGAATTACATCAACGAGCTAGGATCAAGTTGTGTTTCAAAGAACAACATGTGCTAACGAAACGCAAGAATTACGTAACCGTTGTGATAAGAAAATTAATGTGCTTACCTTCGTTACAGGAATGATTTGATGATATCGAACCCAGGCGATGTTGTTCTACGTCGCGTTCACGTAATTTTCTAATTTTGCGTTTACAACGTTCGATGTTTTCTTCGGTAGTTCGTTTTAGCATTATAAGTTGTTATTATAGGTACTTTATATAGATAGTGACTTAGTAAAAGAAGCGTGTTCTCGTCACCGTGCTCAAAAAAGTAATGAGCTTATATCGGCGAATCAACCCGCCCCCGAATCTACAATGGTAGGGTAAGTCGATTCGTAGTCAACTTCAGATTAGCCAGTTGAGTGTCTTTTTAGGCGTACTAAGTCACCTGTGGGGATTACATGGTGAATAATTTATATCTGAAGAATGAATGAAATATAATTATTTATATTTTCAAATAAAACCTCAATCGAGTGTCTCAGTCAGATGTAATCAATATCAATTGCAATGATCAATTCTTCATGATTTTTTTTAAAAGTCAAAAATACCTAAGCAAAGAGGTAAAGTCTGATGTTCTCTCTTAATTAATTGAGTTAAGTATCTTTTAAGATTTTAATATAGTTCTACTTCAGTGAAGGTTTGGCTCTTATGTAAAAGTCGGAAACTATTTTAAAGGTGTATTTACATTAAAACTACACGCTGAATAAATTAATATATTTTGTACACACACAATAATAATATCCATACAGTATATAAATCATTGGAAATAAATATGTGATTTCTATTATAATATGGATACTATCAATAGAATATAACACAAATGTATAATGTAAGAACCTAATAAGTTGTTAGTTTTTCAATTTTATTTTCGCTTGTCTATACACAAATTTATGAAGTCCCATTTTCAATAAAATAATAATTGATGTCATAATTAATACTAAACAATATAAAAAACAATTTATTTTAACAAAACAATCATATAGTTACTGTGGCAAATCTCACTAAAACTTTTTATAAAACAATTAAGACTTTATTGAGTATACGAACAATAATAACATTTATGTGATTTCAAAGTACTTTATACATAAACCCTATGCGATTTTCTAATAGTTTAAATATTTCCAGGTAAACACAGCCAAGAATGACTTACAACCGCAGATCCTCGCACTCCAAAACCCCCTATAACACCCGACTTATACCCAAGTCTGCTATAAAAGACCAACTCTTAACATTCTAACAAATTTCACCGATTTTCTCTAACGGCATCTTTTGCCCTTCAAAGGAGGAACCTAAACAGTGCTTATAACCTTAAATACTAATACGAATAATGTAAATTTTATACAATCTTATTTTTACCAAACAAAAACTCAATTTCAGGCATACATAGAAGTTTTATCAAAAATTTATAAAAATTGCTTCAATAAAAAATAAGTTTGTGTTAATTGAAATATGTTTTCACAAGTTAAAATGTGAAATCAATGAATTATACAAAAAATCATATTTGACACAAGCACTAAAGATATAAAAAAATGCTTGTGTTAAACAAAATTTAACAATAAGTATATTTACATGTATTATATTCATTAATAATTATCTGTTATGTATTTTTTTTATTATAATTCTATACACAAGTTCATGACCGCCTATATATATATCAGAAGCTTTAAAATTATTTATATAAAAATGTAAGATACAAGTAAAAACTATAATGATTTGTTTATAATAGATAGTAAAACATCTCTTTAAACATATAAAACCTTTCTTAATTGCCGGATTAGCTACTTCCTGTCATAATTTTAATTAACCTGTTTATATATATAAAATCCAAATAATGCTTTGCCCAAAAAAATATTTAAGTATATATCCGGAACGCATTTGAATAGTGGCCATTTTTAAATCTTTAAGTTCTCTGTAAAAAAAGAGGATTTATGAAAAACTTTACAATGATTTCAATGTTTTTAAGTTAATATTTTTCGTGGAGGAGGTGAAAGGTTCAACAAAAGGTATATGTAATAATATAGTATTAGTAGTAAATTATATAAATAGTAGGATAAAAAAGCGAGCAAAAAAAAGGTCAGAAAAAAAAACAGATTTTCCTGAAGTTGTTCTCTAAGGTCAACACTTCAATACGCTGTTACAAAAGCAATAAATTAACTAAAATACTGCACGTTCTCCCGGACGGACGCTTGAAAACCTTTTTATATCTTATTAAATACTTAACTACCTAAATTCTATAACTTCACAGTAATACTGCAATAATTATTTTAAAATATCTTATGTACATTCTACAAAATCTTTAGTACGTATTGCAAATATTCAAATTTACAACTTATTCAATACTTATTAAGCTTATTAGTTAGATAAAGTTAATTTAGACTAACATATGCATTACATTTCGGCTTTAAACTGAAGCATAGTAATATTAACATTACAGTTCACTAAAATTGTACAATAGGTTAAAACTCAAAGAGTTGTTGAATCGAGTAAGTTTAAAAGCAGAAACAGACGCTGTAATGGTGGTGGTCTTCCAAGTTATCTACTACGAATATGTCGTGGTTTAATGTATACATAATACATAAGTTTCTGCATAGATTAAGATTTAAATTAAAGAATCGATAAGTTATATCTGTCTAAACAAATATCTGTCCATAGCAAAACAACGCGATGCCGTGATGCAAAAGTTATTGTTAACCCGTTTTTAAGTTCGTTTAGTTTCAAATATAAATCTTATTACAATAAAGTTACCTAGGTTAATATTCAATTGTTATAAATGTAAAGCTGTCGTTACCATTTTCAAAAAATTAATTTTTAATTTATCACATAACATAAAAATGATCCACGCTATTAAACCAATCAATCAATCGTTCAATCTATCAAACACTAGTTAAAATTTTCACTATTATATTAACTTAATAAGAACTTCAAACATTTCGTTTCCAGAAAAAACCAAAAACAATTTGTACGACAAAAACATAAATTTACTTTAGAGATGTTAAAAAGAGAAAGTGGTATTGATCGACAATATTTCTATTGATTGAAGTAAGAAATAAAGAGATAGAAGAAGAGTAAAATAATACAGAACAACGTTTCTTTTTTTTATTTATACTACTATGCGTCGAGACGAGCAAGACGTTCACCTGATGGTAAGTGATACGCTTGCCCATGACAACGCGGTGCTAGTTAAGATGGTACACACTGCACCACATTGCGCTCGTCGCCTTGAGACATAAGGTGTTAAGTCTCGTTACCCCAGTAATTACACTAGCTACAGCGCGCTTCATACCGGAACACAGTAATGTTTGCACACTACTATTTGTCGGTTGCAATAGAAGCTGCGGTGGTACCCAGACGGTCTCCGGCAACAGAGACCTACCACCTGGTTTCTTTCTTTCCTGAATACATTTATCAGAAATTTAAACGTTATACATTGTTATGCTTTCATTTTACAACTGTAGCATCAGTAGGAGTGTCCGAAGGCTTTATTATATTTATTTTTACAATTTGCCTCTGTACTACTGTAGCTTTATATACATATACTAATTACTGTATTACTTCTAGATGAGATGAAGTGATGACAGAAAAAATTTACCTGTTACTCCTGCTTATAACAATGAGGCTGTTAAGATGTTTATACAACACGGTCTGAAGAAGTCTGTTTCCATTTTATAAACACAGTAATATTCGCATACAACATCTAGCAAGACACAGATGGTTTATGAGAGTTGATAAAAATAATTTAATTAGAAAAAAGTTTTTCAAATTATGTTTAAACATATATACGATAGTTAACAATGGGAATAAGGATAAATAAATACGATTTTTGTAATGATAGATAACGTAGTATTAGTAGTAAATTATGTAAATAGGATAAAAAAAGTCTGAATAATGGTTTCCATCTAGACCAGATGTAAACTCAAGACTTTCGTGGTTAGCCAATTCGGTGTTGCTTAACTTTAAACCATTTCAATTAGCTCAAACTGTTTTTAATTACGTCCCTTTTTATGGACTTTATAAGGTTGAATAGTGATCTAGACGGTCCCCGGTTTATTTATAATGCTATGGAATGATTTTTATGTCTCTATATCTATGTTAAGTTAGGAAATTTTGCATATAAAGTTATTTACAATTAAATTACAACTTTCATTTAGAATATACCGCTTATTGAATGAATTGGGGAGATCATTAATTCTATTTTTACAACAAAACTATGCATTACTTGATTGGTATATACATATATACACTACGTATAAAGTTAAGTGTAATAACAAACTTACTATCCGCAAGTTAAACTTACGAATATATATCAGCTAAGTTCGCAACTTTGTTACGTAACTAAACTAACGCACCGCTACAATATTATTTCACGAAACTAAAGTTATGTTACGAATTCAAAAGCGTCTTTTGCTTTGTATATACAACTTGTCTTAAACTTTACAACGTTTATTCTAAATATACATCTCGTTAAACTATACTACGAAATGATCGAAAATATTAATACCCAGCTTATTTACATGCAGAATTTAAACTTATGACTAACTTTGCAAAAAAAATAAAGTAACCGCCGTTCAACATAAGCTGAAAGAACCATAAAGTTTAAACTAGTAGTTGTGATATCAAACCTTTATTTTTTCCTTTAAAACTTTATTGTTTTGTATTTCTATAGAATGTAGGGAAAGCTTTTTTTTGTGGTGATAAAAAATGGACGACTGTTTAGAATAACATGAGTTCAGAACCAAAATCTAACAGCATTTCGACCTCACAGACCTTGATGTTTTAATAAGTTGTTATCTACACAAAAACAATTTTTCAAAGCAAAAGTAACATCCGAAATAATCATAATTATAAACTTTTAAATGATAATTCACTAGTTCTTCTATTAAATTATTAATGCCAAACCTTAAGGTTCTTTAAAATACTTAGAATATTTGAGCATCTTAAGTTAAGTAAGAGTCGGTTATCTAATCAAGTGTTTGATGTTAACTACAAGGTCCGAAGACCTCTTCAAGCCTATAGCTCAAACAACGCATAGCTCTTCACTATATTAATTTATATATATGTACATAGATTTATAAAACATGGACGAATAAAGTGTTCATTGAATTAAATTTACAACTTAAT
The DNA here is from genome assembly GCA_029286795.1 of Byasa hedistus. NCBI lineage: Eukaryota > Metazoa > Arthropoda > Insecta > Lepidoptera > Papilionidae > Byasa > Byasa hedistus. Next base: position 208,241 of record JAGSMW010000050.1, on the reverse strand, counting down.
TTTAAATTATTATTCTAAGATATAATTTATTCAGAAATTTACATGGTATAGCGACAGTTGAAGATATATATAAGATAAAGAAATATTATCCTTTAAGATTTGAACTAATAGTGGATACGGTTTTCTTCACCTTCCACTCTTCTTCATATTTATAAAACGTTGCTAAAAAAGAAAGCCTTCTTTGATCGTGGTTTAAGTCTCCTGTATTATGAAACAACTGTTAAGTTTTTATTTATTTCTAATTGAAGTCTGATGAACAAAGGCTTCTTTAAAAGGGAGTATTTGCCCTTCTCGCCAAATTGGAAAAGGTCAGAGAAAAAGCTTCTATCTTTTTCTAGCAGTTGTTCCTCCTTAGTCGCCTTTTACGACACGCTGAGGGTAGAGAAGCGGCGGGGATATTCTAACGCGTCCCCCACATGGGGACCTTTGTAATATTCTATTAAAATAACGAGATGTCGACTTCTCCATGATGTATCAAAAAATTACAGAAATTACAAGTTAATCATACAATGTTTCACTAATTTACAGTGATGTTGGTCAAATCTATTATCCGTGCCAATAGTAATGATTTTATGTCAAAATGATCAAAATAAAAAAAAACATTCACATAGAAGGCAAAGTACTCGCATTGAGAAAACATAAAAACAGAAGAAAATATATATATACACATAATGCAGGCACACAGAGTACAAAGAGTTTGTAAGAGCGGCAGAAGAAGAAACAAAATCCTGTAACTAGATTTACTATGTACAGCTGTATAATAAGCGTTGCATAAATAGTAATAAAAAAATCTCTAAGTTCTGAATTGTAATCACATGAAATTTGAAAAATATAATGAACATTAAAACAGAATACTAAAAAAGTTAACTGACGTTGTAGTGTGCTGTTAAAATTTTTCATATCTTTTTATAAATATTCGCTGGAGCCACAACGTAGTAAAAATATTTTAAAGCAAACAATTATAAAGATGCTTCAATATATTTATATATCATACAACTAATATCGTACATATATAAAACCATAAAAATATTTTTTTTGGAAGTGCACCGATTTTTTCATATTTTTTTCTAATATCTATCATGCTTTAATTATTAATAATAAAATAAATATGCATTTTAAATTATATTACAATGATATTGAGATTAAATCTCAAATCATTCATTTTTGTACATATGTACATTTAAGCTTCTAGCTTTCTTAGCTATTATATACAGAAATACTACTTATGCAGATTATATTATAGGGTTGCACAAAGATTTTTTTTAATTTATACAGTTAATCTATAAGATATACAACGGCTGTTGTATGATGCGAAATTGTATACTTTGCGCTGGTCTGTATGCTCTGGGATCTTGTTGAAGTTTTTACTGAGTAATAGAGTTCGCATCGTAACTTTTCATTTACTAAACTGATGATAGCCTGCAACGGAGACCTGCTTTAACTTACAATGATCACATTGATGATTTCACAACTATGGCGAAAAGCGATCCTTCTGCGCGTGCGCATCCCGCTCGTTGTTTCTTCCCGGCGCCTCAGGCTCGCATCTAAAAAACGTATCGATTATAATATTCCAACTTTTTCCAAATTAAACAAACAGTTCAAACAGTATCAGCAAATAAATAAGAATATGAAACAAACAAGCGCCGTAAAAAGTTAAATATGACTTTCTGGTCTCCTTAGTCAGTCGTACTTTTAATTTCTTCTCATTGAACTCCAAGTTCTAAGCTATGGTACATTCAAGCTTTTAACGACCGAAGCTTAGAATATTTCGTTAAAATATAGAACTATAGCATTAATAATAGATATCATAATTTAAAAACAAATTACCTAATATTCTTTTATTGGAAAAAAAACTGCAGAATATAAAGTTTAAAAATTATTAAAACTGTTTTAATTACCAGACGAAGTTAGTCAAAAGAGTTTTTAGTTAAATTATTTCACAATAATGTAATTCTTATGTTCCAAATGCCGACGGCATTTTTTTTTTAAATAAAGAATTCATAATTATTTCTAGAATGTTCTATCCGATAATGTTATTATAATAATAGTAATTCAATTAAACGTAGGTAGTAGGCGGGTAGTTGAACAGTCAACTGTGATTTTTGATAGCTCTTAAATTTATTGAATTTAAAATTATTTACAGTATATTCTTTAATGTGAAATATATGTTAACTTTATTTATGTAAATAGAGCTACTTGCCTGCAGTGTTTATTTGTGCCACCAAAACTTATTCATTATAAAACAACTACTATCATGGACTACACACAAGTGCAAACTAATATGGAAGATATGATTAAAATGTTTCACTCCAGGATGGCAGAGTTTCAAGCTGATCTCCAACAGACCACCACACGTAAGCCACCTAACACTATAGCAGCACTCAACACAGAATTTCAAAATTTTAAATCTTTTGTTTGTGGCGCACTTAACATCCTTCGCGCTGAAGTGGATGCACTGGCAAGGGGCCTTGACCGTGTGGAGACACGCTCGCGTCGTAAAATGCTGCTAGTACATGGTGTTACTGAGGCCAAGGACGAGGATACCATGGATGTTGTTGCAGCATCTTTGTCCAAGAGGTGCAATCTTGGCGATATAACACCAAATACAATCCGTACTTGCCATCGTATGGGGAAGCCTAAAAATGATGTTGGTAATGCTAAGCCTAGGCCTATCCTTATAAGGTTCATCGACGCATCTATCCGTGACCGGGTATGGAACGCTAAGAAGACACTTAAAGGAACGAAAATCACACTTTCAGAGTTCCTTGCAAAGCCGCGACACAACACATTTATGGCGGCCAGAAACCATTTCGGTGTTTCTTCGTGTTGGACCCGAGAGGGCTGTATTTATATCAAAACTCCTGACGGCTCTAGACACAAAGTTGAGGCACTGGCTGAGCTTCAAGAATTGCAAAAAAAGCATCCCAAATCGGTATAGTGTGTATCATATGTGTGAATTAACTAGTACCCACGTAGTTATTATATTCTTGGATACCTCTTTTTCTGTCAAATTATAATGCGTGGGTCTTGTGATATTTATATTATTATATTTTAATTTCACATGTTTACCTTCATATGATGTCACTGTCAGTTGACACTTGACATTGACGTTGTGATGCGTTTAGTTATTGCATTTTTTGTTTTTTGCTTGTTAGCTTTTTAGCTTAGTATTTCTTTTATTTAAATTTTTTTTTTATGTTTGGTTTGGAAAAGTTTATTTGTACTTGTCTCATCGGTTTTTTTTTTTTTTTCTTTGTGTTTTATCTTAGTTTGTTTTAATATCTTATTGTTATTTTGTGCAACATAAACACTGTAGGCAGGTAGAGTAAAAATATCTAATTAAGTTTAAATATTTATCTTTTAGTTTTATATAAGTATATTATATATATATTGATACTATTATATATTATTTGGGTATTTATTTATGCAAGTACATATGGGCGATGACGATTTGTCGGATGTCGGTGTTGACTTTCTTTCGTTGACATCCACCTCACATTCCTCAGGTGACAGCTTTCACAGTATTTCTCTTCCTCTTGATCTTTCTGTTGAGACAGCGTTCGCATCATTTGCTCGAAACTTCAATGCTGTGCACATCAATGCCCAAAGCATCCCAGCACACTATACTGATCTCCTTGCTACCTTTTCAAACAACCGGAATGTCCATGCAATACTTATCTCCGAATCCTTTCTCAAGCCTTGTCTCCCTTCAATTTCCTACTCCTTACCCGGTTTTGTCCTCATTCGAAATGACAGAACTGGTAAGGGTGGAGGTGGTGTTGCTATTTATCTTAGAAGTCACCTTCCCTATAATATTCTCGATAAATCTCCCTCTGATTATTCTGAATCCTCTGAGCACCTACTAATTGAAGTTTTATTTGGTCATCTAAAACTGCTACTTGGTGTGTTTTATTGCCCTTCTCTTCATATTGACTACTTCCACAATTTGGAAGTTTTATTAGAAAGTTATGTCACCAATGTTGACCACACGATCATTATGGGCGACTTTAACACCTGTTTAGTAAACAATGACAAACTACATTCAACCCGTGCCTCCAAGCTCCGTTCCTTAATAAACTCCATTAATCTTAATATCCTTCCCCTTAGTCCAACGCATTTCTTTCCTAACTGTGCACCTTCCTTGCTAGACCTTATCATTGTATCGTCGCCTGATCATGTAAACACACATGGGCAATTTAATGCCGAAGCCTTCTCTTATCATGACCTAGTTTTCCTCTCCTACAAAATTCGTTGTCCCAAACCTAAACCCCGTATCGCAATGCTTCGGAACTTCAACTCCATCGATACTGATAAGTTCAAGGCGGATCTCTGTGGTGTTGATTGGAATGCGGTATTTTGTGCTCCCACTGTGGACGAGAAGATGGAAGCCTTTAATTCTCTCCTATTGCAAGTCTTTGACTTGCATGCTCCTCTCCGACCTATTAGGATGAAACACCTTCCCGCACCGTGGCTGACTGATGATATTAAAGCAGTTATGGCCAAAAGGAATGTAGCAAAAGTTAGATATAGAAAAACCCCTACTGATTTGAATCGCAATAGGTATAAGGAGCTCCGAAACATATGCAGCAGATTGTGCAGGGATGCACAGCGTCGCCACATTCACTCTTCTGTCAGTAACGGAGATCCAGCCAAGGTCTGGTCTTTTCTTAACTCGTTAGGTATTGGCAATTCAAAGCCCTCTTTTCCTCCTAATATTGACATTGATGCCCTTAATCTTCACTTCACTGCTACCTGTTCCATCCTGCCCTCCGTTAAACAACATTCTATTAATGCCCTTTCACCTTCCCCTACGTCTGATCCCCCTTACTCTCCTTTCGTTTTTAAACCAGTTTCTTTGCGTGACGTTGAGAAAACTATTACTGCCGTCAAATCTAACGCCGAGGGTGTTGATGGTATTAGTCGGAGAATGATTATTCTTAGCTCATCTGTTGTACTCCCTGCCCTCTGCCATATTTTCAACTTCTCGCTCAGCTCCAGCACATTTCCTAGATGTTGGCGTAAAGCTGCAGTTATTCCTATACCTAAAGTGAAATGTCCTACCTTACCCTCCCATTTTCGACCTATTTCCATTCTCCCTTTCCTATCTAAAGTACTTGAGCGCCTGGTCTATCAACAATTAAGTAACTTCATTAATTACAATGGTTTGCTCAGTCCTCTTCAATCTGGTTTTCGCTCGGAGCATAGTACTGCTACTGCTTTACCCAAGGTTTCTGATGATGTGCGCCTGGCTATGTCTAATCAGCAACTTACTGTATTGACTTTACTTGATTTCAGTAATGCTTTTAATACCGTGGATCATGACATTTTTATTGCAATGCTAGGCGCGCTTCACTTCTCAGATCCTGTGGTGGAGTGGTTTCGCAATTATCTTTTTGGGAGACAACAATGTATACGGGTCAATGATCGTGTATCTCGGTCTTGTGATATATCTGCCGGCGTTCCACAAGGTGGTGTTTTGTCCCCTCTTCTTTTTTCCATTTTCATCAACTTCCTTACTCCTCTACTCTCTTGTTCTTTCCACCTCTATGCGGATGATTTCCAAATTTACACCCACGCCTCTGCTAATGACATTAATTCTGCTTTTTCTGCAATAAATAAAGACCTTGCGTCTGTCATTCGTTGGAGTCAACAACATGGCTTAATGGTCAATCCTGGCAAGTCGCAAGTTATTGTCATCGGTGGTTCAAAGCAGATTAACCGGCCTAATTATGATGCTACTCCTAGCATAACTATTGACAATGTAACATTATCTCGCAGTGATGTAGTGAAAAACCTAGGTGTCTTTTTCGACTCAACCCTCAATTGGTCTCACCACATTTCAGAGGTTAGTCGTAAGCTCTTTGCTGCAGTAGGGTCACTTAAACGATGGAAGAACTTGCTTCCTTTAAAGACAAAAGTCGAGCTTGCGCAGTCTTTACTTCTACCTATCCTTGATTATGCTGATGTTTGTTTGACCGATCTCAATGAGGAATACCTTAACAAATTGGAAAGGTTACAAAACGTTTGCATCAGGTTTGTGTATGGACTGCGCAAGTTCGACCACGTGTCTGAGTATCGACTAAGGCTTGGCTGGCTGCCCATCAGGCTCCGTCGGCATAAGCATGTTCTTGTTCTCCTGTACAACATTCTATTTGACCCTCGCTCTCCCCCGTATCTGAAGGAGTGTTTTCAATTTCGGAGTGCCGACCCTAGCCGTGTACTACGCTCTGGGTATAGTAATATACTTCAAGTGCCTTATACGAAGTCTGGTTACTTTAGAGGTTCTTTTGCTGTGAAGGCTACGCACTTGTGGAATAATCTACCACGTGACATTCGAGAGTCGAAGTCGTTGGCCATATTTAAATCCAAGCTGCATAACTATCTTCTGAACAAAGCCGCTTGCTAAATTATTTATTTTCCTTATTTAAATGTGTATGTAATTATATTCTTATGTATATATTGTAATAATATATTTTGTTATTGTATATGTGTATAACTATATACTGTAAAGTTATTTTTATGTAAGTTTATATCCTTGTATTTATTACCTATGTTTTCTTCTAATCTAAATTGAGACTTCTATCCAATAATCTTTACTTTAGTATATACATTTCTTACTCATATTTATTTATTCTGACTTTCACATTACCCTACTATTTATTTATATATTTTTTTTTTTTTTTCTCTCCTGTCCTACAGGGTTGCCTGGTAGAGATCGCTCATAGCGATAAGGCCGCCCTTGCCCACATATAGATCTTATGCCTAGTTTTAGTAAATTTTCCTTATTTTGTTATGTGTGCAATAAAGAATTTATCTATCTATCTATCTATCTATCAATTAAAACATTCAAAATTATTAATTTCATCAGTTAAAATAATATTTGTCAAAATACTAAGTGTTGACGCCGGGAGTCAACGAGTGACAAGTGACCGCAATCTTCATCATTCATTCGGCGGTCGTTCGCGAGCGGAGGGGGTGCGGACGACCAGGAGCATTATTACATTCGTATTCGCGCAACGCTACTGTACAGACTGCACTGCTTCTTCTAATATACGTTGTTCAAGTCGCAACTTTTATTTTCATGCGTTAAGACCACACATTGGTCCTTCATATCCAAATCACAGCATACATCTGGTCCTTCGAGCCGGATAACATCCTACACTAAGTTAATTAATTCATTACTAAAATAAATAATTGCAATATTTCATCCAAAATCTCATTTCGGAACATTTATCTATGTTTCATATGCAAGATGCAATTGAAATTTTAAACTACAGAAATTACTGAGTTTCATAATATTTTTTTATACTTAAATGGTAAATTAATAACCAAAATCAAATAAGAATTACAATAAACGATAATTTAAAATTATTTACTTACATTTTAAAGAGGAACTGCCGCTTCGGATGATATTTTCATATTTTCTTCTTCCGACGTCTTCATTCTGGGTTAGGACAGCGCAATTCACAATTTCAGCTTCACAACAGCATTTCTCAATTCTTAATATCTCTCCGTTATATAACGATTAATATATATTAATCTCTTAAAAATTGCAGCTTCATTATTCATTGTTGAATAATCACAGTGAATAATGAAGCTGCAGTTAATTTTCATGGCGTGGACTGAGGAAGCTCGTTTCTCTCTTGCGTTGGCCGGTGCGACTGCCTTACACTCCGCTCGCACCCCGTCTGCGCGTCAGAGGGCGGGGCGTTAGTTCCGCCCTCCCATCCCGGAGACGGTCCCAAAACGTTACCGCCCACCGCGTAAATCAAAAACGTTTGCCTATTTATAAAACATCTCCCCATTACATAAAAAATAGTTACGCCATGTTTTTTTTAAATGGAACGTAAAAGCTCCGTATTGATTTTGCTATGGAAATACCGCAAAGGTAAAATTTTACAAAAGTACATAATTTTTTTTATTTTACGAAGCTACCGGACGAACGAGACGTTCACCTGATGGTAACTGATACGCTTGCCCATAATATGGCGGTAGTTTAGATGGTACACACTGCACCACATAGCGCTCGTCGCCTTGGGGCATAAGATATTAAGTCTCGTTACCGCAGTAATTTCACTAACTTCATTCATTCATACTGCGCCATTCAAACCGGAACACAGTAATGTTTGCACACTATTGTTTCAAGGCTAAAATAGGACCTGTAATGGTACCTATATAGACGGTCTCCGGCAACAGAAACCTACCATCAGTAAAAATCGATGTTGTATTCAAATTACTTAAAGATGACAGTAAACTATCAGTAATTAAAACATTTTTTTTTTTTTTTTTGGATAGACTAGTGCTTGGCTACGATCCCACCTGTTGGTAAGCGGCGATGTAATCTAGGTGGTAAAGCGCGGGGTGCTATGGCAGATAACCTCCACGTGGTGCACCCTGGGACCAGCCAGCGATCTCCGTGGTCGCTGACTGGCGGCGAATGATCTGCCGAGAAGGCGTCCCTCCGAGTGTCCCTCTGATTAGCAGAAGGCACAATGGAGTGGCAATGGCGGGCGCGGTGTTCACTTACCCTGACTCCGCGCGGGCGACCTGACCATTAGGTTGCCACCGTCGACCACGTCGCGAAAAACGCGCGTGGAACCCGTAAACCCGATTGGAGTGTCGCGGAACATGTCTCGCGGCTCCTTTTGGGAACGGGGGTCTTGCCTTAACCGGCCGGGCCAAGAGGAGAAATGCTCTATAAAAAACACCCTAATCACAAGCGGCGGAAGCAGCGCGAGGTGATGCATGGCTGAGAGGCTCTCAGCCACTACTGCTGTGCGGTGTATATAGGCTTGTTCGGGTAAGGATGCTCTGCCCGTACAATCGAATATTTCATACCATTTTCGTGGGAACAGTAATGAACAAAGAAACAATAAACAGCGAACGAAGGAAAGAAAAGTCTAACCCCGGGCTAAGCCTGGGCGCCCCCTCAACAACTGGGGGGAAAAAAAAATATAATGCAGAATAACGATGCATCTACATCGTGGGCAGTTCCGCAACCTCCTGGGAACAAAGGCAGTGCAGAGAGGCCAAAGGCCCCGGCAAGTGGGCGCCGAAGACGTGCAATTCGCCGAGACCCGCATGAAGCTGCGGAGAGCGATGCATGTGAGTCTGACAGATCACTTGTGTCTCTTACTTCGGTGACCTCCGAGGTGTCGTCTATCACCCGCAAGCGAAGATCCAAAGCTTCACGCACGGAAGCCATAGCCGCTAAGTTCCAAGCGGTTCCTGCCTCCGCAGCCGAGGAGAGTGAGGGTAGCCCTGCAATGTCAGCGAAAACTAGGACGCAGACAAACCTCCCAGAAGTTGAGGCATTGGCTGTAGACATGCAGGCTGCCCGGACTCACGACTGGAGGAGCACATTGATCAGTACCTCCAAGTTATTGAGAATGTTGCGGACCGATCCCGCAACCTCAAAGGCGATTATGTCCGCCACCTGAGATTAGGAGTTCGCTATGTGAAAGCGACAGCGGGAGAACTTGCGCGGAGAACTGCAAGTGATGATAAAGTTGCAAGACTTGAAAAGGAGAATGGAGAACTACGGTCGCTCGTGAACAATCTTGCAACTAAGTTAGAAAAACTGAATGAGGAAATGAAGTTGCTCCGGAGGCAAGCAGGTTCTGTAAAGGCAAAACACCCATCTGGTCCAATGATATCAGAAAAAAGAGACCATACCGATAAAGTAGAGGAAATCCTCATGGACCGAATAGGTTACCTTGTGGGAGAGAAACTGGCGGCCTTTGAGTCCAGAATTTTTTCTGATAGAGAAGTTAGGAAGCAAATATCGGAGAAGCCGAAACGCACAAGGGGCCAGCGGCCAACAGCCACGGAGCTTCCTTCGCTTTCCGGATATCGGGCGATGCGCAATCCTTCTGCGGTTCCTGGAGCTCCCGCGACTTCTGCGCCTCCTGCGTCTTCTACGCTACCTGTAGGAACTAGCGAAGCGATGTCTTCAGCGGCTACATGGTCGGCCGTAGTTAGCCGCAAAGCTAAGAGGGCGGCAGCAAAGCAGGCAGTTCCGGTGGCTCGGAAGCCAGCGGCTCCAAAGACTGCTGCGAAGATAAAGCCGGGTAGACTGCCCCGTACAGCGGCAATTACGGTCACCGTGCCACAACATGGAGAGATCTCATATGCTGCAGTGATGACCGCAGTAAAACAAAAAGTCAAGTTGGCTGACTGCGGCATCGATGCTGTTCGTCCGAGGAGGGCAGTAACGGGGGCATTAATACTGGAAGTGTCTGGCCCTGACTGTGCATCCAAGGCCGATACACTGGCAGGCAAAATGAAAGAAGCCCTGGCCGACACAGGTGTTCTCGTAGCGCGACCTTGTAAAACAGGTGAAATAAGGGTAATGGACTTAGATGAATCCGTCACATCAGCCGAAGTCGCAGCTGCGGTTGCAGAAGCAGGCGATTGTAATCCGGCTGATGTGAAAGTGGGCGATATACGCCGCTCACCTTTGCGTATGGGCTCCGCATGGGTACGTTGTCCTGTAGGCGTAGTGCGCAAATTAACAGCAGCAAAACGCCTCCGCGTAGGGTGGACTTCCGCGAGATTAGAGGTGCTGGCGGTTCGACCTCTGCAGTGCTACCGGTGCCTTGAGTTGGGTCACGTCCGCAGTAAGTGCACTAACGAAAAGGACCGCAGCGCTCAGTGCTATGCCTGCAGTGAGACCGGTCATAGAGCTAATCAATGTACCGCCGAGGTGTTAAAATGCCCGCTGTGTACGGATCTCGGACGCCCAGCTGAGCATCGTCTGGGTTCTAGAGCATGTGCACCTAAACGGAAGGGGAAAGGGAGGGGGAAGAAACAGGCTCCCCCACCCGAGTCCACCCCCAGTGGACAGGAGGTAATGGATGTTTCACCTTCACTCGAAGGCTAAAAATTCTCCAAGCTAACCTGAACCACTGCCGCGGGGCGCAGGACCTGTTACTGCAAACCCTCGCGGAGCGGTCGGTAGCCTTAGCCGTAGCGGCCGAACCTTACCGTGTCCCAGACCATCCCCGATGGTTTGGTGACGAGAGCGGCACGGTCGCTATTTATTGGAACGGACATTCCGGCGACCCGCCGTGTTCCTTAATATGGAGCGGGCAGGGCTTCATAGCCGTGGAATGGGGCCCCATTGCAGTCGTGGGTTGCTATATTTCCCCCAACTGTACCCTTGCCGCTTACGAGCAGTACTTGGACTCTTTAGGCAGATGCGTTCGCAGATGCCAACCACGTCCTGTTCTGGTTCTAGGTGATTTGAATGCCCACTCCAGAGCATGGGGCTCCATCCGGAACAGCACAAGAGGAGAGACGGTACAGGGATGGGCAGCTGGTCTTGATCTCCGACTAATTAATCGAGGATCCGTCAACACCTGTGTACGATGGCAAGGGGAATCGATCGTCGATTTATCTTGGGCTACCCCATCTGCCATACGCATGGTGATGGAATGGAGAGTAGCTGAGGAATTACTCACGCTTTCGGACCACAGATATATCCTTATTGATATAGAGTTTGGCTCTGTACAACAAGCGACCCGCTGCCGCGACAGCGGCACCCCGCGGCGGTGGTCTTTAAAGCAGCTTGATGTAGATCTACTTAAAGCCGCAGCCATGGTCGTGGCTTGGTCAGAAGCCACAGCGGCAAGAGACTTGTCCGAGCCCATAAAGGGAGCGGCCTGGTTTCGGGACTCGATGACCCATATTTGCGATGTCTCTATGCCCCGAACGAGGTCCACTAAGCCGGGGGCGGTGTACTGGTGGTCACCAACTATAGCACAACTGCGCGAAGACTGCTTGCAGGCGAGACGCCACTTTACGAGAACTCGGAGAAGAAGGCGATCCACAGCCGCTGAGACAACTGCAGCGTACGGAGTTTACAGAAATGCTACAAAAGCGCTTTAACGGGCTATCGAGGAGGCCAGGGCTCGTTCCTGGAACGAACTTGTCGAGGGGCTGAATAGAGACCCATGGGACGCCCGTACAAAATGGTACTAGGCTCTCTCCGGCCTTGGGTTCCTCCCTTGACGGAGACGTTGGATCCAGTTTTTTTGGGAAGGGTGGTCGATACACTTTTTCCAAGGACTCAGGAGCGCCTTGCACCCTCTCCAATATCATTGCCGGAACAAACCATTTGGTCGGACGAATGGAGAGTTACCAAACAAGAGTTGGAACAGGCGATAAAGCGTCTCAAAGCCCGAAATACCGCACCAGGTCCTGACGGAATTCCTGGTCGAGCCTGGGTGCTAGCTCTCACCGCCGGTATGGAGGCCAAACTGAGGCAGTTGTTCACCTCTTGTTTCGGCATTGGTGTATTCCCTTATTGTTGGAAAAAAGCTAGGTTGGTGCTGTTAAAGAAAGACAATAGGGCCGCGGACTCTCCCTCTGCGTACCGACCGATATGTTTACTGGATGAGGCTGGTAAACTATTTGAAAGAATAATTGCGGAACGGCTCAAATCACACCTGCATCGAGAAGACCCCGATCTGTCAGATGGTCAGTACGGCTTCCGGCGGACACGATCAACTGTGGACGCAATTCTTTGCATACGGGAACAGTCGCAGCATATAGTGGCACGAGGGGCGTGGCATTGGCGATTAACATCGATGTCGTCAATGCTTTTAATTCGCTGCTTTGGATTATAGTTAGGGAGGCTCTCGTGTACCATCGCGTGCCTTCTTATCTGCAGCGCATTATCGGGGCGTACTTGCAAGAAAGGTCCATCCAGTATGTGGGTCGGGACGCCATCGTTCATACGAGGGAAGTGAATTGTGGGGTGCCACAGGGGTCTGTTTTGGGCCCACTTCTGTGGAACCTTGCATATGACGCGGTCCTTAGGGTCGTTCTCCCAACGGGCGCGAGCGTCGTATGTTATGCAGATGACACGCTGCTATTAGTTAGCGGGGATAGCTTCGAAGACACCGTCCGGCTCGCCAATATTGGAGTGGCATGCGTCGTGAATAAAATACACGAACAGGGTCTTCAGATAGCGCCTCATAAGACCGAGGCACTGTGGTTCCACAAGCTCCCCAAAACACGAGAACCACCCAGCTTTTCGGTCCGCGTAGGTAACGTGCTTGTTAGGGTGGGATCGGTGATGAAATATCTCGGTCTCACTCTGGACTGCCGATGGGGTTTCGAAGAGCACTTCAACCGATTGGTTCCTAGGATTGAGAGAGCGGTGGGTGCTTTGCACAGACTTCTGCCTAACCTCGGGGGTCCTGGAGAAGGAGTCCGCCGCCTCTACGCGGGGGTCGTGCGATCGATGGTTCTCTACGGTGCTCCGGTATGGTCACATCGATTAACGGGCGGCCGACGCTGCAGAGCTAAAGTCAACAGCCTGCAGCGCAAGATAGCCATTCGCATCGCACGAGGATACCGGACAATATCATTTGAGGCGGCCACTATCCTGGCTCGGTTCCCTCCTTTATACATCCTGGCTGAGATGGATGCACGGGTTTACACCCGTCTCCGACATCGCGAGGGAGAAACGGAGCCCGTGAATGCGGTTGAAGTGCGCAGGCAGGAGCGCAGACGTGCGCGGGAGGTTTGGCGCGACCATCTTGCCGAGCCGCAAAGATCATGCCAGCGGATTGTCAGTGCAATTTTGCCGAACTTTGAGGCCTGGCTCCGATCTAGTAGTGTGGCACACGTCACCTATAGATTGACTCAGGTACTAACCGGACATGGATGTTTCGGCGAGTACCTGAACAGAATTGGACGCGAGCCAACAACGCAATGTCACCACTGTGGCGGAGACCAGGATTCTGCACAACATACGCTTGCAGTATGCCCAGCGTGGGAACCCGAGCGAGGAATCCTGGTCAACAGGGTCAGGCAGGATTTGTCCCCGCCAGCTATGGTGGCAGCTGCACTGGCGAACAAAAGTGCGTGGGCGGCGCTGGTCTCCTTCTGCGAAACCGTCATGGTTAAGAAGGAGGCCGCTGAGCGAGAACGAGAACGTGTTGATCCCGCACGGAGAAGAACACACCGAGGCGGAGAGAACAGGCGACCCGGCCGTTCAGCCCTGTAGTTACGGGCAATTAAGAATAGGACTAAGGTAAGCCCTGCCTGTCGTATAAGGCGACTAAAAGGGTTTTCGAGATCGCGGGCTTTGATGGTGGGGGCCATCATTGTCTAGTAAGCGAGCTCAGGATGGACGACAATTATGAGGTGGTCTCGTGTTTGTCGTAGCAAACAGAGGGTATTGAGGAGGGTTGTTGCCCTCCTAGGGACGTGCTCAGGCGTAGTGCAGGGAGGCACCGGTGCGTTCCGTAGGAGATCCCGGGGTCTCCCAAAGCAAAGCATTTTGAATGACCACCGAGGGGGTTTTAGTGGGTATAAATCCCACATAACCCTGCCTTCCCCCCAGAAGCTGGGTACCTTTTTGAAGATTTCCCCCCCGAAACCAAAAAAAAAAAAGTGGTAAAGCGCACTAGTCTAGAATAAGCCTATTGACTCTTTTCTTGAATACCCCCACATCACACCTGGACGGAAACACTGACGCCGGCAGACTGTTCCACTCCCTCGCTGTACGCATTATGAAGGACGAAGCGAAACGCTTTGTCCTAATGCGCGGGAGATCGACAACGAAGGGATGAATGCCTGCAGTGTGTCTGTACGTCCGATGATAAAAGGGCAAAGGCGGTATTAGATCATGCAGTTCTTGAGCACACTCTCCAAAGTGCATTCGATAGAACACCGAGAGACTAGCTACTCTACGACGGTGACCCAAGCTATCGAGTTTTGCAACCAGAAGCTCTTGGTCACCGACTATTCTCATAGCACGCTTCTACACCGAGTCTAGGACTGCCAGTTGGTAATTGGCAGCACCTGCCCAGATACGGCAGTAGTACTCCACACGATCGGACCTGGGCTTTATACAGAGTCAGAAGCTAAGGTGTAAAGTACCGCCGCGCTCGGGCAAGGATTCAGAGTTTCCTCGCGGCTATTTTCGCTTTGGACTCGATGAACCGCCCGAAGTTGAGGTTCGTTGATATTTCGATTCCTAACAACTGAAGACGGTCGGTGCACTCCAAAACTGCTCCTCGGAAAGTGGAAGCCAAGGTGAATGGGCTCCTCTTCGCAGTGAACAGACATGCCTGCGTTTTGGTGGGGTTGAAAGCTACGAGATTGGCATTTCCCCAATTGGAGACTGCCTCTAATGCGTGATCCAACCGCTCAACCATAGTCTCTCTTAAAGTCTGTACTTGATCTCGACTGGTCTGTGCAGTGGTCAGATATCTCTCCACAACTGTGCTGTCGTCACCATACCCAAGGATACCGGGGACCCAAAGGTCATTGACATGCAACAGAAATAAGGCAGAGAGAACAGAACCCTGAGGAACACCAGCATTAGTAGTCATTGGGTCTGATGAACAACCTTCGACTACAACACGGAAAGACCGTTCTCTCAGAAAGTCCTTAATCCAAGCAATCAGATTAGGAGATAAGCCGTAGGCTGGAAGCTTGTTGATCAAGCACGCATGCCATACCCTGTCAAAGGTCTTTGAGACATCTAGGGAGACAGCCATTGCTTCCCCATTCTTCTCCAAGGCCTCGGCCCATAAGTGGGTGGCGTACACTAGGAGATCCCCAGTAGACCGGTTTTGGCGAAATCCGTACTGTCGGTCACTGAGGAGGTCATTATGCTCTAGGTGTGCCATGAGCCTTTTGTTGATTATTTTCTCCATAATCTTACAAAGTACGGAGGTAATCGAAATATGTCGATAATTGGCAGGGTCGGCACAGCTGCCTTTCTTAGGAAAGGGCTGCACGTTCGCAAGCTTCCATGATTTCGGAACTATTCCAGTCTTTAAAGAGAGGCGGTACAGGCGCGTCAATACGGGAGACAACTCGGGTGCACAGGTTTTAAGCACAATACCCGGTAATCCATCCGGTCCACTGGCTTTATCCACATCCAGACTACGCAAAGTTTGTAACACCTCTTTCTGCAAAATGCGGATTTCCGGCATAGAAATACCACAGAGAGGCAATTGAGGCGGTGTAGCGTTTACAGCATCAAGACGTGAATTTTTGGCAAAATGAAAGGCTAGTAAATCAGCCTTCTCTTTTGCCGAGTTTGTCAGTGAACAATCGGGCTTAATCAGCGGAGGCAGTGAAGGCCGGCAAAAGTTCGTCTCGACCGACTTGGCTAGAGACCAAAAAGCTCGGCTGCCACAAGGCTGGGAAGAGAGAGAGCTTCGCGCCAATACGTTTTATTCGGTCGTGGCGAGCTCGCCGTAATTGCTTTTTGTAGGACTTGGCGGCACGGTTAAAGGCTTTCTTCTTGGTGGTAACATCCGGAGTTTTGCGGGTTTTAGCACTGACCCAGGCCAGAAAAGCAGTGTTTTCGCTTTTCCGCCTTAGCGCATTCGGCATTGAACCAGGGTCGCGCTTGGGAACCAGTAGATACATCCGTATACGGTATGAAGTATTCCATACCTTGGCGTACCACGTCGGTTACGGCATCCGCGCATCTCGACGGATCGTCAGAAGAGAAGCAGACCTGCCGCCAAGGATAAGATGCGAAGAAATGCCGCGTTTCATCCCAATCTGCCAACTTGTAGCGCCATATTCGTCTGACCCCATGTGTGTCGAGGTTAGGAGGAGAATAGGTCGCTACAGATTTCACCACACAGTGATCGGAAGTCCCTAATGGGGAGGAAACTTCCACTCTGTATCTGATAGGATCTGTTGTCATCAGAAGGTCTAAGCAATTCGCAGTGTGGCCCTCTACATCGGGTACCCTGATTGCTTCTTTAACCAGTTGGGAGAGGTTGTGCGATATAGCAAACTTTCTTTTTTTTTTTTTTTTTTTAATTTATTTGGAAAACAAACAGTGACAATGAACATACAATATTAAATTTCTAATTATAATAATTTAGCACCATTTACACGTTTTCACATATGAGTTTCTTGGTAGAACTTGCTTGTTTACAAAGTTTCTTTGCAGCTTTTTAGTTATAATGAAGAACATATTTTGTCGTTTGATCGATATTTGATTGATTTAGCTAGTTTTCGAACCAGTGCTTGCTTAGTAAAGATTTCAAAGTGTGTGTTTTTGTCGTAAAGAGATCAAGTTCAGAGAGGTCATCAACCAATTCATTTAACACTTTTGAGGATCTATTGAAACGAATGCTTTCTATAATTTGACTTACAAAGGGGAACGTATAAGAGCGTGGAGCGTCGTTGTGACCGTGTGGGGACACATATATTTATTTTGGAAAGTAGTTGCGGGGCGTCTATGAACGATTGTGCTATCTTCGCCAAAAACACTATATCCGCAATTTTGCGTCGTTCTTGCAGAGGAAGTATATGATGTCTCTTGCACCTTACTTCATAGCTTGAGTCATAAGTTTTGCATTTGTACTGCAGGAATTTTAAAAATCTGCGTTGGATTGATTCTATTCTGTCTGTGTGTATATTATACTGAGGGTTCCATATCTGGGAACAATACTCAAGGATACTACACACAAAGGAGCAGTACAGTATTTTGCACACTTTAATATTTGAAAATTGTGAGCTGGATCTTAAGATGACTCCCATCGCTCTATCAGCTTTATTACATATATGTTCACCGGTATCAGCTGATTGTTTTTCATAATGCATGGAGGCAGTGAAGGCCGGCAAAAGTTCGTCTCGACCGACTTGGCTAGAGACCAAAAAGCTCGGCTGCCACAAGGCTGGGAAGAGAGAGAGCTTCGCGCCAATACGTTTTATTCGGTCGTGGCGAGCTCGCCGTAATTGCTTTTTGTAGGACTTGGCGGCACGGTTAAAGGCTTTCTTCTTGGTGGTAACATCCGGAGTTTTGCGGGTTTTAGCACTGACCCAGGCCAGAAAAGCAGTATTTTCGCTTTTCCGCCTTAGCGCATTCGGCATTGAACCAGAGTCGCGCTTGGGAACCAGTAGATACATCCGTATACGGTATGAAGTATTCCATACCTTGGCGTACCACGTCGGTTACGGCATCCGCGCATCTCGACGGATCGTCAGAAGAGAAGCAGACCTGCCGCCAAGGATAAGATGCGAAGAAATGCCGCGTTTCATCCCAATCTGCCAACTTGTAGCGCCATATTCGTCTGACCCCATGTGTGTCGAGGTTAGGAGGAGAATAGGTCGCTACAGATTTCACCACACAGTGATCGGAAGTCCCTAATGGGGAGGAAACTTCCACTCTGTATCTGATAGGATCTGTTGTCATCAGAAGGTCTAAGCAATTCGCAGTGTGGCCCTCTACATCGGGTACCCTGATTGCTTCTTTAACCAGTTGGGAGAGGTTGTGCGATATAGCAAACTTTCTTTTTTTTTTTTTTTTTTTAATTTATTTGGAAAACAAACAGTGACAATGAACATACAATATTAAATTTCTAATTATAATAATTTAGCACCATTTACACGTTTTCACATATGAGTTTCTTGGTAGAACTTGCTTGTTTACAAAGTTTCTTTGCAGCTTTTTAGTTATAATGAAGAACATATTTTGTCGTTTGATCGATATTTGATTGATTTAGCTAGTTTTCGAACCAGTGCTTGCTTAGTAAAGATTTCAAAGTGTGTGTTTTTGTCGTAAAGAGATCAAGTTCAGAGAGGTCATCAACCAATTCATTTAACACTTTTGAGGATCTATTGAAACGAATGCTTTCTATAATTTGACTTACAAAGGGGAACGTATAAGAGCGTGGAGCGTCGTTGTGACCGTGTGGGGACACATATATTTATTTTGGAAAGTAGTTGCGGGGCGTCTATGAACGATTGTGCTATCTTCGCCAAAAACACTATATCCGCAATTTTGCGTCGTTCTTGCAGAGGAAGTATATGATGTCTCTTGCACCTTACTTCATAGCTTGAGTCATAAGTTTTGCATTTGTACTGCAGGAATTTTAAAAATCTGCGTTGGATTGATTCTATTCTGTCTGTGTGTATATTATACTGAGGGTTCCATATCTGGGAACAATACTCAAGGATACTACACACAAAGGAGCAGTACAGTATTTTGCACACTTTAATATTTGAAAATTGTGAGCTGGATCTTAAGATGACTCCCATCGCTCTATCAGCTTTATTACATATATGTTCTATGTGTTTACTGTATGTAAGTTTTGTGTCATGAAACACTCCTAGATCGCGAACTTCATCTACTCTTTTGAGATGAGAACCGTAGATTATGTAATTGTATTGTATAAAATTCGGTTTCCTAGTAAAGGTTATGAACTGACATTTAGTTACATTTAGGTCTAAACTATTTATCCGGCAATAATCCTCGAGTCTGTGTAAATCTTCCTGTAAAAGTTCGCAATCTGAAACATTGTTAATTTTTTTGAAAATTTTCATATCATCGGCGTAGCATAAGAATTTAGAATATTTAAAACAGCCAGTAATGTCATTTATGAATATATTAAATAAAAGAGGGGAGAGCAGAGAACCTTGTGGAACTCCCGAAGGGGTACAGTTCCAATTAGAAGTGAAACCGTTAACCACTACAGCCTGAGACGGGTTATAAATATAGGAACAGAACCATCTGTACAGGTTACCATGTATTCCTGCTTTTAAAAGTTTTTGTAAAAGCATGTAATGGTCAATTCGGTCGAAGGCTTTACTATAATCAGTAAATATGGCATCAGCCTGGCCACCCGCGTCTATATTTTCAGTTATAAAATCTACAAATGTAAGAATATTGGTGGTTGTGGACCTTTTCTTAAGAAATCCATGCTGTTCTTGTATAAAGATGTTGGCTAACGCTTTGTATACTTGTTTATATACGATTCCTTCTAAGATCTTGGCGAAGATACATATTTTTGATATAGGCCTATAATTTTTAACGTTATTTTTATTGCCACTCTTGTGGATGGGAGATATATATGCTGATTTCCAGATTTTTGGGACAGCGTCTTCGTTAATCAAGCGTTTGAATAAAATAAATAGAGGCTTGGTCAAGCTCTTTGCGCACTTTACGATAAATAACGGAGATATATGATTGGGACCTGCGCCTTTTGTAACATCTAATGATTTAAGAAGCCTAAAGACTGTGTCTGTATTTACATCTATGAAGCAAATGTTAGTACTATGATCATTGATCGTTAGTGGAGGCGTCTGTGGTAGTTGGTTAACATTTGGTGTACGAAATGTTGATTGGAAATATATTGCAAACAAATTACATATATGTTCTATGTGTTTACTGTATGTAAGTTTTGTGTCATGAAACACTCCTAGATCGCGAACTTCATCTACTCTTTTGAGATGAGAACCGTAGATTATGTAATTGTATTGTATAAAATTCGGTTTCCTAGTAAAGGTTATGAACTGACATTTAGTTACATTTAGGTCTAAACTATTTATCCGGCAATAATCCTCGAGTCTGTGTAAATCTTCCTGTAAAAGTTCGCAATCTGAAACATTGTTAATTTTTTTGAAAATTTTCATATCATCGGCGTAGCATAAGAATTTAGAATATTTAAAACAGCCAGTAATGTCATTTATGAATATATTAAATAAAAGAGGGGAGAGCAGAGAACCTTGTGGAACTCCCGAAGGGGTACAGTTCCAATTAGAAGTGAAACCGTTAACCACTACAGCCTGAGACGGGTTATAAATATAGGAACAGAACCATCTGTACAGGTTACCATGTATTCCTGCTTTTAAAAGTTTTTGTAAAAGCATGTAATGGTCAATTCGGTCGAAGGCTTTACTATAATCAGTAAATATGGCATCAGCCTGGCCACCCGCGTCTATATTTTCAGTTATAAAATCTACAAATGTAAGAATATTGGTGGTTGTGGACCTTTTCTTAAGAAATCCATGCTGTTCTTGTATAAAGATGTTGGCTAACGCTTTGTATACTTGTTTATATACGATTCCTTCTAAGATCTTGGCGAAGATACATATTTTTGATATAGGCCTATAATTTTTAACGTTATTTTTATTGCCACTCTTGTGGATGGGAGATATATATGCTGATTTCCAGATTTTTGGGACAGCGTCTTCGTTAATCAAGCGTTTGAATAAAATAAATAGAGGCTTGGTCAAGCTCTTTGCGCACTTTACGATAAATAACGGAGATATGTGATTGGGACCTGCGCCTTTTGTAACATCTAATGATTTAAGAAGCCTAAAGACTGTGTCTGTATTTACATCTATGAAGCAAATGTTAGTACTATGATCATTGATCGTTAGTGGAGGCGTCTGTGGTAGTTGGTTAACATTTGGTGTACGAAATGTTGATTGGAAATATATTGCAAACAAATTACATATATGTTCACCGGTATCAGCTGATTGTTTTTCATAATGCATGGAGGCAGGGAAGGAAGTAGATTTTTTGTTGAAATGCTTGATAAAAGACCAAAACATTTTTGGATTTTTTGCTATTCCTTCTTCTGATTTTTTAATATAGGCAATGTAACATTCTCTTTCAAGAGATTTAGCTCTACTTCGTAATTTAGAAAATGAGTCATAATCAGATTTGTTGCTATATGTATGATATTTTTTTAAGTATTTATATTTTTCTTTAAGCACTTTTTTTAAGGGTGCAGTATACCAAGGGGGGAAGGACGAAACGGTTGTGTATTTATGGGGAATATGTTGGTCGTGAACTTCAAGTAAGATTTTGTAAAAGTATTGAATAGCGTTCTCGAATGGTTTGTTTTTTAACACAAAGTCCCAGTCGATGGTGTCCAGCGCTGCATTAATCGCATCAAAATCTCCCGATTGGTAAAAAAATTTTTTTCTACGATTAGTTGACAGTGGCTCGGCATCGCAGAGTTCCATCGAAATGTCTAAGGATTTGTGGTGTGTATCTTCCTTGACCAAAGGGTCCTGGCTAGAGGTTACTGTTACATCACTATTGCATAGTACTAAATCTAGCAGTCTATTATTGGCATTTCGACTTAAGTTGAATTGGTTAAGATTACATTCAGCAAGTGTGTCAAAAAAATAAGTCTGTATTTTTCCTGATACGCCTACAGGTTGTAACTGGTTATCCACATATTGCCAATCAATATTGTTTAAATTAAAGTCTCCCATTACGATAAATGTGTCATTCGGATATAAGTTCACAATTTTTGCTAAGTTGTCGGTGAAATTATTTAACTGTGTGCTAAATGTATTGCCAATATTTTCTGAACAAAGATATAAAGTACAGAAGTGTATGTTTTTAATGCTGCAGTCTTTATTTTTTATGGTGATAGTAACCCACAAGTCCTCGGCGGATGATCTCCAGTCCGCGCGCTCAAACGCCTTCAAGCCGCGACGTACGGCGAAAAGTACCCCACCGCCGTATTTCACTTGTGTGGTTAAATAGTTACGATCTCTTCGCCATACAATAAACCTCTCGTCAAAAAGCTCGGTGTCGTTTATACCTTCCAATAACCAGGTCTCTGTGAGAGAGATTACATCGTAAGAACTTAAGCGTACATTACGTTTAAATGTATGCGTTTTCGTGCGTAGTCCTCGAGTATTTTGGTAATACATATTTAAATTAGAGAAAGCCATTTGTAAGTATCGGAATGACTAAGTTACCACTAGATAATATGTTTGCAAGTACCAAAGAATGAGCGATCACAATACATAATAAATAAAAAGTTTGATCATAGAAAGCTAAGAATATTGCGCGAATACTATTACCAATACGCATCCCCAACGATACAACAAGTAACCGTGAAGTAATATGAATGTGGTATACCATCCCCGCTAATGCACTATAAGTAACAATATAATTAAGCGTTATTGCTATCAATTTATTAGGAGAGAATAGGGTACTTTTGCAAATAGTTCGACGCATAACGACTTTGGAACATCCGCTCACAAGTAAATATCGCCTCTGCTGAGGAGTATGATAAGCAAATATGCGCGTTATTGCGCTGCGAAAGCATTCTACCGCAACTAAAAACTGCATGAATAGTAGGTCACTTACGTGCGAGAAATGGTTGACGTCGTCCTTGAGAATCGTACTATTGTTTATTTGAATACTGCACATGGTTCTCAAACTGCCAACAATCAATGTTCGTTTCAATGAAAACAAAAAGCGATAAGAAGAACGCAGAGTTAGGATGTTCCTCGTGAGATTTTTGAAAGATCTTTTTCGTTTTTTATCACAAATGATGGTGAGGTGTCTGATTTTCTAGCCATTATTTTTGAATATTTCACCCAGATATATTGGAAATTGTTCTCCTTCGCCAGTGCTCTTGCTTTATTTAATAAATTTTTGTTGCGCTGGGTTAAGTGGTCGTTCACATAAAATGTTTTGGTGGAAGTGAAGCCCATATTTGCAAGTGTGAGATTTTTGCTTTTACGTGCCGAAGATACAAAATCTTCTTTGATGTAGCGATTATTAAAGGCTATGATAATTGGTTTTTCAGTGTTTGGGGCACGGGTTGGTATGCGTGCTATATAGTTAATTGCTTCTTTCTTTATTGGGAAACTAATTAATTTAGACAAGTTTTCAGCAATTTCGTAAAGATTTTCGTGGTTTTTTTGAGGTAGACCACGTATTTCCACGTTATTTGCTCTTGCCCACTGATCTCTGTCTTCTAGCTCACGATATAATCTTGATACTTCAGCTTGCAGAATAGGAGTATCCGCGGCCACTTTCTCAACTTTGCTTATCCGGTCTTCTAATGTACTAATTGTACTTGAGAAGTTATGAATGAGATTATGTGCCATGTCTAATGACTCCTTTAGATTGCCGAGCTCAGATTTAATCAGCTTGATGTCTTCGACCAATGATACTAATGGTGAAAGCTGACTTGAGATCTTGTTAAGCTGTTCCTGCATCACGTCCAATTGATTTGACGGCGCTGCTGCTACCATTGCTGGTTTCGACTGTGAAGAGCAGGTTTTGCACTTTGGACAGCGCCATGTGTTCTTCCTGTCTCCTAATTTCCTAAATCCGGCTTCAGTAATTCCCGAACATTGAAAATCGTATTGGCTTCGGCACGCAGTACAAACAGGCCCGTCAGTATGATGCAGATGACAATTAGCACAAGTGAAGGATGGCATTTTAACAACAAAAGAAAAAAGAGATAGTTTGAGAAGCACTGATATTGCGGAAGCGGCAAGCAAGCGTCTAATCACTAGTAGTGCCGAACCTCTCTCTCCCTGCACAGTCGGTTTTTTGGTAGGGAAACAACCAATGTTCGTGGCAAGCGTTAAAGTCACCTAAAAAGACCAACTGTGCCGATGGGTACCGCTGCTGAGCCTTATCCGCTGTCTCACTGAGGTGTTCAAATAGCCGAGTCGTTTCCTTATCACCGCTGTGCGAACGGTAGACGCAAGAATAGATGATTTTTTTCATGCCTGTGTCCACCATCGTCCAAAGTGTAGAAAAGGTGGGGTCTTGAAGATGATGGAGACGCTGACAACAAATGTCTTGGCGGATGTACATGCAGACTCCGGCACGCGGTTGGAAGTGGTGCTCCAAAGAGTATCCTGGGTAATCCAGGTACGCCGCACCAAGAGGGTCGCGTATTTGCGTCTCCGTCAGGAAAAAATAGTGTGGCTTGGCAGTTTCGAGATGGTGGTGGACTGCATCGAGATTTGAGTGCAGGCCTCTGATGTTTGTGAGGTGCACTTGTAGTGAGAGGACGTGCAACCGCTGTTGAAACTTATTTTTCTTGTTGACCATTTCATGTGTGAGAGTGAATAGGAAGAGGGAGGAAGTTGAACGAGGCACTGCAATGAAATCCCAACGACGCAGTTGGCGGTGCAACGCTAGAGGGAGCCTGGTCTGGAGACTGCGGGGACGCCCGAACCCCCCCAGAGATCGCCATCGGGTCCTCTCGCCCGGTCGCCAACCGGCACGATGGGGCCACTCTGGGATTTTTCACAGTTGGCGGGGCAGCCTTTCGCAAGTGGCTTACTCACTACTTGGGCCCCCTACTATCTGCGGTCGGCCAGCGGAGAACCGTGCTTCGGATCCCGCTACCCTCCTCGAACAGGCACCCAGCGCCACAACACGACAAGTCGTTTGGCGGCATGACTTTGCCGATGGGTGGTACCAGGAGCCAGCGGCCGAAGCCTACCACCGGAATTTGCTGCTCGTTTAGCACTACCCAGGGGACACGTGTAGGGTGTCATATTTCAAGTATTTCCTACGGACGCGAGCAGCTTCGCCGCCCATGACGTCGAACATTGAATTTAAGATACATTTGTGAAAACATAACTTTGCATAATGCATATACCTTTCTGAAAAGGCGGTAAGTTAAAAAAATCAATAAGATAGAAATGAGTCAAGAAGAGTTTTTATAAATCTAAAGCGTATACAGGTACGCCATTACAGCTACAAAAATGATAAATACAATCTTATTCTAGCTTTTTGTATTATTTTAACACTAACTTCGGAGAGTATTCTAAGCTATAACGTTAACAACACAAGACCTTCGCGTCTTTTTTTTTTTTTTTTATTAAATACACATACATGAAAACAAATATTTCGCCAAACTGGCAAGCAGTTTGTTGGCGATACGTTAATGCACTCACTTAAATAACATATTATATATTAACAAATACGTGAATCTATAACCAACCACAACATAATAGATATAATAATAACAGTAACTCATTAGATACAATACACATAGTACATACAGAAAAACACACATATCATATACATACATAGACTATTTAGACATACATAGATTATTTACATTTCTTATTTATTGTATGCATCTATCAGCCACTCCTTCAGCTTCCTTTTGAACATTGCTTCACTGGTACACTTGTCCTCGCTGAATATCTCGTTAAAGATCCGCGGTATCAGATACCTCCTCCTTTAAAGATTTCCTTTAGCACTATATTTTCATTTTATGTTAACATTATTAGATTACTTTTGGGTATCTTCTTCCATCATAAATCTACCGTCTTAACTGGAGTATTCTGATGAACACGGTTACACATTTTGATCCTAATTTGTTAAATAACATATTTTGAAGTTGGGACCAAGTGCTAGCTTAATCTCAATAAAACAGTATAATAATAGAATTAATGTATTCAGAGTTAAATATTAAGAGAAAATATTTCAACGAGACGTGAAACAAGTCATTTATAATTTAAGCTACACTGTTTCATAAATACCTTCTTTTTTTTTTTGGTGGGGAAATCCTGCATTGGATACCCTTCTGTTACAGGGGTAACAGAAGTGTTATGCCGGACTCTTACGGGCTAAAACCCCACGGTGTCCCACTCAACGCTTTTGGCCGGAACCACGGGAACGCTTTCGCACACAACCATTGTTCCGACATCGCGAAGCCTTGGTGAAGCTACATCCCGGGGTGGAGTTCGAGCTCTCCACCCCTCTTGAGACAATGTCACGCTGAGATACTGCGTGCCACCTCGAGGCATTTTATAATTGGCGTCGGATTACCCCCGAATCCGCCACCATGGTCTCTGTTATGGGGGTTGCACGGCATGGAATATCCTTCTGCGGCGCCCAGGTCTCTGCCTACGGATTGCAAGTTGGGTGCTTTTTTCACGCTCTCTCTCTCTGCAGCTTCTTTCTGCGACATTACGATTTCGCAGAAAGCTGCACCTGCGCCCCATGACTTCTCGCTGCCAACCATGACTTTGATAAGGCCTGGAAGCGAAAGGTCATCCCTCACCACAGCGACGAGGTCATGACGCTGGGCATCCCATGCTGAGCAGTGCTCCAAGGTATGCTGCACTGTATCCTCGTCGCATCCACAGTGATGACACTCGGTTGTCGGCTCTCTTCTGGCGATACGGCACAGGTACTTACCAAAACAAGGTACAAAACAACAAGGTTACAAACAGGTACTTAAAAAAACATCCAAGATAGTACCTGCACCAGCCGGAATGTCAGTGACCCCAGCCGCCTTTCCATCCACTCGTTTAGGAGGGGACGCACAGCTTCGACAGTCCTGCTACCAGCACCAGGGGAAGCTAGGCGTTTCATAAATACCTACTTTAAGAGATCTTTATAAATTTTGTAAAGCGCATATTAATAATACTGATGCTGCTTCTACTTAATAGTGCTATTTTAGCTGAGTGCTTTCGGTTCTAACAACGATGATACATTTATCTTTGCAAGTCCCAAGGGAACATTGACGCAGTGTTTTGACTTCTAGGTTTATTTGAGAACCAAAGATTATCGTAACGTCTTCTGCTGTTCGGACATCAGTTTATGTAGAAGTATACACCTGGTCCTGTTATACAAACTTTGACTGATTGCAGCCCCTCAGCGGGCAGTGAGCACCATGACAGTGACTTTACCGATGTCGATGTTTATTGGCAGTAAGATCAAAGATGATTTGCACAATCATTCATAAAATTACCCTGTTCTAGGGGATAATGAGGTATGCCCTGAGGTCACTGGGATCTCCTAAGGTACGCACTAATGGCACCACACTTTGTCTTAGCCCTTCTCAAGAATACACCAAGTCCTTCTTAGCACTCTCGCTGACCTACAACATCTCCATACATCAATTATTTTTATTTTTTTTTACTACGAGACAACGAGACAAGCAAGACCTTCACCTGATGGTAAAAGACGTATTTTGTATTGCTCTATAATTTTTAATGTTTTAAAATAGATACAGTAGTTTTTTATGCATAATCTTTAAATGTGAAGTGAACGATCTAACCAGTGACCATTTCCAAATACAGTTTCCCACTTTTATTTACATTTTATTGTAATAAATTTCATAAGCTATGGAGGCACTCCAAGAATTTCTTAAGGACCTGTCTGTAAATTTTACCACACAAATGGAGGAGTTTCAGCGTGAGATACAGAGATGTTCTCCTGCAACACCGACAACATCTTCTTTGGCGGCAGAATTTAAAACCTTTAAAAAGTTCATGCTCTCTGCACTTACAACTGTCCACACTCAGATTGATCTTCTGACTAGGGAGCTTGATCGCACCGAAATGAGACGCCGAAGAAAAATGATCCTATTGCATGGAATTCCAGAAGAACCTCGAGAAAACACACCTGCCACAGTCAGCGCAGTTCTGACCTCCAAGTTACAACTTTCTGATTTTAGCGAAAATACCATCAGCCGCTGTCACCGGCTTGGACGGAAATCGGACAAAGCGCCCAGGCCAATAGTGGTAAAATTTAATAACACCTCGGTCCGCGACAAGGTATGGTACTCCAAAACCAAGCTTAAAGGCACTGGAATCACTCAGTCTGAATTTCTTACGCGTAGCCGCCATAACGTTTTTATGGAGGCGTGGCTACGACACGGCATTAATAAGTGCTGGACCCGCGACGGTGTCATCCAGGTGCTGGCTCCTGACGGGTCGCGGCCCCAAATCGAAACCTTGCCTGAACTGGACGCCGTTAAAGGTGTGCCAGCTGCAGCAGCACATCCTGCCGCTAAGTCTTGTGAGGACAAAAGTGCTCCGCGCACTAAGAGGGCAGTTAAAAAGTAACTTTGTAATAGTTAATGTTGTAATAAATATGTGTTCACTTTCTGTAATTTAGTTACCATATTTTCTTCCTATTTTATTATACGTTTTTTTTTTAAATAAACATTCCCTTTTTTTTTGTTTTCATAATCAAAACATAATTTGCAACATTCGTGTTATGGACGGTAGCCTGTTGTTATTTGCGTTGTCACAACATGACATTTGTCACAGACAACGCTCGCGTATTGGTTGTAAATTTTTGGTGTTGCAATTATGTTTATTTACATTTTGTTCTATCAAATGTGTATCGTATGTATCGTAATTTTAACTTTAGATATTATTTGTCTCTTTTTTTCTATATATAACACTTCTTTTTGTTTTGTTTTACTGGTAGATGGTTTACTCTAAGTATATTTATTTATTGTTTTAATATTTTATTATTGATAAAATTTCTTTTTTTTTTGTATTTGTGCTTAGTTTTTAAATTTTATTTGAATTTAGCGTTTTGATTTGTAATTTTTTTTTTTTGATTAGTTGATTGTTTTACTTTAAGTTTCTATTATTTATGTTGTCATTTGATAATAGTAAATACAGCAATCGTTCATTTCTCGATACGTCTTCTGAAGATTTGTCCAGTAATGATAGTTCAGAAAGCACTTCTCTGGTAAATCATACTTTAAATACTATTCTTTTGAAAGAAAATAATTTTTTTTATATTATTCACATAAACTCTCAAAGTATTCCTGGTCACTATCCCGATTTACTGACAAGTTTCGATAGCAAGCATATACACGCATTACTTATTTCGGAATCATGGCTCAAGCCATGCATTCCCTCTACATCCTACTCACTTCCAGGTTTTCAATTAATTAGAAACGACCGTCCGGATAGAGGTGGAGGCGGTGTTGCCATCTATCTCCGTGCGCATATACCTTATACTATCGTCCAGGCCTCTTCGTCCCATACTGGAAATGAAGCTGAATATTTATTTATCGAAGTCACCCTCTCTTATACAAAACTTCTTCTAGGAGTCTTTTACAGCCCTTCGCTAACCATAGACTATTTTTCTGATTTGGAAATTCTTTTAGAAAATTTTACTCCTTCTTATTGTCATACAATAATTATGGGTGATTTCAATACTTGTCTTTTAAAAAATAATAGTAGGGCTTCTAAACTGAAATCTGTTATTGAAGCAGCAAATTTAAAACTTCTTTCTACTTCTGCTACACATCATTTTTCTAATTGTGCTCCTTCCCTTCTTGATTTAATATTTGTCTCTTCTCTAGACCACGTTGCAATACATGGTCAGTTATCTGTCGATGCTTTCTCTTATCATGATCTTCTATACCTGTCTTACAAAGTCAAACCTCCTAAAGCTAAGTCAAGAATATTGCTTCAGCGCAACTTTAGTGGCATAGACTCTGAGCGCCATTTAAAAGACGCCGAACAAATTCAGTGGTCTGCTGGTCTGAACAAGCCCACCGTGGATGAACAAGTGGCTCTATTCAACTCTAAGTTGATTCAGCTGTTTGACCTTCGTGCTCCTGCTCGTCCAGTGCGCGTTCGACATCTTCCAGCGCCTTGGTTAGATGATAGTATTAAGAGCATTATAAAAAAGAAAAATCGTTTAAAAGCGAAATACAAGGCGGACCCTAATGATACCAATAAAGAGAAATACAGGTTACTACGAAATCATTGCAACAAGGTGTGTAGAAATGCACAACGACGCCATATTCATGAATCAGTTCAAAATCCTGACCCCTCGAGGGTCTGGAAATTTCTTAAGTCACTAGGAGTTGGAAAATCTAATATTAATTTACCGCCAAATATTGATTTCATTTTGTTAAATCGACATTTCTCCTCCTCGTCGTGCATTGATGATCATTTCAAACAAACAACGTTAAAATTTCTTTCTGCTAAATCAACTCCAGACACATCCTGCTTTAATTTTAGTCAATTGTACAGCCGTGATGTTAAGAGAGCAATTTTATCCCTCTATTCGAATGCCGTCGGTGGTGATTGCATTAGTCGTACAATGATCATTCCCAGTTTAGATATCATTTTCCCCGTAATTACTTCTATCCTTAACAAATCTATTAATACGGCATCTTTTCCGTCCCTTTGGAAAAAGGCCAACGTAATTCCTTTACCCAAAAAAAAAAAGTCCCTCTTACCTGTCTGATTATCGACTCATTTCTTTACTTTCGTTTCTATCTAAGGTTCTAGAAAGATTAATGTCTAACCAACTGAGTTCATATCTCTCAAAACATGACCTTTTCAATCCTTCACAATCCTGTTTTCGCCCTGGCAATAGCACCGCTACTGCACTTTTGAAAATCACTAATGACATTCGTTATGAAATGGAAAATCAAAAATTAACAGTGCTCACGTTACTCGACTTTAGTAATGCCTTCAATACAGTCGATTTGTGGTCGTTCTGTACTGTTGCTTTGTAAAGAGTGGAAGATTCTATTTTCTTGTGAAAGTAGTTCCGAAGTGTTATAATTTGTTTGTTGTGTAAGTTTGTAATGTCTATAAGTCCCCTACCGCCGTCTTTTCTGGGGAGTGTCAGTCTTTGTACGCAGGATCTGGGATGATGCTTACGAAATTTCGTCATTGTAGTATTTATTTTGTGCTGAATAGATTTTAGGTCAGATTTTGTACAATGTATAATTCCGAATGAATATGTAACTGCTGGGATAGCGAATGTATTCATAGCTTTTACTGTATTACGTGCATTAAGTTGAGTTTTAAGGATAGTATTGAGTCGATGTTGAAATTGTTGTTTCAGGCTCTGTTTAGTATCTTTATGACAAATCTGTAGTGACTGGTGATACCCTAAGTATTTATGTTTCATGTTCATCCAGTGGATCTATCCTGTCTCCCGACTCTAAAGTGTAGTTATGTTGATAACTATCTCCTGCTTTAACTGAGTTTACTTTGCATTTATCTATACCAAACTGCATTTTAATATCTTTTGAAAATTGTTCTGTTAAGTTGGCTAACTGGTTTAAATTATTTTCAGTTTCAGAATATAGTTTCATGTCATCCACATAAAGTAAGTGAGTTATTATTATTATTATTCTACTCGTCGCTTTGGGATATAAGGTATTAGGTCTGGTCCCCAGTAATTTCACTAGCTTACAACGCCCTTCAAACCGCAACACAGTAATGTTTGCATATTACTGTTTCTCAGCTGAAATAGGAGCTGCGGTGGTACCAAGACAGACACCGGCAACAAAGATCTACCACCAGTAAAATTTCAATATCTTTGCGTATACTTTTTATTTTCTATACAGTTAAAACAACTTGTTTCTCACTTAAATAACTATAATTTAGTTTAAACAACATAAACTGCGTTGCCCTTCAACAACAAAGAGCATGTACAAATGTAAATGATAATTGATTGAAAGCTCTGAGCGCCCTTTTAACGAGTTGAAGTCCAGCTCAGTCCGCTTCAATTAGTAACTATTGGAGGATTAAACAGTACAAAGCCGGCTCTCGGAAATTATTATCGAAATGCCCTTTTGTTTTCTGTGTTCATTGTACACTAGGAATAATTAATTTGCTTTTATTAAGCAAATGAATTTGTTGCACATCCTGTATACAGCTTATTAAACATACCTTTTTCTTTTGACTCCGACAAAGAGCAGGATTTATATTGAAATGTTTCAGAGCCTTGCTGCGTAGTAGCTGGTAAAAAATACATATTCATTTTTATTAATATACTAGCTGACCCGGCAGACTCCGTTCTGTCAAAAAAAAATTGAAATGTTCTTTGTTCCTGCCTATTTTATAGCCGGGGCAAAAAATCTCCTGAACAGAACCGTCACCCTGGTTAAGGGCGGTGTGTGGGGTTCAGCACTATATATATTCATCTAATGACTAATATTTAAATATTAGTGGGTTCCAGAAGAGTGGCCAAAGTTATAATTAAAGTTATTATTATAATTAAATTCCTCTTCCCTTCCGGACCTCGTACAAAGTGAACGTGTGTATAAAACGTGTTTGAGTTTGAAATTAATTGATTTTTAAGTGAAATAAATCATCCAAAATAATAGGAGTGCATAATTCATCAGGACTAGTACGAGTTAATATTTACAATCTTCTCGAAGAACTGACGCCCTGGTACCCGCACAGTAGTGGTCGACAAGGAGGTACTGTGCTATTTGCCTCTCTAAGAACTACAAATCTGCGCGCGCGCAGTCGTTAACGTTTAAGTCATAATATAGGCGCAGGTAGATCACGCGAGAAATCTCCTAATAAAGGCGATTCTAATGCCACTTTAATTCGCGAATGCATTAGAAAACGGTCTATCATCAAGGGTAGATTAACAAAATTTTCAAATTATTTAAATTCAATTACGTGTGACGAACTCTTAAGTGGTCAAAAACACGTTGACTTAAAGTTGCGTATCCAAGGTGCTACAAATTTATTCTCCGAATTTAATATTATTCAAACAAAACTGGAAGAGGGTATATCTGAATCTGATCTAGATGAACAGTTAACGCAACGCGAGGCATTTGAAGATAGTTATTATAACTTGTTAGCGCAGGCAGAATATTTATATAGCAAAAATATTATCGTTAATCAATTACCCGACAACGAACAAATATACGCGTCGGTAAAATTGCCCACTATCGATATGCCCACCTTTGACGGTAGTTATGAGCACTGGCTAGAGTTTCGCGACACGTACATTTCTTTGGTTCATAATTCGAAACATTTAAGCGATATACAAAAATATCATTATTTAAAATCGTCGCTTAAAGGAGGCGCATCACTAGTTATAAATTCATTACAATTTTCGAGTCAAAACTATAATGTCGCGTGGGAACTTTTATTAAACAGATATGACAATAATAGGTTATTAATTCAAAATCACGTAAAATCGCTGTTTAATATGCATCCGCTAAGTAAAGAGTCGTCTATATCATTAAGAACGCTCATTGATAACGTGCTCAAAAATCTACGCGCGCTGAACACTCTCGGTGAGCCAACGGAGCATTGGCATACCCTCGTTATTTACATTATAGTTTCAAAGCTAGACCAAGTTACGCAGCGTGAGTGGGAGCAACACAAAGGTACGTTCGTTCGGTACGTTCTCTGGTTAAGCCTGATGGATCTTTGGCCCACGAAGCAGAGGAGAAAGCGAACTTGTTTGCATCTCTATTTGCTAGTAATTCTCGTCTGGACGCCGGCAATATTATCCCGCCCAAAATTCCCCACTGCAATGCTAGTATGCCCGAGATCTGCATTACGCAAAAGCAGGTTTTAAGAACCCTGCGTAATCTAGACGTGAATAAAGCTAGTGGACCTGATGGCTTACCAGCTATAGTGCTAAAAACTTGTGCACCAGAGTTGTCTCCCATTTTGACACGCTTATACCGCCTCTCGCTGCGGGCTGGTCGAGTGCCAAGTTCCTGGAAGCTTGCAAATGTGCAACCAGTGCCCAAAAAAGGTAGTCGTACGGATCCCGCCAATTATAGACCCATCTCAATTACCTCCATAATGTGCAAGGTTATGGAACGTATATTGAATTCGCACCTTATGTCATACCTAGAACATCACGACCTCCTTAGTGACCGCCAATACGGTTTTCGCCGAAATCGGTCAACTGGAGACCTTCTAGCGTATGTCAGCTACCTGTGCGGTGAGGCTCTCGAGAAGAACGGGGAAGCAATAGCTGTTTCCCTAGATATCTCTAAGGCCTTTGACAGAGTCTGGCACGACAGCCTTATAAGCAAGCTTCCAGCGTATGGTATACCCACCGGTTTGGTTAGTTGGATTAAGGATTTCTTGAGTGACCGACTTCTCCGGGTTG
The DNA here is from genome assembly GCA_029286795.1 of Byasa hedistus. NCBI lineage: Eukaryota > Metazoa > Arthropoda > Insecta > Lepidoptera > Papilionidae > Byasa > Byasa hedistus. Next base: position 174,076 of record JAGSMW010000050.1, on the reverse strand, counting down.
TTATCGACGGATGTTCATCCGAACTTAAGTCAATCAATGCTGGTGTTCCTCAAGGATCCGTTCTCTCTGCAACTCTTTTCTTGCTATACATAAACGACCTGCTCATACCCGGAACCTATGGGTACGCGGACGACAGCACAGTTGTAGAGAGATATATGCTGAACGATCGGGCCGGTCGAGATGAGGTACAGCTCGCTCTTTAAAGGCGATCTCTGAATGGGGCGATGCCAACCTTGTGAGATTCAATGCAGCCAAAACACAAGCGTGTCTTTTTACCGCCAAAAGGAGCCAGTTCACCTTTGCTCCTACTTTTCGTGGTGTGTCCTTGGGGTTCACCGACTGCCTACAACTCTTAGGGGTTGAAATTTCGTCAAACCTGAACTTTGGGCAGTTCATCGAGTCCAAAGCTAAGTTAGCTGCAAGGAAACTGGGGATCCTTGCCAAAGTAAGGCAGTACTTTACACCGGGGCAGCTTTTGACCTTATATAAAGCACAGGTCCGGTCGTGTGTGGAGTACTGTTGCCATATCTGGGCAGGTGCTGCAAAAACCCATCTTTCAGCACTAGACTCGGTGGAGAGGCGTGCTATGAGGCTTATTGGTGATCAGGAACTTGTCATGGCTAGACTTGACAGCCTTGAACACAGACGCCGAGTGGCCAGCCTCGCGGTGTTCTACAGGATTTATTTCGGAGAGTGTGCGCTGGAATTACACGACATGATTCCCCCATCCCCTTTCCACTACCGGACGACCAGACGCACGACAAGGCACCATCCTCATGTTGTAAACATCCCCAAATTACGTACAAAGAGGTTTAGCTCCTCTTTTTTAATAAGAACAGCAACAGAGTGGAACAATTTGCCGGCGTCAGTGTTCCCGTCCAATTACGACGTGGGTGTCTTCAAAAGAAGAGTGAATAGGCTCTCAAAGTTAATGCGCTTTACCACCACAGATCGCATCACCACTTAACATCAGGTGGGATCGCGGTCAAGTATTAACTTTTTTCAATAAAAAAACAAAAAAAAAAAAACGTTGTACACTAGCACTAACGACTACAAGCTCAAGGTCGAAGACGTCCTTATGTTTTTGAAGAACAAAGCGGATATGTTAGAAGCATTGCAATTATCGCACAGTAAATCGAATGTTAATAAATATAACGCGCAAATAAGCAAAATACGCTGCCATGCTTCTAGCACTACGTCACAGTCTAGACCTACCCACTACTACAAAAAATTATGTTTGATTTGTAGGTCGAATCATCCCTTGTACTCATGCAAAAGGTTTCTCGAATGGGATATAAATTCACGGGTGTCATTCATCGAAAATAACAAGCTGTGCATTAATTGTTTGCGCGCGGGGCACGCCGTAGACAAATGTAGATTCGGCTCGTGCAAATTTTGTGCAACAAAACATAATTCACTCCTTCACAACAGCGAGCCCGATCAACCCCTCTCTCTTCCGACTATGCACCGCGTTGCATCGCGCTCTCTCTCTCACGCGCACAGCACGACCGAGCCCGCGTCTTCTGTCCACGTTCACAATGCACACATAGACAATCAACGTGTGCATGCACCTAACTTTAAACCGGTTTTGTTATCTTACGCGCTAATAGACATAGCAGATTCGAGTAACAATTATCGCTCAGCGTACGCGCTGCTGGACAGCGGCAGCCAGCGATCGTTTATAACGAAATCATTATGCGATAAACTTAATTTACCGATATTATCCACCCACGAAATAAGAGGTGTTGGAGATTCAGTCACACATACAACAAGTTCATGTGAAGTCGGAATCAAATCGCGCGTCCACCCGTACACTACGCGTTTAGAATGTCTCGTTCTACCGCGCATCACGCCGACGTCGCCGATACAAAGCGCGCGGGTAGTCATACCCGACGGCATTCAGCTCGCCGATCCGCTATTTTATAAGTCTCATAATATTGACATATTATTAGGCGCAGATATATTTTCGGATTTGTTAAAAACGGATAGAATTAGGATAACAAGCGGACCCTTTCTTCAAGATACGCTATTAGGATGGATTATATCCGGTCCAATTAATTCTATTATTTCAAATAATAATTCCATCAACTGTAACCTTTCACAGTAAATTGATACACAACGGCGTAAGCGTTGGAAGCTAGAAGAGCTACCAAATGTATACAATAATATACGCACACACGAAAGGCGTGCGTGCGCAGCCAGTTTCGTCAACACTACGATACAAGGTGATGATAGAAGATATTGCGTACTGTTATATCTCCTCTGTGTATGGGATGAGCATGACCAAGGTGCAGCATCAGCACCTTATTATCGGTATATAACAGCGGTGGCACAGCCCACCGCAGTCCGACTCAATCCTTCATCCGGGGTACTTGTCCTTTATTTTCTCTTGTAATATTGTGTGTTAATTAAAAGTTCCAGTTCGTGTAATAAATCTTTTTTTTAAAAACCAATCTCAAGTATCCCGTATAACAAATGGTGGCAGCGCAAAGGGATTTTAAAAATCCTTGGACTCAAACCAGCACAATCTCACAGTGATAGTGATATAGTGAAGTGAAAACCGTGAAAGAAATCCATCGTCGCCAAGCCCGAACCTGCAAACTTCTCGTAGAAAACACCTTCATTGCTGAGCATCAGTATCATCATCACCACGCATCTCCAGCATACCGTATCCCGCAAGCCTTTAAGCAGCATGTTCCTGTTCGTCCTGTAAGTTAACTTACTTATATAAAGTCAACATTCGAATCACATTCGACTAAAGACAGCTGTCCGCAACGTCGCCGTCAGTTATCTCCTGCCCACACACGCATCACTGGCGCTTTACTAGGAAGAGATAAGGAGCCGTCGCAGTCGAAGACTTACATCATTTTTATGTACTGTTTAAACCCTACTTGTTATCACCTTGTCTTGTAACCTCACATAGTAATAAAGCTTTCTTTAACATAATAAATATTTCCGCATGATCAAAGCCAAAGACGAAGAACAAAAAACGGTTAAGATGTCAGACATTGACCTAAACATCCTAATTAAATTTATCGGCACATTTGACGGGTCTCGCGAAAAATTAACTCCATTCATTAATAACTGCCGCAACGCAATAAATTTAGCGTCATCTTCCCAGACGGATATACTCCTCAAATATATATTAAGCCGCCTCGAAGGCAAAGCCGAAACCGCGTGTGCAGTAAAAGAGTTCTCGAAATGGAACCAACTAGAAGACTTCCTAAAGACACAATTCGGTGATGTCAAACATTACGCATATTTACTTTCCGACCTACAGGAGTGCAAACAGGGTCGAAATGAAACCGTGAGTCAGTATAGCCTTAGAGTTGAATCTTGCCTGGCAAAACTTCTGACGGAGATAAACATTTCAATACCAACTAGGAAAAAAGATGAATTAGCCGGTCGTGTGGCCGCCATGCAAGATCTCGCTCTTAACGTATTTACGATAGGTTTGCATCCACACCTATCTATGATAATTAGGTGTAGGGACCCTAGCACGTTAAACGAGGCTATCAATCTCGCCACGGCGGAAGAAAAAATCGTCGGGATAAGTACCAGGTATGCAGGTCAATCGAATGCTCTAAACTTTCCAAATACCGAACAGCGTCGTCAAAATACAGCATTCTCAAGGCCAACATCTAACTTCAGTAACCAAAACCCTAGGCCAAAAAATAACAATAATAATAATGATCCATTTTGTAGGTATTGTAAGACAGTAGGTCATTCAATAGAGTACTGCAGGAAACGAGAGTACAATAACCGGAAATTTAATTACGCACAGAACATGAATCGACCCCCTCAAGTTCCAAATTACAATCGCCGTAACCAACAAATTAATGTCATCAATCCAATAGAATACGAGAATACGCCTAATTTAAACGACCAAACCTTCCCGTCAGGTATCGTGCGGGAAGATTAAATAGGAAAAACGATACACTAAACAATCAAACCCTTGCAAACCCCACGAACTCTGCTAGACCTAAGTACACGCTGAATTCCACTGTATCCAGGCCAACCTACAACCAGGGTAACCAGCCCCAATTTAAAGGTGGTCGTATCTCTGTTTTAAAGAGCACTTGCAACCTCGGTAACCAGCCCCAATTTAGAAGTGACTCTCCACCCACTGTATCCAGGCCAACCTACAACCAGGGTAACCAGCCCCAACATAAAGGTGGTCACATCTCTGTCTCGAAGAGCACTTGCAACCTCGGTAACCAGCCCCAATTTAGAAGTGACTCTCCACCCACTGTATCCAGGCCAACCTACAACCAGGGTAACCAGCCCCAACATAAAGGTGGTCACATCTCTGTCTCGAAGAGCACTTGCAACCTCGGTAACCAGCCCCAATTTAGAAGTGACTCTCCACCCACTGTATCCAGGCCAACCTACAACCAGGGTAACCAGCCCCAACATAAAGGTGGTCACATCTCTGTCTCGAAGAGCACTTGCAACCTCGGTAACCAGCCCCAACATAAAGGTGGTCACATCTCTGTCTCGAAGAGCACTTGCAACCTCGGTAACCAGCCCCAACATAAAGGTGGTCACATCTCTGTCTCGAAGAGCACTTGCAACCTCGGTAACCAGCCCCAACATAAAGGTGGTCACATCTCTGTCTCGAAGAGCACTTGCAACCTCGGTAACCAGCCCCAACATAAAGGTGGTCACATCTCTGTCTCGAAGAGCACTTGCAACCTCGGTAACCAGCCCCAATTTAGAAGTGACTCTCCACCCACTGCATCTAAGTTCACCCATAAACTCGGTGACCAACCAGATGAATCGAAGACGGACTCCAACCACAAAAGTATTTTTCCTATAAACTGCCCCTCATGCTCGGCACCTGAATCACTAAGTAATGTATTAAAAACATATAACATCGCAACCAACCCCACAAAAAAACATTTACCTTTTATTACAATACAAACTTCAGTTTCTTCAAAAAACTTAAAGTTTTTAGTTGACAGTGGTGCATCCATTAGTCTTATAAAAAAGGGTTCCATCGAAAAGATGCCTGAAATTATTAACCACATTGTCAGTTTTAGTGGAGTGACTAACAATCCAATGCTCTCACTGGGACATACATCTATAGCTTTCGAAACATTAAATAATCATTTCCATGTCGTTCCTAACCTTGACTTTCCCTACGACGGTATAATCGGTAACGACTTTCTTTCGAAGTACAATTGTAAAATCGACTACTCTGAAAATATACTGACTGTCGACAATTTGAAGTTCAACGTAGAGTTTACTGACCCAACCTTTTCCATCCCCCCTCGGACCGAACAAATAATCGAATGTTGTGTACTAAATCCAGACATTAAAGAAGGACTTATCCTTGACCAAAACCCAATCGACTCACTCTTAATAGCAAACTGTGCGGTTAAAGTAAAACCAAACCGCAGGGTAAATATCTCAGTAGTGAATACATCCGAGTCTCCTATATATATAGATTCCAAAACAAAATTCAAAATTTCACCTATAACGAAAATTGAACATCGAGAAATTCTACACACATTTTATCATGACTCTCCTGCCAATAATAATGCTTTATCTCGAACCGAAGAAGTGATAAACTTATTAAGAGTCTCTCATCTAAACTCTGAAGAGACCGATGCCTTATATAATCTCTGTTCCATTTACTCTGACATCTTTCATCTCCCTCATGACAAATTAACATGCACGGAAGCTATCCAACATGACATTACTACTTCCTCTTCAGTCCCCATAAACACGAAATCCTATAGATTCCCTGAAGTCCACAAGCAAGAGGTACAATCCCAGATTAATAAAATGCTTAACGAGGGAATCATAAAACATTCTACATCTCCATGGTCTTCCCCAATCTGGATCGTTCCAAAAAAAACCGACGCATCGGGCCAACGCAAATGGCGGGTAGTAATAGACTACCGCAAACTAAATGATATCACTATCGGAGATTCCTATCCAATACCCAATATCTCCGAAATCCTAGACCAACTCGGTAAGTGTAAGTACTTCAGTACCTTAGACCTAGCGTCAGGGTTCCACCAAATCAAACTTTCAGAACAAGATGCCCCTAAATCCGCTTTTTCCGTACCTGAAGGACATTTTGAATTCACACGTATGAGCTTCGGGCTTAAGAATGCCCCCGCTACCTTTCAGAGGCTAATGAACTCTGCACTGTCAGGCCTCCAAGGTATACAGTGTTTCGTCTACTTAGATGACATTGTAATCTATTCTTATGACCTCGACATTCACATGAAAAACCTTTCCAACGCTTTCGATAGACTCCGTACATTTAATCTCAAACTGCAACCCGACAAGTGTGAGTTTCTCCGCAAAGAAGTTTCCTACCTGGGACACATCATCACGGATCAGGGTGTCAAACCTAACCCAGAAAAAACTAATGCCGTAGAAAAATTTCCTATTCCTGAGTGTCCTAAGGACATAAAATCGTTCCTAGGACTGGTATCATATTATCGCCGTTTTATCCCTAATCTATCCAAAGTCGCTAAACCCCTCACAAATCTTTTAAAAAAGGATACCCCTTTTAACTGGACCAACGAACAACAATTATCATTCGAGAGTCTTAAGAAAGCTCTCATGTCGGCGCCTATTTTAGCCTATCCGGATTTCAACAAACCTTTCCTTCTGACATGTGACGCTTCAAACTATGCTATTTCTGCCATACTATCTCAAGGTCCAATAGGAAGCGACCGTCCAATCGCATATGCGTCCCGAACATTGAATAAAGCCGAATGTAATTATAGTGTTACGGAAAAGGAATGTTTGGCTATCATTTTTGGCACTAAAACTTTCAGGCCTTATTTATATGGACGCAAATTCTCAATCGTAACCGATCACCGACCTCTCAAATGGTTGTTTAATTGCAAAGAACCTGGCTCTAAGCTCGTTAGGTGGAGACTTAAACTAGAAGAATTCGACTATGACGTAATTTATAAAAGGGAAAAATCAATAGTAATGCTGACACCCTTTCGAGGTACCCAGTCCACCCTATTTTAAATGATCAACCCGAACCACAGCCATCGACATCGGGTTTGCCAAGTGATCGCCTCGTACAAAATAACGATTCCCCTAAAGGCAACCCCGACGACCTGATAACTCTCGAAGATTTGGGATTTGATCCTTTAGGAGATCTGGTAGATCTCAGCCCGCTTATTCCTCTGTCTCCTTCCGACTTTCCGACACCACCGGATCCAACTCTTGAACCTCCGGATCCAACTCTTGAACCTCCGGATCCAACTCTTGAACCACCAGATCCAATCCCAGATCCACCGAATCCGAACACACTAAGTCCAGATCCACCTCCAGATGCACCATCTCCAACAGATTGAACATCCACGAACTCTCAAAAGGATTACTCGGACTATTTAAAATCTTTCAACAAAAGGGAAATTTACAACACATACTTAAAAGAGCACAACGAGAGCATTCTTAGGAGTAAATGCAACACAATATTGATCCCAACATCTATTGACCTCGACGATGCAAATCCCTACATCCAGGATATCCTTCTTACGCCTGAAAATTCCATCCAAGAGGGCGAACGTGAACTCCACTCTTTCAACAAATACACCATAAACGATAAGACATTTTATTTCATGTTCACGAAAGTTTACTATTTCGACACGTGCCCTTATCCTGACATACTCAAATCCCTGAAATCAGTCAGGGACGACATCCTCCTGACGGGCAATATCAGTGAAATCGCCACAACAGATTTCAAAAATCCCTTCGAGCAAAATTCATACACCAAGATATACAACATGCTTGTATATTTATTCAACAACACTAACATAACTATAAATGTCTATCACAACACAATCATCTATCCCGTCCCGACAGAGATACAAAAAATCCTTAAGGAAAATCATGACATCCCTATCGCCGGTCATCTCGGGTCAAATAGAATGTACGACAGGATTAAAGAGCGCTACCAATGGAAGAATATGCGCACAGAAATAGAAGATTATGTAAAAAATTGCAAATTATGTCAGTCCAATAAAGCTCTTCGCAAAATTCACAAGGCTCCGATGCAAATCACTACTACCTCGACGCGTCCATTCGAAAGAGTCAGCCTGGACATTGTCGGACCTCTACCCGAAGCTGGCATCCAGAAATTGAGATATATCCTCACTCTTCAAGACGACCTAACGAAATTCTCCCTTGCCTATCCCATATCTAACGCAACAGCAGAGGAATCCTGCGAATGTTTAGTCCACTTTATCTCCGTATTCGGTATCCCCAAATCCATACTTACTGACCAGGGAACAAATTTTACAGCTGAATTATTCAAAAAGACATGTGAGTTCCTCAAAATTAGACAAATCTGGTCCTCTCCCTACCACCCACAAACACAAGGTGCACTTGAGAGAAGCTATTCGACCCTTAAGGAATATTTGAAATCATATGTAAATGAAAACCAAACTGATTGGCATAAATTCGTTTATACTGCCATGTTAACCTACAACAGTTCTATTCATACCACAACTAGATTCACACCTTACGAACTTATTTTTGCCCATAAACCTTTTATACCCGACTCTATCTTCGAATTCCGCTCCGATATCACATATCCCGAATATGTAAGAATGCTCCATCACCGCCTTAAAATATCCAGGGAAAAGGCGCTACAAAACATCCAGCTATCTAAAGAAAGAGCAAAAACCTACTACGACAGACATAGTCGCTCAATACAGTATAGAGTAGGAGATTACGTATATTTAAAAAATCATCTCAGACTTCGTAAAGCTCTATCCCCTCTCTGGAAAGGTCCTTATAAAATTGTAAGAGTCAACAACAACAATACTCTTAGTCTTCTTATAAATCGACGCCATGTCACTCATCACTTTGATGAAGTAAAACACGCGGCAAATGAAAACCAATAATTTTAGCGAAAACCTATTTGTATTATATTATTATTTTTTTTTTATTTACAATTACTTTTTACACATTTTTATACATTTAATTTGTATTATATTATCATTATTTTCTTTTCTCTCGTCATCTTTTCCTCGATGATTAAAAGTACATAAGTAAAGTAAGTTTAAATTATATTACAGAATCCTCGCTGTTCTCTGTAGCCCCGTACCTACCACCGACGCCAAACGATTTGTAGAATTCATCACCAAGAGTCCTGGTTTGCTCTTCGACCCTGTCGGCACCTTAAAAGCGGCTAATGATCAATTTCATGTAGTAATTCCTATCGATGTCTCAACTTACGACAAATACATAAAAGACATTCGTATCACTTTGGACTCTATTCAGTCCCAGTGCCAAAAGAATACAGGTATAAGCAATACCAAATGTTACAATATGCTACAACCGTTGTATTCCTTACATAACGACATTCTGCGTGACTTCAATTCTATATCACATATAATATCTAATAGCGTTTCCAAACGGTCAGCCTGGTTTGCCGGAGTAGGCACCGTATTCAAACACATATTTGGCACTATGGATGAAGATGACGCTAAACATTATAATGAGGCAATTCAAACACTATATGATAACGAAAAGGTCCTTACAAACTCGATAAGAGAAAACATTATAATCTCTCGAGTCGCGATTTCAAATATGAACCAATCCTTGCAACTATTAAATGAGAATCAAAATAAATTAAATGATGCATTCGAAAGAATATATACAGTAGTAAACAATATTACTAATGTAATACAAATAAATAATTTTCAAGCACATTTAAATTCTATCCTAAATGTACTACAATCTAATTTATTAACTCTTTCATTTGAAATCGAAGATATCTTAAACTCTATTTTATTCGTTAAGGCTAATATATTACATCCATCGGTATTAACTCCGAAGCATTTATACGAAGATATAGTTAGTAACCTCAAAGTAATCCCTAAGTATAAGGATTTTCCCATTAATTTAGAATTAAACAATATTCATGTTTTACTCAATATAGCTGATTTAATATGTTACTACATCAACGGAAAACTTATTTTTGTAATTAAAATACCTTTAGTTGATGCCTTAGAATACAACATATATAAAAGTACACCTTTACCAACCCCTCAAGTAAACGATACTACTAATTCTTTTATAACCATTTTACCAACAGAAAATTATATAGCTATAAGCAAAGATAAATCCACTTTTACCTATATCAAAAGTTTAGATTCATGCAAGGATATTATTGTAACTAAAACTTACCTTTGTGAACTATCCGACATATATACTGTATCTAGAAACCCTTCTTGTGAAATAGACATCATGATGAAAGCCGTAACAACCTTACCTGTAAGTTGTGAATATAAAATCTTCTTTGGAGAAGTAGATATTTGGCATAAACTACATAATGAAAAGTGGATATTTGTACAATCAAAACCCGTCAAACTCTCTATTGAATGTGACAACAATGACGTCACAGAACACATTATATCCGGTACAGGTGTACTGAACATTCCAACGAATTGTATAGCTTATCATAAGAATTATAGATTTGTTAAGAAAAGTTCGCCATCTATTTCTATTCCTGTTTTAATTCCAACATTTAACATCCTCAACGACACATGTTGTAGTATTAATAACATAAAAAAACTAACCTTACCCATTTCAAAGCTTCAAAACGCTAATCTAGACAACTTGAAAGATTTTGACTTTGTATCCAATCAGATCTTAAAGAATTTGGAGTCTGTTCAATCTCCAAGTAATTGGAATAGTCATGTAAGCTTTCCAATTTTAAGTGTATTTTCCTGTACTCTATGTCTAAGCTTAATTCTATTGTATTTCTGTAAAAAGGACCAGTACCTGGGAAAGTTATTCAGAAAAGCCGGAAAACCAACAACTAGTAGCGATCCAGAAGTAATATCGATTGGACCTCGCTTAAGAATCGATTAGTCTTAACGGAAACTTTTCTTATTCCCATAAGTTTCCTTCTTAACGTGGGGGTTGTTATATCTCCTCTGTGTATGGGATGAGCATGACCAAGGTGCAGCACCAGCACCTTATTATCGGTATATAACAGCGGTGGCACAGCCCACCGCAGTCCGACTCAATCCTTCATCCGGGGTACTTGTCCTTTATTTTCTCTTGTAATATTGTGTGTTAATTAAAAGTTCCAGTTCGTGTAATAAATCTTTTTTTTAAAAACCAATCTCAAGTATCCCGTATAACAGTACGTATTCCATTCAAATCATCTCCTAATAAGTTGGCATAACCTTAGTCATCAATTTCATTTCAATTCGCAATTTATAAATACATAAAAAATATTACTAAATGTCACATTACGTCTATTATTTCGCAGAATTTTCATCCGTTGGGATTACTTAGTCCGGTAATCGTTACTGTCAAGGTAATGGCTTCAAACTTTGTGGTCGTTGAAACTGAACTGGAACGATGAGATACCTAGCAATATCGCAAGGGCTTGGTATCGCCATTGCGCTAATACGCTACTCTTACTCAACACCTTGACAATACTGCGGCACGTTATTCAAAGTCAAAGTCAAAGTCAAAATTTTTTATTCAACATGGGAACAATAGTTCACTTATTGAACGTCAAAATCTACCACCCATTCACAAAACAAATGCCACGGACCTGAGAAGAATGGGCAAGAAACTCAGCGGGCTATATATATATACCTTTTTTTTTTTTTTTTTTTTTTTTTTGCCTTCTTCATTTTTAAATGTCTTACACGTACTGACACATACTGCTTGAGAATCAGCGCCATTTATTTCCACACATCTTTATCATTTAAATAATCGTTAACACTATAATATGATTTACTAATCAAAACATTTTTAATTTTATTTTTTAATTTATGAAGTGGCAAATCTAAAACAGATTGTGGAACCTTATTATACATTCGGATACCGAGCCCCACAAAGCTTCCATTAATTTTGTGCAGACGAAAGTAAGGCACCGCGAGCTTATTTTTATTTCTTGTATTTCTACCGTGTATGTCACTGTGTTTATTATACATTTTGATATTTTGATGAATATACAGAATATTACAATATATATATTGTGATGGGACTGTCAGTATACCTGCCTCATTAAAAACGCTTCGAAGCGAATCCCGAGCTCTAAGATTGTAAATTGCGCGAACTGCCCTTTTCTGAAGTATAAAAATAGATTGAATGTTCGCAGCCTGACCCCACAGTAGGATACCATAAGACATTATACTGTGAAAATAACTAAAATAAACGACCCTGGCAGTATCGGTATCAGTTAATTGTTTTATTTTCCTAACTGCGTAAGCCGCCGAGCTCAGCCTTCCCGCAAGGGTTGACAGATGGGAGTTCCACTGAAGCCTTGAGTCTAGGGTTATTCCCAAAAATACGGTTGAATCTGTAACAGTAATGACCTCATTATTTAGAGATAAATGAATATTATGTCTTTTAACGTTAGGTAATGTAACTCGACACATTTAGTTTTTTTAGCATTAAGGACTAGATTATTTGCCGTGAACCACTGTTGGACCCGTGACAGTGCACTATTCACATCGTCATAATTATATTTGTCTCTATTTACTTTAAAAATTAAGGAAGTATCATCTGCGAAAAGTACAATATCACACAAATTCTTAACAAAGAAGGGCAGATCATTAATATAAATCAAAAATAGAAATGGACCCAAGATGGAACCTTGTGGAACACCCATTCGTAAAAAGGATCCAGAAGACCTAACACCATTAACAGCAACACTCTGAACTCTTTGTCTGAGATATGAAGCTATAAGCTCCAGAGATGTGCCTTCTATGCCGTAAAACCTTAGTTTACTTAAAAGTGTTTCGTGATCCACACAATCAAAGGCCTTGGACAAATCGCAAAAAACACCAATAGCATTTTGCGATTTTTCCCATGCATCAAATATATGTTTAAGGAGTGCTACTCCCGCGTCGGAAGTTGACCTACCTCTTGTAAAACCATATTGCTCAGTATGGAATAAATTATTAATGTTGAAATGAGCTAATAGTTGATTTAGTAATATTTTTTCATACACTTTACTAAGAGATGGCAGTACAGAGATAGGTCTATAATTTCCAGGATCGGTTTTATCACCGTTTTTAAACAGTGGTATAATTTTGCTATGTTTCATTAAATCTGGGAACGATCCTGCCTCTATACATTTGTTGAAAATAAAAGCTAAGTGGGGTGCAACCCTGTGAATAACAGACGTTAATAATTGAACCGAGATGTCCCAAAAATCACCAGTCTTCTTTAAATTAAGTGATTTAAATGCTTTGATAATATCGACTGGCGTGATTTGATTAAAGTAAAAGTAATTTTGGCTACCCGAAGCACTACTTTTTAAGAAAGTAATGGCATCTGTATGCAACGACTTAAGAGTGGATGTTATTTTTCCAGGTATTTCTGTGAAGAACTTTTCAAAAGTATTTGCCACTTCTTCTTCCGTATTTATTATAGTGTTATTAATATTTAATTTTATTGACTCTTTAACTGTCTTAGATTTTCCAGTAATACCGGTAATAACGGCCCACGTAGCCTTTATTTTATCATCCGACTTAAGAATTTTATTTCTTAGATACATAGCCTTTGCTTGAGTGCAGACCTTTTTAAAAATTTTGGAATAATTCTTGACATGTAGCAAGAATACTGGACTTTTATTAAAGTGTTTCATATTATATAGCTCATATAATTTATCTCTACTTCTAAATATACCAACAGTTGCCCAGTCACAAAATTTTAATTTTAAACTTTTGTTGAAAGTTTTGGGTTTAAATATACGGTTAAACTCGTATAAAATTAAATTAAACAAATTACTATATAGTCTGTTGGGATCATTAGAACACATTTTTACATTGTTAATTTTTTCATCAACGCTATTTTTAAAAACATTCATTCTGTTGATGGTTTTAGGGCGACATGTAATCTTCTGTATACTCTCATGCTGTTTATCAGCCACACTAAATTTTTGACCATAGTGGTCTGAGCTTAAATTTTTAATTTTATTGACTCTTTAACTGTCTTAGATTTTCCAGTAATACCGGTAATAACGGCCCACGTAGCCTTTATTTTATCATCCGACTTAAGAATTTTATTTCTTAGATACATAGCCTTTGCTTGAGTGCAGACCTTTTTAAAAATTTTGGAATAATTCTTGACATGTAGCAAGAATACTGGACTTTTATTAAAGTGTTTCATATTATATAGCTCATATAATTTATCTCTACTTCTAAATATACCAACAGTTGCCCAGTCACAAAATTTTAATTTTAAACTTTTGTTGAAAGTTTTGGGTTTAAATATACGGTTAAACTCGTATAAAATTAAATTAAACAAATTACTATATAGTCTGTTGGGATCATTAGAACACATTTTTACATTGTTAATTTTTTCATCAACGCTATTTTTAAAAACATTCATTCTGTTGATGGTTTTAGGGCGACATGTAATCTTCTGTATACTCTCATGCTGTTTATCAGCCACACTAAATTTTTGACCATAGTGGTCTGAGCTTAAATTTTTAATTATTACCGCATCTGGTACCTCACATTGACAAAACACGTTATCAATACATGTAGCAAACGTTCGCCCAACGTGAGTTGGCTCAGAGAACAAATTTACTAGATTGAAACATTTAAATAAGTTTAACAATCGAAAACTAACAGGTGTCTCAGTTAAAATGTCTATATTAAAATCGCCACAAACAATAATATACTTATTTTTCGTACTTATACGTCTGAGCACTTCTTCCATGATGGATTCGAACACATTGAAATCGCCATTAGGGGGATATTGGTAATAACCCCTACTAAATAAAACTGCATATATTTACAGATGCATCATAAGCGGCATACGGCGCCTGCATTTATGTGCGGACGGTTAACGCTGATACGACAGTCGCGACTAAGTTGCTTGTTCGAAAAGTAAAGTAGCCAGTGAGTATACCGAGACTTGAACTATGCGGCGCGTTACTCGGAGCCAGACTTTGCGATAAGGTGCGTGAATCAATTAAACTTTCTTTCCGCGACATAGTGTTCTGGTGCGATTCGACAATTGTTCTATGTTGGTTACGCATGGCTCCTAATCGATTAAAAACGTTTGTGCAAAACAGAGTGACCGAGATACATGAACTAACTAACGGTTATTCTTGGCGCCGTGTGAGTAGCGGATAATATCCCGCCGACTTAGTTTCGCGTGAAGTTCGGCTAGAAGATCTTTTTCTACGATCTGGTGGCAGGGGCCGTCGTATCTTCACGACTATAACTTCAACGCGAACGTGTTCGATTTGAGTTCAGGTACACAAATAACGGATGAATCAAACTTACCGGAAATTAAATCAAAGGCAATTATTTCTATGACTACCAATGCATCTTCAGCGAAGTCTTTATTCCCGTTCGAAAGGTTTTCGCAATACAATCGGTTAAGACGCACAGGTGCCTACGTACTGCGTTTCATTCATAACATACGTAACAAAAATAGCCGTATACGTGGACCGCTGTCTGTAGACGAAGTTAAAAACTCAGAACTAATGCTTATACGATTTAAGCAGTTAGAGTCATTCGCGGAGCAATACAATCTAATTGCAAGTAACAAACAATTAAAAAACAAACACAAGTTGTCCAACTTAAATTTATTCATTGACAACTATAAGGTCATGCGCGTTGGCGGTCGTTTGAATAACTCGAATGAGTTCGCGTAACAAAAAACATCCTGTTTTAATTTGTTCCAAACATTGGTTTTCAGTGCTTCTATTTCGGCATGAGCACAATCAGTTACAGCACGCGGGTCCGCAGGCGCTGCTGTACAGCGTACGTGAGCTGTACTGGCCAGTAGCAGGCAGGAACCTCGCCAGGCGAGTGGTACATGAATGCGTCACCTGCCGCAGGTTACGAGGTAATACGCTTAATCCCATAATGGGTAACTTACCACAAGAAAGAATCACTCCTAGCTTTCCGTTTCTACGTTGTGGTGTCGATTACACTGGGCCACTGCTCATCCTAAATCGCAAAGGTAGGGGATCTAAATTGGTTAAATCATTTATTGCGATCAGTGGGTAACGCGCATCTTACCTTCGAGGAACTAAGCACAACACTCGCGCAAATTGAGGCCATTCTCAACTCACGTCCTCTTAGTTCAATGTCCGCAGATCCAAACGACTACCAGCCCCTAAACCCTGGGCACTTCCTAATCGGGCGACCATTAACAGCGCCTGCAAGCGCTGATCACGCTGACGTCCCCATGGTGAGGCTCAACCGGTACCAGAGAGTGGAACAAGTTCGCCAACACTTCTGGTCGCGATGGGCCAAGGAATATATCTCAGAAATGAAAACGAGAAGCAAGTGGAAGGAGAATAAAGAAGATCTAAAGCCTAACACGCTGGTTGTCATCAAGGATGACAAATTGACGCCACTCAAATGGAACTTGGGTCGCATCATAACCACAGTTCCGGGCAGAGATGGTGTCAGCCGGGTTGCAGACATCAGGACAGCTTCGGGGGTCATACGAAGACCTTTCTCAAAAATTTGTCCACTTTCAGCTTCAGAGGAGTTACCATTGGAAGACGGAGTTTCCAAGGCCGGGGGCATGTTGACGCCGGAAGTCAGCGAGGAATGAGTGGCCGCAATAGTCGTCGTTCATTCGGCGGTCGTTCGCGAGCGGAAGGGGTGCGGACGACCAGGAGCAACATTACATTCGCATTCGCGCAACGCAACTGTACAGACCACTACTTCTAATATACGTTGTTAAAGTCGCAAATTTTATTTTTATGAGTAAAGACCACACATTGGTCCTTCAATCCAAATCACATCAAACATCTGGTCCTACGAGCCGGATAACACCCAACACTGACCACGCCCCCTTATTTTTCTTTGGATAACAATTGGTCAGGCTCGCCCTGCCCACTTAACTAATTGATTTTAGTAGTTACCAATAGTCTCTGTCTACTCATCTCCTTGAAAACAAATTAAGGAAGAAATTTGCCTGGCAACTGCGTATTTGTACTTATACAATCCTAGTACCTTTGTAAGCAGAATGATGGATAAATCTCTCTCAGATACTAATGTTAACATATCGTCGTCACCTCAAACTACCCACAATGTCGCAACTTCTCCACAATATGTCTCTCAACGTAGTAAAAGAAGGAGAGAGGGCGGAAGTCACTTTGAATTTGACGTCTTTAAGGAGGAAATTCTATCAATGATAAAGACAGAGATGAAAAAAATTACTCCTACCCTCATAGAAAACAAACAGTCAAATAGTAATATTGAAGGCTCAATTTCTTTTCTCTCGGCCCAAAATGAGGATCTTATAAAGAAAATTGAGCTAATGGACGTGCAAACCAAAAAAGACAGAGAATACATTAAAATACTTGAGGATAAAATTGAGGATATGCAACGATCTAGTCGGAAAGCAAACTTAGAATTGAAAAATGTTCCCTACGTTAGCAGCGAAACTAAGAGCGATCTGATAAATAAGGTTTTATGCCTATCTAAAAATATAAATTGTAGTATGACGAAAACTGATATAAAAGATATATATAGAGTAAAGGGGAAGAAAGATCGAAAAGAAAACACGCCCATTATTATTGAAACATCGTCCACTATACTTAAAACGGAGTTTTTGAAATTGTGTAAGGCATATAATATAAAACACAAGGAAAAAATACGTGCTAAACATCTGGGCTTTACCACGAATGAAGACACACCTGTTTTTATCTCGGAGCAGTTGACCGCTAAGGCTGGTCGGCTGTACTTTCTAGCACGGGAACTTACTAAAACCAAGGCATACAAATTTTGTTGGACCGCCTACGGAAGGGTGTATTTAAGAAAAAATGAAAATACTCCTATAATTACAGTTAAAAATGAAGGCCAAATCGAAAAGTTAATGCAAGGAAATTGACTATATATGCAATACTGTACCTCATCATTTCAGTTCAAGAATATGTTCGGATTTGTATACTTATATGTCGCATTTACAGTTAATAATCTCGCATTGCGTGTACTCATAACATACCTACACGTACCCACTTACACCGTATATACACAAACTAATGTCTTATTTCATTATTATCATTATATTAACTCGTTTGTACGATTACGAAACGATGACTCAAATATAGCTTCTACCTATTTTTATTATAACTTACACATTTATGGGCTAAAAAGCAACCTTTTTAAAATCCTAACCGAAGATTTAACAATTTACTCGCCTAAACAAACCTTTCACTTTCTATTAAAAGTAAATAATTGTCTTTACATGGTAATAACAATATTATTCATAACCACTTCCAATTATGGTTAGTTCACTTAATACTTTAGATGAAATAGACCAAATGGGGATTGCACAATCAAGGGAATGTGAAATTGATAGCTTTTCAAAGGAAATAATCCATACTAATATTATAAATGTGAAAGTAACTCTGTCTGTCTGTCTGTCTGTCTGTCTGTCTGTTACTCTTTCACGCCTAAACGGCTGAACGGATTTTGATGAAATTTGGTATGGTGATAGATGATAACCTAGAAATGGTCATAGGCTATAAATAATCACGTCATCGTTCTTAGGGGGTAGGCAGTAGGCAGATAACTAAATTGAGTTAGTGATTTTTAGTCGTTTTTGTTGGGACTTTTGCTCTTTCACGTATAAAAGGCTGAACAGATCTTGATGAAATTTAGTAAGGTAATAGATGGTTACCTAAAAACGGATATAAGATCAAAATAATCACGTCATAGTACTTAGGGGGTAGGAAGTAGGCAGAAAACTGAATTGAGTTAGTGATTTTTTTATGGTTTTTGGTTGGAGTTTTGCTCTATCATGCCTAAACGGCTGAACGGATTTTGATGAAATTTAGTTAGGTGATAGATAGTAACCTAGAAAAGGATATGTGCTATTAATATTCATGCTATCGTACTTAAGGCGTAGGCAGTAGGCAGAAAACTGAATTGAGTTAGTGATTTTTAATAGTTTGGTTTAAAAGTTTACCTCATTCACGCCTTAACGTCTGAACGGATTTTTATAAGACTTGGTTAATATAAAGATAGGATCCTAGGCACGGACACAGGCTACTTCTTACGGCGGGAAAATACCTCATTCCCGCGGAAATCTAGCGTGATCGTGTCAAGAAGCGAATGACGCCATAGCTACTGAAATGATTTTGATGTTTTTTTTTTTTAAATGAGTGTTACTAAGACTTAAAGTTAGTATTTGATCACTTTTCTAACTTAGAGGGTCGGTAGGCGCCATAATTTAGGGAATTTATTATAAAATTTTGGTGCATCTGTCTTTATTTAACAGTTTTACTTGGATCGAAACTTAGCGACATACCATCACACTACTTAACTTATAGGGTAGGAAGGTACCAAAATTCAGACTACTTTTTACTTCGGGAAAATATCTCATTCCCACAGGAACCTATACACAGCTACCTATCTACAACATTAAAACTCTGTCTAGAATCACATTACGCCATAGCTATTGATCTGATTTGTATACGATTTTTTATTCAACTGACTGTTAAATTACATACAGATAAAATCTAATTACCTACACCACAGAATTAATATAGTACTACATAACTAGCTACGCTTTAAACTTGAGGAGGTAATTAGATAGACATTTATACGAACTTTATGCTCAGTAATCAATCATAGTGATAAGTTAATACTCATTTTAGACAAAGAAACGGATAGGTAATCAGTTCATCACCGAAATTATAACACCTACACTTAGTTTCTTTATTGAATAGTAAATTATACTACTTACATTAAGTTAGTACTTCCTACGCAGACGATGTTATGGATGTCACACTGTCTAACATCGGGGGTTGGCAGGTAGGTAGTTAGTAGTATTTTAAACCGATTTACATTATTTACTTTTTATATTTACTAAGGAAACATTCGGAGCTATCCATTATGTAGCTTAGGTTGCTTTTGAACAAATTTTGATGTGAAGTTGAGGACTGGAACACGATAGTGGGACATTGTTACAGGGGGACTTATAGCCGGGAGAAAACAAAAAAACTTATGCGGACGAAGTCGCGGGTAAAAGCTAGTAGTAAATAAAACCGATTTTACAATTGTATCTCAAAATATAAGAAGTATCTATCATAATATGGACGATTTGTGTGTTAATTTGCATAAATTAAAAATTGAAGTCGATCTGATAATTTTGACTGAGTGTAGATTAAATCCAATAAAAGCAATTCCTCAAATTAATAACTACTTATCATTCTCTACGACAAACCATCTGAATCAATGTGATGGGGTTGTGACCTATATTAAAAGTACACATAAAGCAACTATAAAAGAAATCAATCTGATCCAAGCATCGTGTATACAAATTATGACTCCTGATGTCATTATTTTAGGTGTTTACCGCTCTCCTTCAAATGTGAATGCAGAGAACTTTATCAACTCTCTGCATTTACATTTGGAAAGTATTAAAACAACTAAAAATATTGTCATAACCGGTGATTTAAATATTAATATTATACATAAACAAAACGAGCAAAATCAGGACCGTGCAAATAGACTTAATTATCTTAACATGTTAGCTATGCACGGTTTAATCCCCGGGCACACGTTAATCACCAGAGATAAAAGCTGCTTGGATCATTTCATTTTAAAACTAGACAACAAGCATATTAATGCATCAATTTTTGTACTTAATACTACTATTACAGATCACTTTATGATACTCCTTAAGTTAAGTGAAATAACTGCAGCCAATAAATGCAACAAAACTAAGACAGTTGTTTATGAGAATGCGCTCGCTGATCTGGAAAAAGGCGACTTTTTACTGCTAATGCAGTATAAAGATCCTGTTTCGCTATCTGAACAATTAATATCTAGATTAAGTAGGTGTCTATCAGAAAACACTACAACATATTCTGTTTCAAGCAAAAAACGATTAATCAAACCGTGGATGACATCGGGCCTATTGCGGTGTATTAGAAACAGAAATAATATGCAGAAGAAATTAAGGTTAGAACCAGAAAATGAAATTCTCAAAATTACGTACAGAAGATATAGGAACTATTGTAACAATCTTATTAAAAAATTAAAACGCAATTATGAAAGAAAGCAATTATCCGAAGCTAGTAAGACTACAAAAACAATGTGGAATTCTATAAATAAAATAATTCACCGTAAACAAAGAAATGTCGAAAATATGAGACTTTTAGACTTGAAAACTTCACCTAGACTCTGTAAATTTTGTAAATAAATATTTTGTTGACGTTGGAAAAACTCTTGCGGAAAACAAACAAAATATTAATATTTGTCCTCAACCAATTGATAAAATATGTACAATAAATCAGGTATCTTCATTTGTCCTCTCAGATACTGACTGTTGTGAAGTCTATCATGTTTTAATGAGTCTTAAGTCAGAATCTGCTCCAGGTTGGGATAATATAACCACAAAATTCATAAAAATGGCGATCAAAATTGTTGTTCCTCTAGTTACTCATTTAGCTAATTTATGTTTCACACAAGGTGTTTTCCCTCCAGCTCTTAAAAAAGCTGTTATAACTCCTGTACATAAGAGTGGAGAGAGTGATGATCCTTGTAACTATAGGCCTATTTCTGTCTTACCGACAATAGCTAAAATTTTAGAAAAATTACTAAATTCGGGGCTAATGAACTATATTGATAAATTTAATATAATCTCGAAATCACAATTTGGATTCAGATCAAAAATTTCTACCGAAGATGCAGTCTTAGCTTTGACTTCTCTAATTATTGAACAAGTAGATAAGGGCAAGAAATGTCTTACTGTTTTCCTAGATTTAAAAAAGGCTTTTGATACTGTCTCTGTCCCCATTCTGTTGAACACACTTGAAAACATTGGTGTAAGAGGCGTTCCATTAACATTATTTAAAGACTATCTATCTGACAGTAAGCAGCAAGTCAAAATAGGAGAATTTATTAGCGACGAACTGTGCTTATCATTTGGGGTGCCACAAGGCAGCGTGCTTGGCCCAACTCTGTTTTTAGTGTATATTTATAGCCTCTGCAATATCCACCTTGAAAGTGGACAGATATTCTGTTATGCCGACGATACCGCAATAGTCTTTTCTCACAATACTTGGGATGATGTGCAGAAAGTAACAGAAGGGGGGCTGATGAGGGTAGCTTCGTGGCTAGATGCTAAACTTCTGACTCTGAACACTAATAAGACTAACTACATGTGCTTCACTAATTACAACTGTACTCAACCTGAAAATGATTTTAAAATCCAAATCCATAGCTGTAACATTCCAAACAACTCGAGGTGTTTCTGTACTAGCATTGCCAAAGTACCAAATACTAAGTATTTGGGTATTATAATAGATCAACGCTTAACCTGGCATGCTCATTTAGATCTGGTGATAAACAGAATTAGAAAACTAATATGGATATTTAAAATACTAAGGCACATTGCAACCAAAGCTATTTTAAAAAATGTATACATTGCGTTAGCTCGGTCTATTCTAATATACTGTATACCTATTTGGGGAGGGGCTACTAAAATAAAATTTTTAGAATTAGAAAGAGCGCAAAGATCGTTGCTAAAAGTTATGCATTTTATGCCATACAGATCTCATACAGTAGAACTATATTCTATGACCGATGTTCTCTCAATTAGACAATTATACGTTTTGCATGCAATTTTAAAGTTACATAAAAATTTAAAATATGACAGTACTATCTATTACAAAAGAAAAAAAGATGTAGTAGCCCCGGTGCCCTTTTTCAAAAGTACTTTTGCATTGAGACAATTCGCCGCAAGATCAGCTCACCTCTACAACAAAATTAACGCACACGTAGACATATATCCCATAAATACTATTTTATGCAAGAAAAAATTAAAAACGTGGTTGAGGGGTAAAAACTATGATGACATAGAAGCTTTGCTGGACTAGATCAACCATTTACACATGAACGGCACACATCCACACACACAAAGATATACATACGCGCACGCTGGATTTACAAATGCGAAAAGTAAAATGTATTTTTTTTTTATTGTTTTATTATTTTTGTTTGTTCATATTTTGATTTTTTTTTCTTTAATGTCAAATGTCGGTGGAAGAGCGGGACATTCTAACACAAGCACTTTGTGTGCTCAAAAGAATGTCCCAGCAACTGTATACTATGTATGGCCTTGAAATGAATAAACTTTTTTAATTTTATTATTTTTTAATTTAAGTACATAAGTTATATTTACTATAATAATTTTTTAGGAACAAATAACTGTCACATTCCAAATCTTTTGACAGAATGTAGTCTGTCAGGTCCGCCAGATGGTAACGCGGTTTGTGCTCGACTGATGTATTGACGTGAAAACGAATGCATTTTATGTCGCGCGCCGAAACTAAAACAAAATAAATAATACCGCGAAGCCGACCTAATTGAAAATCAGTATGGTGGATCTTTAGCTCTTACATTTTGTGACTATTTATTACTTCATGCAGGTATTTCGCACGTTCGTTTTAATTCGTTCGTTTTGGTTTTAATTTCGGCGCGCGGCGTTAGATCCTCCGACGCGCAGACGCACACTGTTTTGATAGAATAATTGAATTTGAACTTTGTTCAGCTGTAATAAAGTGCAAATTGACTCTTTAGAGATACGAACGCACCTACATTGCTTAGACAGCAGTGAAAGCTTGTAATTTAATATGAACTTTAGTTTGTTTGTTTCTGGTTTCTAGTTTCTGGTTACTGGTTTCTGGTTTCCGGTTTCTTGTTTCCGGTTTCTGGTTTCTGGTTTCTGGTTACTCGTTTCTGGTTTCTGGTTTCCGGTTTCTGGTTTCTGGTTTCCGGTTTCCGGTTTCTGGTTTTAGGTTTCTGGTTTCTAGATGTCAGATGTCAGATTTCCATTTCCGATTTTCCATTTTCCATTTTCCATTTTTCGTTATCCGTTTTCCATTTTCCAATTATAAATTTTCTTAAACTAAGCTTAAAATACTTGTAGTCTTTATATTTTATATTGATGACCAAAAGTATATCACCGACCTTAACCTTGAAAGAAATATACGAAAAAATTTTTGCAAATATTTCAAGTCAATCAAACTAATTTGACAAATTCTTGAGGAGATTTTTACAATATTTTAAAAATGTCAAAAATCTACTGAAACAAATTCACTCAAAAAATATGTCAAGGAATAAAACATTATACATTTTTTTATATTCATAAATTGTATTATCTTAAAAGTAAAAAATTATTACGGTATTATTACTCCTTCAGAGCTGTCCCGCTTTGCCCATCTAAAAATCCGGTCACCTTAATGGAAAACTGAAATTGTTGTTTTTAAATTTTCTCACCTTTTAAACCTTGCCTGGACTTCCACGAATAATTCAAGACCACATTTAGCCAAATCGGTCCAGCCGTTCTCGAGTTTTAGCGAGTCTAACGTACAGCAATTCATTTTATATATATATATATATATATATATATATGTAGATAGATTAATAATAAATTAAATTCAATAATATTAGTTATTAATAAATTTTAAGTTGTATAATTTTAAATATCTCTTATCTATTTCTTATTTTCTTTCTGTATAAAGAAAATAATGTAATTTTTTTTTATTTGTCATTGATTTACAGCATACTTTTTAATAA
The DNA here is from genome assembly GCA_029286795.1 of Byasa hedistus. Taxonomy (NCBI): domain Eukaryota; kingdom Metazoa; phylum Arthropoda; class Insecta; order Lepidoptera; family Papilionidae; genus Byasa; species Byasa hedistus. The sequence goes on along the minus strand of JAGSMW010000050.1, from coordinate 149,546 downwards.
TTTATATTGTTTGTTACCTACGTGTACCTTCCTATATATAAGTAAAGCATGCTGTGTTTTCTTAGACTTAAGATGCACAAAGTTTTGTTTTATGTTGGAAAGTATTTAAAAATTGTTTATATTTTTTTTACGAACATACGAATAAATAAATAAATTTCCTTTTGCATTTAGTATAGTCTTTATACAGAATTAATAAAAATAGTCTAAAGTTATACATTTGAGTGTAGTATGAAAAGCGATCTCCCCTATTCATTATAGTCAGTGAGGATTACGGATACGCAAATAACACGCGCGTATTGTGGTTGCACACTTTATTGTACGCAGATGAACAAGAAAAGACAATAGGTTTCAAAGTGCGTAAATACAACAAAACGTGTGTTCGGCAGTTGAGCACTGTGACCGGACTGACCTCGGCTAACGCCTTCTTTTACCACTACCGACTGACAATATTTATTAAAACTAACAAAATACTTATACTACCTACATACTATAACCCTGTCGCCAACATACCCCACCCCAGTGTCGGTTCCCGACACTCTTACCCAATAGGTATCCTGGCGACGCGTGCGGCTGGTCACAAAAGTGAACCAAAACTTCTTGGACTAATCACCTCTTTGCCAGACACCACGCTGCTCACATGGATTCGCGATAAAACTATGTCTCCTACTGGATATTTAAGAGGATTGTGAGGCCAAATGAGCAGATATGGGTCCGTGAATACACCAACCGAGAGGAGTGAGGGTCGCGCACGGTTCATTTGCCCCACCAACAATAACGTTTACAGGCAACAACAAATTACAATTATCTTGCCCTATTAACAATTCAGGTTTAGTAGATACATAACCTAACTTATTTCTAATATCATATAGATGTTTAAATTTACTGCAATCAATAGAGGTCAAACATTTATTAAAACTCAATTTTACGGATTTTATCGCGTTTATTATTTAGTTTGTTTATTCCCGACGTTTCGACCGCTTCGCAGCAGTCATGGTCACGGGAGGACTGAGATGACAGACGTCCAAATGTCACAGCTATCACGTGGTACCCACAACTTTTTAATTATTATTAATGGTCCGATCTACGCAGAAAGAGCTCACTGTATCTTGAAGTCTTCTAGTGGTTCGCCTGGGATTTGGTTTAATTTTATTAATAATAGGATCCCAAGCAGGTGGTATTACCCAACCATCTTCTCTATTAAAATTAGAAGTCTGCAATCTGTGACCATGTTATGGATCATCCCAATCATTACATCAGATTCGATCAACCTCAAATCCTCGCCAAAGAACACCGATTCCTGCCAATTATGATTCGCGAGGCTATTGAAATTAAAAAACATCCTAATTTATTATTTGTTAAAAATAAATGTGTAACATTCGCGGAAATATAAGAAATCATTAGGATTAAACATTGCTAAGACAAGAGGCATGCTAATTCAGTCTCCGTACATGAAGAAACCTGTTGGTTCGGTTAACATTATAGGACATACATATGATTGCTTCCACAATAAACGAGCGCTGTGCACATGACGAGCTATACAACTAGTTAATTGTTTTAAATATTTAGGTTTAACTATAAATTGTAAACTTAAATGGGGCTAAAAAATAGATATTGTTTGTAGCAAAATGAGAATAGTGTTGTGTAAGTTTAGCCATCTTAGATCTGTTGTTCATAAAGCGACACTCCTAACTATGTATCACGCTTTGGTGGATTCAATCCTCTCGTATGGATTAAGTGTATATGGACGTACATTTCGGACGTATTTAAAAAAAAATTTTAATTTGCAAATAAGGGTTATAAAACAGCTAGTTGATAGACAGACCAAAGATAAATGTAATAAAAAATACGGAGTACTATTTAAAAAATGTAATATTATACCCGTGCATGAAAAAGTATGTTATTTATTAGCCACAGAACAGTACAAAAAATTCGAATTTAAAACCGTTAGAACGCTTCATAGGCCACTCAGGGTAAGTGCTCGTAAGCAGCTGGAGGAACCCTCTGCCACAAACTATTACGGGGAACGTACTCGCAGGTATCTGATACCGCGGATCTTTAACGAGATATTCAGCGAGGACACGTGTACCAGTGAAGCAATCATCTTAGTCCTCCCGTGACCATGACTGCTGCAAAGCGGTCGAAACGTCGGGAATAAACATACAAATAATAAACGCGATAAAATCCGTAAAACCGAGTTTTTAATAAATTATATTACAAGATTTAAATGTATACCTTTTCAGAAACATAACATGGATGACAGTTGGATAAATTCATTTTTCGACAAATATGCTCCTTTAACACCACCTGAAAGAAATATTGAAGAAATGAATTTAAAAAATGTTTTTAGTTATGTTGGAAATCCTAGTGCTTTTTTTTTTATGCAACTCTTTTTCTATTCATAAATTTAGATTGGCTATCAAGTCTAGAAGGGATACAACTCCTGGACTTGATGACATACCATATAAATTAATAAGCAACATGCACACTGATGCTCAAAATGTTTTATTGAAAATTTTTACTTGCTCTGGGAAACACAAAACATACCAACTACATGGAAAACTCAGTGTGTAGTTCCAATACTTAAGCCTAACATGCCAGAAAACAGTTTTGAATCTTATAGACCTATATCTTTATCTTCTTGCATAGGCAAAATATTTGAATTTATGCTTAAAACTAGATAAGACTTTTATGTAGAAAGAAATAAGATTTTACCACCTGAGCAGTTTAGGTTCCATAGGGGCAAAAGTGCTACTGAAAATTTTGTAACTCTTATTAGTGACATCAAAAATAGTTTCCATAGTAACTCAGCAACAGTATGTGCCTTTTTTGATGTCCAAAGCGCATTCGATAATATCAGCCCTACTGTCCTTGCGCAGATCCTCTGTGAGATCGGAGTCTCGGGCAAAGTCTGTGAATGGATATTTAAATTTTTGCATGAAAGAACTATGTACATAAAATATAATAACAATCTTCATGGACCTAGAAATGTATACAAAGGAACAATGCAAGGAGCTACTATCTCTCCACTGTTATATAATATCTACACCTGTCAAATTAAGAAATATTTAAATGCAGTAAATGTTAACTTTCTTCAGTTTGCAGATGATCTAGTTGTATATAGTGTAAATAAAAATGTAAATATTGCTGTAAACAATTTAAACTCCGCTTTACATGATATACATTAGCTCTATAACAATAAACTTAAACTCAATATTTGTCCTACCGAGAGTGGAGCAATAGTATTCCGTAAAAAATGTTATAATAATACAGACGCAATAATGTACAACAATATACCTCTGCCTTGGCTCGAGGAAAAGAAATTCCTGGGCATTCGGTTAGGCCCAAAACTAACTTTCGAATGTCACATAAATAATATTAAAAGAAATGCTTATAATGGCCTTAACCTGTTAACCGGACAAGACGTATAAATGCGTCAGGCGTAAACAATATCGATTACGGGTAGGACATATGAATACGTCCTCAAAAATTAATGTGCGCCCTGGAACGGAAGGGACGTATATTTCCGATCAACTATGATATTACATCATCCATGCGTGTCTCGACATGAATTGATTGATGAATTGTTCTGATTCTATGTGTACAGATTTCTCTATTGTGAATCGCTCACAGACGTGTTTTGTGTGACCAGTGACAGGTACATATTTACACTTATTTTATTTATCTAGTTTAATTAAATGCTTACAAGAACATACAATGGCTATAAAAATATTTCTATTTTATATTATTTTTATTTCATATCTTTTTATAGAATTTTTTTTAGTGCTGATCAAAAAATTTAAAGGTGCTAGAAAAGAATCTACTTACTGGTGTCCGTATTGTAGTGTAGCATTATGTATTAATAATTGTTTTAAAATATATCACACAGAAAACGAGTTTTGAATTTTTATATGTGTACCTATTGTGTAATTCTACTTTGTTTACTTGCTTTTAATTGTTTTGTGATTCCTTTTGTACTTCAAAATTATTAATAAAAGATTATACATTTCATAGTTTATCATTCATTTTCTGAATAAATTAAAATGTAGAAATATGAAATGACGGTCTCCGGGCGTGACGTATTGACATGTCCTAGCGAAACAATACGCGCCCGGTACATGTTGCATAATTTGAACGAGAACTCCCCGGTTAACAGGTTAATATTATGAGATCACTAGCCGGTGTACATTCGGGTTCAGATCCAAAAACACTAGCTATGTTGTATAAAAGCATAGTAAGAAGTCATTTCGATTACAGCACTCCGGCATACATAAATGCTAACATAAGCTTGCTAAGAAAATTAGATATTATACAAAATAGAGCTTTACATATAATAACAGGAGCAATGTGCTCCACACCCATTAACAGTATGGAATGTGAATCCTGTACACCACCATTGTTGTTGAGAAGAACTCAATTAGCAGAAAGATTTTGTTTAAAGTTAATGTCTATAAACAATAACTACACCTTAAACCATATTTTACCTCCCTCTTACAATTTAATCAACCGTGAACCATACATGGATTGCAAGCAATTGATGTCTGGATTTTCACCCACACTTTCTAAGAATATGCGTATTTATAAAATCTGTTTTGGTAAATATGAACATAACTAATTTATAGCCAATGTATAGCTTAAGTTTTAGTGCTCTCATTCACCCTGTAAATATTAGTAACAAGAAAATACTTACTCAGCCAGATCTCCTTCATATTGTTGATGACAATAATGGTGTGTACAGGATTTACAGTGACGGGTCTAAGAGCTCAGATGGTGTCACATCAGCATTTTACGATCCTCAGCTGAAAATTTCAAAATGTTATATGATATGCACATTCATAGTAAAATAGTACAATTTCAATGGGTACCTTCACATAAAGGTATAACAGGAAACGAACTGGCTGATCAGGCCACACACAACAATCCAATGGAAAACCACAGCATCTTAATGAAGACACCATTTACTGATTTTCGCCACACATTCACCATGGCCCTGAAAAAATTATATGAAGAGTATTGGAAGACTAAGTAAAGAAAAAGGAGCATGGTACACAGACATACAGAAAACCCCGCCCGCCCAACCTTGCTATAACAAACTTAGCAGTATAATCGAAAATTTATAGTTACAATCAACAGACTAAGACTAACTTTGGCCACTGCCGGACGCCCAGTCATTTGTATAAACTGCAATTAGTACAGAATCCTACTTGCCCAGAATGCTAACACGATTTAGGAGATTTGCAGCACATAGTTTGTCAGTGGCCAGCATATCGAATACAAAGACTGGTACTTGTGTGTGAACTTGACCTCGTCTCGGAAGGTGTGCCCGTGCCACAACGTCTCCAGACACTGCTGTCTACGGAGAAATATTTTTACCCGATATTTAAATTTATAACGAATACTGTGGAAACTTTATAATACGCAAATAAAATAAAGTGATTTACTAATTGTGACAGTTAATAACGGTTTTTTAGTGAACTCTGTCAAATGAACTGTCATACATAGACATAGACAATGATAAGTTATAATGATAGGGCTCAAAAAGTCTCGTATCCAGAGCCGTAAAAACATTTACAAAAAAAAAATTGTTAGGCTCGTTATGTTGGTATGGAATCGTTCCATGTGTTTCATACATTGGCAGTTGTTTTATTTTTTACAACGGAGTCCCGTCTCTTATAACGTAGTGATTACTTGCTCAGTGGTAACAAGTACTACGTACAACAGGAATGAGCCGTTGTCGAAAAATTTAAGCTGATCTCAGTAACTGACCTTTTTGTCTCTTTCTCGGTGATGGTGATAATATTGAAATATAACTTCAGGACAATAATTGTTAAAAATCATTTTTGATCTGACGTCAGCAGATCATTGCTTCACATGGATTAAAATCCATCGAAAATGCTAATGTTTTTTTTTTTAATTATTTTAAAAGAGAAAGCAATTAAAAAATGTATAGGAATTTAAGTCATTTGTTCTTGTACAAGGATTGGACGGATTGGATAGTAATGCATGGTCACTGTAGTTCTTCACTAACAAATTATGTTCAAAACTATTACTTGTGAAAAGGTAAACCACTGTAGCTGCGTGCTACCTATACCTAATTATATATATTTATCGCCGTATCTACGCATTTACTAACGTGACGTTTTGTGTAGAAACAAGAGACGTTTGGTATAGAAACAAGAGACGTTATAATATCGTCTCGATATTGCGCAGCGCTCGTAGCCAACACTCGCTGCACAATGCCGCGCACCTAATCAACGCGTCTTGCACCGGGCGCCATTGTATACACGCCGACAAAGGACGCCGCCGCGCTTTTGTTCGGCGCCGCTCGGACACCTCGACCGCACATCTGGCGGCCACATTTCGCCGCAACACATACCTGGCGAGAGGCTAACGCGCTATAACACTCACCAATCACTATGGACAATTTTGTATAAATAGAGCTTACTTTATACAAATAAAAAGAGTTCCACTACAAGCGTCGACTAAGTTACTCCTCTCCAACTCAAGATCTCCTACAAGCTGCAATTCTTCAGAAACATCGTTAGAGGCTGTCAAGCACAACACGCTGCTCGACGGACCATCAACACCACGATCAGGATAACAATCGTTTCCGTAAGCCTCCACGACACAAATTCTCACCATTTTAACTAACAATGGAAATCAAAAACAATCTGCCATTGACGTCCAAGTTAATATTAAGTCCAAATTAATATATAAATGACTTTGCGTGTCTGATAGTCGATTTTTAATATAACAAAAGATATATAATATTGTATAATAAATTGGAATTAAGAGTTTTTGCTCGGTAACTGTGCATAAGAGGTACAGTTACCGAGCAAAAACTCGTATAGTGTTTATTTTAAAGTAAATAAATATTAGATATAGGCAATAAGTATAAAATTATGATTATTCTTTTCAGTTTTCTTTTTCTAATACATGCACTTTACACGGTTGTGTATTAACTAGTTCATAAAAAACAATTTTGTAGTTATGTAACAATGCGCAAGTTGTTTAAAATATTAAGTAAAATGTAATTTTACCGCAAATGCATTGTTCACGGGAATTTTTAATGATTTTGTTATTCTAACTAGCATTTATATAATTTCATTTGAGTAATAATTATGAGATTAACATTCATAAATCTTTTTGTTTATAACAGTGCTCAGCTTTATGTAGTGTTTTTCTTTTATTTACCTGTAATGAACCAACATTAACATTTTTACTTCAGATAAACGATAAGAACGCCAAGAGCAACAATAAAACTTTTTTTTATTTAAGGTTTTATATGTTGACAAGTGAAACACACCAAACCTGTTTAGATAGCAAATTAAATTTGTAATCACATTGTGAAAATTGCAGCCTGTTCACTTGACAAACATACTGGTGGTAGGTCTCTGTTGCTGGAGACCATCTAGGTAAGTACTACCACAGCTCTTTTTTCTGCTGTCAAGTAGAAATGTGCAATTATTACTGTGTTCTGGTTTGAAGGGATTTGTAGCTAGCAAAATTACTAGGGCAATGACATTTAACATCCTATGTCTAGGTGAGCACATCAATGTGGTGCTGAATATATCATCCTAACAGTATGATGTTATCGGCAAACATATCATGTACCATCAGGTGAATGTCCAGCTCATTGTTGTTATTTTGTGGTTTAAGGCTTTTGCTGTTTGCTGTCAGAAGTAGGTACTGTAGCAGTACCTACCTAGATAGTCTCCAGCAACATAAACTTACTACAAGTTTACCCATACTTTGAGTTTCCCAGTCTTTAGTTTAAGTTTGTGTAAAACATCATGTTAAATAAAATATTGTATGAAACTGCCAATAAACATGTGATGAAACAGTTGTGTGGTTCTACCAACCCCATTCATGTTTCATAACCTTTTGTTTTATCACTTTAAAAACTAGTGTAAACTAAAAAAAATTAAGTCCTTTATTCAATAATTTTTTTCAGGTCTATGGCAGTTGGCAAGTTCTTTCGTAAGAACCTTGTGAGCTTATCATTTCCTGTAATAACTGCCACCTTAATTTGGCTTGACTGGAACCATACCAGAAAGTGGAAAGCTCAGTTAAAACAAAATTGAAATGGCTATTTTTGGAATAACCGCTCGATACATAGTATTTGTATTACCACTGACTGGTTTCTTTATTGGAAAGTTCTTGGACGATCAGGAAACACTGAGAATGACCAACTTTAGAGATAAATCCTGTTTATTTGGAGGGACAGTAAAGCCTGGAGAACCTCCATCATGGCCCTAATGATGTTAGTGTTTTATTTGTAATAATGGCGAGTTCTAATCATTTTATTATTTAGTTGTTCTATTTAGTTGATGATTATTTTACCTTTTAATTATTGAATTCTGAATTTGTCAATAATAATTTGTTGCATTATGACATGTACAAGATTAATGTTTAGGGGAAATTTCCCTTAATGCTTAATGTGTTTAATATTATATATTATGTGCTTCTAATTAAAAACTGATTTGTGAGAATAAGAGTGTTAATGTTTTATTTAATTTCTCCATACTCCTGTAATAAGGTATGAGGTTACTGAATTAACAATGTCCATAGTAAAATAGCAATATTGCTTTAGAACCATAGGTTTTGTTTCCAAGTATATAAGCATCAAAATAGTGAAATGGCTGCGTTAAAATAATAGTTCAAAGTGAGTATATGCCAAAATTGTATAAATTTTAAACTTAACAAGTTACATGTTAAAGGTAAAAATTAACTGTAAGGATTTTCTACAGTTCAGTTATTGTCAAGATGTCTTTACATGAGAAAGTGAAATAGTTATACATTTTTACAAAGAGACTTATGAACACCAAAATCATTGGGAATTGTAGTCTAAAAAAATATTTAAATTATTTTAGGGAATAAAAGCTTTTGGCCAAGTTAAACATTTGATATTATTTAGTTGAAAAATTTTTTAAACCTCTATTTTTATTTTAAAATAAATCATAGAAGGAAATAAAAATGAGGTAATCTGTTACGCAAATTGTGTTTATTTCAAAAAAAAATTTACATAGTCCTTTTTGCCATCATGTACCATACAATTAAGTATGGTGCCCACAATCCAATTCCACAGAAAACAGAAAAAAAAGCTGTTGCTGCGAATCTAAAAAACAAAAAATTAGGTTTTAAAGATTTTTGTAATCTCATGCCATTTTCTATACTATTTTAACCATTACTATTATGATTTTATTTAGATTGATTTGCGGGGACGATGTCAACAAATTCTTGTTGTAGGCCTATGCTCAATACTGAGTGTCTTCCGGCAAATAGAGTTTAGTACTATTAATAGTAACATAGGTTGCTTATGAGATGAGTGCAAAAATTAATGTCCAATGATACCTGTTTGGGACCGAAAACGGCATGTTATCAAAAGGTTGAGGGGGGCCTTCCATTCGAAAACCACGACTGATACAGTCCTTTGGAGTCTGTAAATTCATTGTTTTGGTAAGTCTTAATATTCTACTTACTCTACCCAACATATTGAAAATATGACAGTTATCGAAGTATTCGTAAGTTTTACTTTATTGTTATGCTTTTGACGTCTATTTATTTTTAAGAATGGCATACTTTTTGGAAGAAGTGAATTAAAAAAAACCTTGATAAAATTAAAGTTATTAATGCGAATCCTTTCATATTAATAAATAATTAAATAGTGAATGTTAGGGAAATAATAGAGACCGTCAGCAATTTTGTGATGATTGACAGGACGGACCAAATAACGAGAACCAGAGTGCTCTCTGACTTGGAGTTAGTAAGTTCGTCTATCCTGGGTAATTACTATCGGATATGGGAAGAAGTGAACATCAAAATACGGATTCAAATATCCAAAGCTGCAAAGTTCTACTAAGAATTTGGCCATGCAGAAAGGTGTCCAATAACACGAAGAAGAGACCCGTTAGAACTCTAGTCTTAGAGCGATAAATAGAAAGAAGATAGATGTCTTTGAGTAGTAGAATTGGAGAAGGATGCTTGGAATATCGTAGACCGCCAATATTTCGATCCTAAATTAGCTGCGTGTTAGCACTTCGCTGTCGACTATTTGATACCGATGGAATTTTGGTTATATTTTCTGCCACATGGTGGAGTACTAAATACTATGCCGCCGATTATTTAGTCGCTGGTTTGACCTGGTGAAGTCGCTCACGGGATTTTTCTATATATATATCGGCTATAAGAAATGCTAAAGACCGGATTGTAAAGAAGAACGCAACAAAGGCACTGCAGTGCGAACACGACCAAAGACCGACCCCGATGATACTTTTTTAATATATTATTCCCTTGAGTTTTTACTATTGCAAAGGATATTTTAAATGAAAAAGCAACATTTTTCTTCCATAAAAGTGAAAGTGCCATCTATTAAAGTTTATAGTAACTTCTTTAGCAATTGAATGCTTATCAGCATCTTTGAAAAAACATAGATGTCGCTAGACGCTCTGGGCGCAGTTAAAATGTGTGTGTAACTTTATTTTAATTCGGACTAATGCATAACCACAACATTATCTTACGATAATTTTAAATGTACCTTAGATGGTAAAGTGTACTAGTGTATTTATTAAAACTCGGTTTTACGGATTTTATCGCGTTTATTATTTGTATGTTTATTCCCGACGTTTCGACCGCTTTGCAGCAGTCATGGTCACGGGAGGACTAAGATGACAGACGTCCAAATGTCACAGCTATCACATGGTACCCACAACTTTTTAATTATTATTAATAGTCCGATCTACGCAGAAAGAGCTCACTGTATCTTGAAGTCTTCTAGTGGTACGCCTGGGATTTGGTTTAATTTTATTGATAATAGGATCCCAGGCAGGTGGTATTACCCAACCATCTTCTCTATTAAAATAATGATGTTTTTTAATTTCAATAGCCTCGCGAATCATCCTTGGCAGGAATCGGTGTTCTTTGGCGAGGATTTGAGGTTCATCGAATCTGATGTAATGGTTGGGATGATCCAAAACATGGTCACAGATTGCAGACTTCTTAGTGCGCTGATGTTTCAAGTCAGCTATATGTTCCTTCACGCGGGTCTTCACTGATCTCTTTGTTTGACCTATATAAGAGAGACCACATTCACAATCTAACTTGTATACTCCTGCATCTTGTAGAGGGATATTACACTTGACAGGTGGTAGGAATTAACTTATCTTCTTGGGCGGCTTGAAAAAAGTTTGAATTGAAGCTCGCTTCACATCGCTGGACATAAACTCGATAATAATATACCTTCTTGCCCTAAATCACCGAAACTGTATGGGTTGCCGAAAATACAGAAACCAGATGCTCCTCTACGTCCTATCGTGAGCCAGATCGATTCACCAACTTATAGATTGGCTCAACATGTAGCGAAAATACTCTCACCGCTAAGAGGACACACAACTGCACATACCAAGGATTCTTACCAATTTGTCAGTGAGATTAAACACCTACATCTCACTGATAATGAAACTATGGTCAGCTTTGATGTCCAGTCACTATTCACATGTCTACCTGTAGATGACTGCCTCTCAGTTGTTAGTAGAATGTTAGCAGATAATAACATGCAGACAGAATATGCTGAATTACTCAAACATTGCCTTACATCTGGCTACCTATTGTGGAAGGAACAGTACTACAGGCAAGTAGATGGTGTGGCGATGGGCTCTTCAGTATCTCCCATAGTCGCTGACTTATATATGGAAGATTTTGAGGAAAAAGCCCTCAGTACCTCTCCAGTAAAACCAAGGTTCTACAAGCGGTATGTAGATGATACTTTCACAATATTACCATCTGATAAAGTAACTGCATTTCTTGATCATCTTAACTCCATAAACCCTAAAATACAATTTACTATGGAGTTAGAAGCAAATAACTGTCTAGCTTTTCTAGATGTTTTAGTAATAAGAAATCCTGACAACACCCTAGGTCATAGTGTATTCAGAAAAAAGACCCATACAGATAGGTATTTAAACGGGGACTCTCACCACCATCCATCACAGTTAGCTACCGTGGGAAAATCTTTGTTTCAGAGAGCACAAGGGATCTGCCACCAGAAACACCTGGCTGCCGAGCTTCAGCATGTCAAGCAGGTGCTGCAGGACAACAAGCTTAGCGTGCCGCGTCAACGTCGCAGGGACCGAGTGAAACCAGCCACAGTCGAGCGTGTACCTGCCGAGTTACCATATGTCAGAGGAGTCACGGACAAGATTGGCTATATTTTGAAGCGAGCTTCAATTAAAACTTTTTTCAAGTCGCCCAAGAAGATAAGTCAATTCCTACCACCTGTCAAGTGAAAAATGCGCAGACGTGCGTATCTTGGGCCTTGATGAGTCGGTCACGACAGAGAGGCTGATAGCTGCGGTTTCAACAGCGGGAGAATGTCAGCCTGCGCAAATTAAAACCAACGGCCCACGCACTGCTGCCAATGGGACCGGTACGGCCACAGTTCGTCTACCTGTGGCGGCGGCAAAGAAGTTAGGTGGCGGACTAAGGCTTCTTGTCGGCTAGGTGTCGGCACAGGTAAAATTCCTACCGCCCAGACCAACGAGGTGTTTCCGGTGTCTCCACAACATGTGAGCGCCGGATGCAAATCTGAGACAGATTTCAGCGGCCTTTGCCACCGCTGCGGCTAGGCTGGTCACAAGGAAATTACTTGTGACGCCAAGCCGCACGGTATCCTGTACGAGGTTGCGGGTGAAGCGGCCGATCACCGGGTTGATAGCAGCAATTGCCGTTCACCGCAGTCTAACAAAAAGGGTGGCAAGTGGGAGGAGGCTAAAGGGTCTGCACAGGCAGTATCACAGCCACCTCAGTCTTCGGCGACTGTAACGGCGCCGGCGACGTCCCGAGAGGAGGACATGGAAATCACCCTTTAATGGCCCCTTTTCGTATCCTCCAAACTAATCTGAACCACTGCGCCAGGGCCCAGGATCTTTTGTCCCAAAGCCTGACGCAATGATCTATAAATGTAGCCGTGGTAGCTGAGCCGTATTTTGTGCCACCCTGGGATAATTGGGTGTCCGATGTAAATGGCACAGTCGCCATAACCTCGAGTGCCGCCGCCGGCACCCTCCCACCTGTCACGGTGGCGACGGGCAGGGGTGTTGTAGCGGCACGCTTTGAGGCCGTCGTAGTCGTGGCGGTTTACGCGCCTCCTAGTTGGAGCTTTGCCGAGTTCGAGGTTTTTCTCATAGAACTCGGCAGAATAGTCCATTCCAACCAACCCCTAGTTGTCTTGGTCCTCGGCGATTTTAATGCCAAGTCCACAGCTTGGGGTTGTCCGTCCGTGGGCGTAAGAGGTGACGCACTGGAGGAGTGGGCCGTCTCATCCGGTTTGGTCTTGCTCAACAAGGGCTCCGTGAACACGTGCGTGCGACAACAGGGCGGGTCCATAGTGGACGTTTCGTTTGCTAGCCCTGTTTTAGCACGCCGTGTCCGGGACTGGAGGGTCCTTCAGGAGGTGGAGACGTTGTCGGACCACCGGTATATCCGGGTCGACGTCTCCACCGAAAACTCGGACCTTCCAGTCTCAAGCGCCCTAGGAGTGCTCAACACTCCGCGCTGGGTCTTGCGAAGACTCGACCGAGAGATGTTTCTCGAGGCCGCTTTTGTCCAGGCATGGGCGCTGAGCGGTACGGCCAAGAATCCGACATCCATCGATGTGGACCAAGAAGCAAAGCGTATCAGAGCTGCCATGTCTCATATTTGCGATGCGGCCATGCCCAGAGCAGATCATCGTCCGCCTAAAGTCCCGGACCCGAGGGAGGAGGGACTGTACGAGGCGTATAGGACGATAAGGCTGGCCCTCCGCCAGGCCATCGAGCGGTCAAAAACTCTGGCTAGGGAAGTTTCTCGAAGTGCTCGACCGGGGGCCATGGGGGCGCCCCTACTGTTTGGTACGTGGCAAGTTGCACCCATGGGCCCTTCCGCTGACTCAAAGCCTCGAGCCTTGTTTCCTTGAAAAAGTTGTGTCGCAAGTTGTTTCCGACTGTAGCTCTGTTCGCTTTTTTTTTTTCATTTTTGCGCGTGCGCTTCCATGAGGATCGGTCGGAATTTCCAAACCGACTGCTCCGACCGTCGTCTCGATTTGGCTTAATGTTTAGGCAGAAGACTTCTAGAACCAAATTTCATTTCCAACTTTTCAAAAAAACCTTAACCTCTATAAAATGATAAAGATGTATTTTATGTTAATAAACTTTCAACATTAAAATATTGATAATTAAGCCTTCTATATTTACTTATTCCTTTAGATATTATCCATCCAAAGGTTGTCTGGGCGAGATCGCTTTTAGCTATGTGACCGTCTACTGCGCATTTTACATTATATACAAGGTTTTCATTATTTCATATATTTTTTTTATTTGGTTTGAAATAAAGTATATTATTTACTTTTCAAGGAGCCTCAGTATAAAAAACTATTGCAAAATTTCGATGACGTAAGATTTTAATCATTCTATTTATTATTTTAAACTATTAAAACGAAAAAAGGCGTCGTGTTGACTTTGATGTTTGTATAATAAATAGTATGCTATGACCATTCGACTGTACCTCCAAATCATATATACACGTAGCCGACAGAATAAGAAACAGCAAAAGCAAATCAGATCGGCGAAAACACGCGGGCTGAATATTTTCAGCTCCGACGAATAGAACCGGATTAAACAGAGTTCGGATCGCGCGCGTCTGTTACAAAGGCACGCGAAAGAAAATCATGAAGTAGACACGCACATCACCGCACTAGGAATTTTTATAAAGGCGCTTCAAGTTAGGTGTACGAGTTCGAATTTTCTGATCGGAAATAAACTGTTCTGTAGCTAATCTTAAATACTACAAACTATCATTCAGACGATGCATTTCTCGTGGTATATACCAAAAGTTAACCCCTCAAAAAAAATACCATCAAAATCCCAGCGCTCTGCAAATTTAGGCAATTTTTATTTTATTTTAAATTTAGGCAATTTTTATTTTATTTTTTTTAACTACAATGAACTTACACTGGTTCAATTTCGCAGTGTTAAATGAAAATGAGGTCGTGAATAGTGATGCGTGCCAAGAATACTTTGAGTATCATACGTTGACAACTAAACCGTCTGGCAGCGAAATCGGATCAGGCCCCGTATAACTAGACAAACAGCTAGCCACTGTGCCACGGAGGCCAAATTATTCTAACATAAAATAGTAAAAAAAAAAATATGCATCTTATTGTTGCGGTTGGAGTAACCCATTAAAAAATCGAGACACGTTTGTAAATTAACACGTTCACTGCCACCTGCCTTTTGACGATGTCTTCCCAGGGGCCGCTATACATTGGGTATCGGACACACTATTTGTGTCGCCGGCACTGTGTTTGGGTAAATTGTATATTTAGTTGTTTTTGTGGCTGTCGCAGCATCTATTAAGTTTATATAAACAGTATGAAGTGTTTGAAGATTAGTTAGTGTGTTTTACATATAAATATGGTGTAATAATACTTCACTATTTCGGGAATAGTACACAACACGGTATTTTACTTAACCACATGTTCTTACACTCGTGAAGCAAAGGTTGATTCTTAAATTACGATACACAATTCCTCCGGCCACACGACCGATCTCGCTCGCGTGCCGGCGGCGACTGCCCGCTTCTATCTGTTTTTTCTATATATAACTACCTGCAACTACCCCCACTCTGACCCCTATGATGTTGCCAGTGTATTAACGGTCAGAGTGTTAGTTTATTAAAATAATTCAATTTTTAATTTAAACCTTACAATGGATAAAAACTCAAAAGATAAAATTAAACGCAATTTTGTTACGTAATTCAACCAGCGGTTCTCAACATACAGTTGTCGTTGTTGTTAAGATTTTATTTTGTATTAATATTTAAGGATATATATTTAAGGTTGTTTTATGGTTTTATGAATAACTTAAACAAGAATTTTAAACATAATTGAACATTTATTATTCCCATTTTCATATCAACTATATAACATAAACAGTCTTAATACCTATGTATGGTACGGTCTAAAACATTCAACATTCAATCTTCGCATGCGAAAGGGGATTGACACCTATTTTTTAATGTGCGCCAGCATTGATTACAACGCTTTCTTTTTATTTTGCCCTTATTGTTTTTGAATAGTTTAATCAAGCAGTGGATTTTATTTACTAAAGGTGTTTGTAATTGGCAAGGCAGATGAGGTTCTATTATTGTCTTTGTGTACGCAGGTATTGATCGCTTCCCGGTTCGCGACAAACTGCCGGCGCAGCCGGCGCTTGTTTTTCATGTATCCGCTTACACTAAAGTTTATAATTAACTTTAGGACGTATGCGTGTGCTACGCAATGCGCCCTGTGTGTCCGTCTGTTCTAACGTCCCTGCGTTCGGTGGATCCGTAGCCTCATTAAATGAATCGACGAGATAATCAGGTTCAGATATCCATGCAGGTCTTTTGACGCCTCTGGTCATTGTCACTTTTGACGGAGTGTTTGATCTTTCCGTCGGCACATTAATAGGGGACTGGCATCGTTGCAGATTGCTGTTCTCTTTTTCGCCCTCCTTCTCGGCGTTGGCGGTCTCCTCCGTCTCAGAGTCGCAAGTCGGAACGTCGGGCATCTGTACCACTGGATCTGATTCGGCTAGTGCTTGCGGTGTGGTGAATAACTCTGGTAATAGCTCCATTGGTCTATCCGTAGCACTTTGCCGAGTCCCGTTATCCTCGTGGTGGTTGCCGATTTGGTCTGTTCGACTGTCGGCAATGAGCTGATCCATATGTACTTTTTTAACACTGGATGTAAAATGATCTTTTATTAAATATAACCTTTTGCCAATTCTTTTCATAACAATCCCCTTTGACCACTTAAAGGTATTATTGTTAAAATATTTTTTAAAAAGTATGTTATCCCCGGGGAAAAATGTTTTCTTTGTCGGCCGCGACTCATTTTAATCTGCGTAAACTGTTTGTTTCGCACTTTGTCAGCCAACGTGGTTGACGAGGACGGCGCGTTCACAGGATTCAACAAATCCAACCGCGTCCTTAATTTACGCGTGAATACTAACTCAGCGGGTGATGAACCAGTAGTAGAATGTAGTGAATTACGGTAATCGAAAAGATATTTTAATAATTTTAAATTGCGTTCTTTAATGTTTTTGCTGCATACATAATATGCTCAATTTAATCCCTCGCTTTACGACTTTAACAAAAACTTTCCGCCTGTCCATTACTCGCTGGGTGATAGGCCGGAGAAGTTAAATGTGAAATGCCATTTGATTTACAAAAAGATTCAAATAGTTGAGAACAAAACGCTGTACCATTATCACTCACCAACGTATGCGGCACCCCGTAACGCGACATGAACTCGTACAATTTCTCAATGACCGACGCCGTGGTCGTGGACGAGTGCATGTCAAAACTTCCACCCACTTCGAAAATGCATCAACAATTATTAAATAACTATGGTTATCTATAGAGCCAAGAAAATCTATGTGAATCCTATAGAAGGGTTGAGGCGGAAATTCCCACGGCGAGATGGTCACCCGCGGTGGCGACGGACGCATTTGTAAACAAACGCCACAGGCATTTATTAACTTTTCCAGGGCCTTGTCTATCCCTGGAAACCAACTCATTTTTACATAAAAAGTAGGGCTTTAAATGTACGTCAGTATTCTTTCTAGGCCAACCGTTTAAAACATAGTTTGCCACTTTACTAAGCGCCGCGTCTCTTTTTATTCCCGCCCGTAGTTCATCGACGGTTATTGGTAAGCCGGCTTCGAACACGAAACAAACGTACGTCGCGCGGTCGCACGGCTCCGCTGCGTCGCGCGCGCTCCCCGCGCCCCCGCACCGCACCGCGCCATCGCCAGCGCCGCGCCCCGCGCCGCGCCCGCGCACCGCGCCCGCGCACCGCGCCCCGCGCCCGCGCACCGCGCCCGCGCACCGCGCCCGCGCACCGCGCCCGCGCACCGCGCCCGCGCACCGCGCCCGCGCACCGCGCCCGCGCACCGCGCCCGCGCACCGCGCCCGCGCACCGCGCCCCGCGCCCGCGCACCGCGCCCCGCGCCCGCGCACCGCGCCCGCGCACCGCGCCCGCGCACCGCGCCCGCGCACCGCGCCCCGCGCCCGCGCACCGCGCCCGCGCACCGCGCCCCGCGCCCGCGCACCGCGCCCCGCGCCCGCGCACCGCGCCCCGCGCCCCGCGCCCGCGCACCGCGCCCCGCGCCCGCGCACCGCGCCCGCGCACCGCGCCCGCGCACCGCGCCGCGCCATCGCCAGCGCCGCGCCCCGCGCCGCGCCCGCGCACCGCGCCCGCGCACCGCGCCCGCGCACCGCGCCCCGCGCCCCGCGCCCGCGCACCGCGCCCGCGCACCGCGCCGCGCCATCGCAGTCACCGCGCCCGCGCCGCGCCCGCGCACCGCGCCCCGCGCCCGCGCACCGCGCCCCGCGCCCCGCGCCCGCGCACCGCGCCCGCGCACCGCGCCCGCGCACCGCGCCCGCGCACCGCGCCCGCGCACCGCGCCGCGCCATCGCCAGCGCCGCGCCCCGCGCCGCGCCCGCGCACCGCGCCCGCGCACCGCGCCCCGCGCCCCGCGCCCGCGCACCGCGCCCGCGCACCGCGCCCGCGCACCGCGCCCCGCGCCCGCGCACCGCGCCCCGCGCCCCGCGCCCCGCGCCCGCGCACCGCGCCCGCGCACCGCGCCGCGCCATCGCCAGCGCCGCGCCCCGCGCCGCGCCCGCGCACCGCGCCCGCGCACCGCGCCCGCGCACCGCGCCGCGCCATCGCCAGCGCCGCGCCCCGCGCCGCGCCCGCGCACCGCGCCCCGCGCCCGCGCACCGCGCCCCGCGCCCCGCGCCCGCGCACCGCGCCCGCGCACCGCGCCCCGCGCCCCGCGCCCGCGCACCGCGCCCGCGCACCGCGCCCGCGCACCGCGCCCCGCGCCCGCGCACCGCGCCGCGCCATCGCCAGCGCCGCGCCCCGCGCCGCGCCCGCGCACCGCGCCCGCGCACCGCGCCCGCGCACCGCGCCCGCGCACCGCGCCGCGCCATCGCAGTCACCGCGCCCCGCGCCCGCGCCCGCGCACCGCCCGCCTTCGCTCGCGGGTGGTAAGCTCGCGCGGGATAAGTGATCGGCGCTGTTGTCACTACTGCGTACATATTCTATTGTATAATTGTAACCGCTTAAAAATATTGCGTATCGCTGTAACCTATTAGCAGATACTTCAGGGATACCTTTGTTTGGCCCGAAAATGCTGATTAAGGGCTTATGATCAGTTCTGAGCACAAATGGGTTTGTCTTACCATACAGATACTGGTGGAAACGCCTAACTCCGAAAATTATGGCGGTGGCCTCCTTATGAATCTGCGCGTATCGTTTTTCTGCCGCGTTCAGAGTCCTCGACGCGAACGCGATGGGCTTTTCCACTTTCCGTTTGCGAAAGTATCGCTCCTAAGCCGTTAGGGGCCGCATCCACTGTCAATATAAGTTTTGCCGTAGGGTTATAATGCGTTAAAACTTTATCCGAGGCCAATAGTGTTTTAATTTTGTTAAAGGCGTCATTATGCTCTTTTGTCCAATTCCATTTTGTTCCTTTTTTAAGAAGACCGTAAAGGGGATTTAATATGGAAGATGTGGAAGGAACGAAATTTCTATAATAATTTACTAATCCGAGGAATGACTGTAATTGGCTCACGTTACCGGGGACCCTCGCCTCAGTTATTGCTTTTACTTTTTCTGGTGATTTTTTTAAGCCTGCACTATTTATAAAGTAACCTAGATAGCTAATTTCATCTTTAAAAATTCACATTTCTCTTTTTGTAACGTTAGACCCGCGTCTTGTAAACGCTGAAGGACCACGTTCAAGCGTCCTAAATGCTGCGCGTCATCGCGGCGGGTTTGAGCACGTCGTCGAGCAGACACAGCACGCCGTCGACGCCGGCCAGCACGCACTCCATCGCTCGCTGGAAGACGTTCGGCGCGCTCGACAGCCCGAACACGAGCCGCGTGAACTTGAAGAGGCCGCGGTGTGTGTTAATGCACGTTAACATTTGCGAATCTTCAGTTAAACAAAATTGGTTGTAGGCCATGGATAAATCTAATTTCGTAAATTGTTGTCCGCCGTACAACTTAGAGAACAATTCGTGTACTGTAGGTAAGGGGTACTGTTCTACAACCAATTGCTTATTTAAACTAACGGAGTAATCGGCACACATCCTGACAGAACCGTTACGTTTCAGAACTGGCACTATGGGGGACGCATACTCCGAGTGCTCCACCGGTTGTAACACCCCTAGACCGACCAGCCTCTCGATTTCCTTATCGACTTTATCGCGTAGCGCGAACGCCATCGGTCTCGCTTTAAAAAATATGGACTTAGAGTTCTCCTTTAAAGTTAATTTAACTTTATATTTATTAAATTTACCCAACCTATCTGAAAAGGTCTACGGATATCGAGAAGAAAGCATCTCCAACGTGTCGCTTTGTTTACAATGGTTGACGCTAACGAGTTGTAACTTAAACAAGGAAATGAAGTCCCTACCCAACAGTGGGGGGCCGCCGCCGCGCACCACGTACACGTCGAGCGGCGCCGTGCGGCCGGCGTACGTGACCCGCGCGCGCATCGTGCCCGCGCACGTTATGCTGTTGTTGGTGTAACTCAACAGTCTTTTGTTGGTGGGTGATAGCGGGACATTGTTGAAATATAATTTATATGTACCCTCCGAGATGACCGTCACCGCGGATCCACTGTCTACTTCAAACGTTAAATTATTACCGTTAATATTCACCGATTCCACCATTGGTTCACCCTTCATAGTGCGAATATGTTATGCAACTTACCGTCGTCCCCGGCGTCGCCCTCGCCCACCGTGCCAACTGCAATACTCTTTACCTTCGTACACACTCTGCTTAGATGGCCTTTAGTATTACACTTTTTACAGGTGTAATTTACGATTTACGGGCCCGCGCCCGCGCACCGCCCGCCTTCGCTCGCGGGTGGTAAGCTCGCGCGGGATAAGTGATCGGCGCTGTTGTCACTACTGCGTACATATTCTATTGTATAATTGTAACCGCTTAAAAATATTGCGTATCGCTGTAACCTATTAGCAGATACTTCAGGGATACCTTTGTTTGGCCCGAAAATGCTGATTAAGGGCTTATGATCAGTTCTGAGCACAAATGGGTTTGTCTTACCATACAGATACTGGTGGAAACGCCTAACTCCGAAAATTATGGCGGTGGCCTCCTTATGAATCTGCGCGTATCGTTTTTCTGCCGCGTTCAGAGTCCTCGACGCGAACGCGATGGGCTTTTCCACTTTCCGTTTGCGAAAGTATCGCTCCTAAGCCGTTAGGGGCCGCATCCACTGTCAATATAAGTTTTGCCGTAGGGTTATAATGCGTTAAAACTTTATCCGAGGCCAATAGTGTTTTAATTTTGTTAAAGGCGTCATTATGCTCTTTTGTCCAATTCCATTTTGTTCCTTTTTTAAGAAGACCGTAAAGGGGATTTAATATGGAAGATGCGGAAGGAACGAAATTTCTATAATAATTTACTAATCCGAGGAATGACTGTAATTGGCTCACGTTACCGGGGACCCTCGCCTCAGTTATTGCTTTTACTTTTTCTGGTGATTTTTTTAAGCCTGCACTATTAATAATGTAACCTAGATAGCTAATTTCATCTTTAAAAATTCACATTTCTCTTTTTGTAACGTTAGACCCGCGTCTTGTAAACGCTGAAGGACCACGTTCAAGCGTCCTAAATGCTGCGCGTCATCGCGGCGGGTTTGAGCACGTCGTCGAGCAGACACAGCACGCCGTCGACGCCGGCCAGCACGCACTCCATCGCTCGCTGGAAGACGTTCGGCGCGCTCGACAGCCCGAACACGAGCCGCGTGAACTTGAAGAGGCCGCGGTGTGTGTTAATGCACGTTAACATTTGCGAATCTTCAGTTAAACAAAATTGGTTGTAGGCCATGGATAAATCTAATTTCGTAAATTGTTGTCCGCCGTACAACTTAGAGAACAATTCGTGTACTGTAGGTAAGGGGTACTGTTCTACAACCAATTGCTTATTTAAACTAACGGAGTAATCGGCACACATCCTGACAGAACCGTTACGTTTCAGAACTGGCACTATGGGGGACGCATACTCCGAGTGCTCCACCGGTTGTAACACCCCTAGACCGACCAGCCTCTCGATTTCCTTATCGACTTTATCGCGTAGCGCGAACGCCATCGGTCTCGCTTTAAAAAATATGGACTTAGAGTTCTCCTTTAAAGTTAATTTAACTTTATATTTATTAAATTTACCCAACCTATCTGAAAAGGTCTACGGATATCGAGAAGAAAGCATCTCCAACGTGTCGCTTTGTTTACAATGGTTGACGCTAACGAGTTGTAACTTAAACAAGGAAATGAAGTCCCTACCCAACAGTGGGGGGCCGCCGCCGCGCACCACGTACACGTCGAGCGGCGCCGTGCGGCCGGCGTACGTGACCCGCGCGCGCATCGTGCTCGCGCACGTTATGCTGTTGTTGGTGTAACTCAACAGTCTTTTGTTGGTGGGTGATAGCGGGACATTGTTGAAATATAATTTATATGTACCCTCCGAGATGACCGTCACCGCGGATCCACTGTCTACTTCAAACGTTAAATTATTACCGTTAATATTCACCGATTCCACCATTGGTTCACCCTTCATAGTGCGAATATGTTATGCAACTTACCGTCGTCCCCGGCGTCGCCCTCGCCCACCGTGCCAACTGCAATACTCTTTACCTTCGTACACACTCTGCTTAGATGGCCTTTAGTATTACACTTTTTACAGGTGTAATTTACGATTTACGGGCCCGCGCCCGCCGCCGTGCTCGCTCGTGCGCTGCGTAGATTCTCCACCATCTCCACTGCTTTGGCGAGAGTCAATCCGGTCAGGTCTTGCATATACAGCTTTTCCTTTTCCACTCCCGGTAACAGCCCCATGATGAAGCGATCGCGCAGTGCTTTTTCGACGTTGCTGAATGAACAGCTAGCCGTTAAGCCTCGCAGACGTGCTGCATACTGCAAGGGAGACTCCGTTGGCTGCTGCGTTGCAACGTAGAAGTTGTGGCGTTCACCGAATCCAATCTTTTTTGAAGTGAAGTGTGCATACAGGAGCGCGACTATTTCCTCGTATGGTACCTCCTGCAGCTCCTTTGGAAGAGCTAAATCCGCTGCAAGCTTGTACGAGTATTCACTGAGTGCGGTCAATAGTATTGCTCTTCGTTGGCTTGCCGTTGCATCGGTCACTGCTGTGATGTTGTTAGCGATAAACCATTGCGTAATCCTGCTTTTATACGTCTTCCACGTATGAATATTGTGGTCAAAACTCGTCAAAATGCCTAAACTAGACGATAACATTATTATTTTTAAATAACGTAAATCCTCGTCGCCAATGTTGTGTACGCAGGTATTGATCGCTTCCCGGTTCGCGACAAACTGCCGGCGCTTGTTTTGCATGTACCCGCTTACACTAAAGTTATGTATGGGGCATACCCACATACAGAACAGTCTTAATAACATTTAAACGGAAATCGTATAAGGTGATAGTTATATTGCTATATTTATTATGTAATAAATAAGAGTTGACCAGTAAGACTTGCATTATAGGTATAATAACTTTTTTATACCACCTCAAAGTTTTGTGTTCGCATGAATAGTAGGACAACATTTGGTCATGACGATCTATTGCTTGCATATATTTGTTATATTTTAATATCATTTGCGACTTTGTATTTAAAATGCCTTGTCGGTTTCGCGTATGTTTTAAATTGCCGCCATATTTACTTGGAAACGCTTGTACTTCCCTTTGGTCGACCCAATTTATTACACATATATTATTTTTATGAACTATGCGTAATTCTCCTTTTTTAAATTTTGTCGATTCTATTTCTTTCGGATAATTTTGCCTTCTCTGTCGGAGCGTTCCCGTACAATAAGTTTTATTCAAATATAACCTTTCAACAAGGTTAACACTAGCGTAAAAATTGTCTATAAACAAATGATGTACTACCTTAATAAAATCATGGAGCAAATAGTCCACCACTTTTTGGACATGATTTTTGCCCCCTATAAGAACATCAGATGCACCACCGTATAAATGCAATTTCATTATAACCCCGGGTTGGTCAGCCAGTGCGTAGAATTTAAGACCGTATTTGTAACGTTTCCCCTTCATATATTGCCTAAATCCTAATCGTCCTCTCCATAACATCATAGATTCGTCAACAGTGATTTCTTTAGTTGGATAATAAACGGATAACATTTTGGTATTAAAATAATCAATAATATTTTTAACTTTAAAATAACTAGACGTTACTTGTCCTACATGCACACATAACATACGTAAAATTAATAGAAATCTATTTCTTGACATAGCATTACTAAATACAGGTTGATTAAAATAAACATAATTTTTCCAATAATCAGCAAAATGAATTAACTTAATCATTCCGTTGTTGACGCCATTTTTTCGTTTACGCATCTGGAGACAATAGCCGACTTCTTACTAGCCACTGGCGTTACCCGCGCAGGTGCACCGCCGGACGATAGCGGCTCAGCGAGGTTTACAATACTTAGGTTTATTGCGGCTATTAAAATAACTATTTAACGCCCCTCGATAATCGCCTGAGTTACTACGCGGTCCGCCGGGGGACGAAGTCGGATAACCTCCTCGTGTGCCCGGGTGTGGAGCGATTGCCCTTGGACTTCGGTTTGAGGGTGAGAGCACCCCCCGGGCCGGTGTTCCCTGGGCAACGGCAGTGGATCCGGGCCTTCGGGCCTGGTGAAGCTGACGGCCAACAATCCGACAGCGCGCGGAGAGTCCGCCTCTAGGGCGGCTGTTGGCTTCGGCCACGCCGGGCGCACCCGTAGCCCGCTCATAGCGAGCGGAGCGGGGACTGCGGTCACTGAGGCCGTGGTCGCGAGGAAGAAAACCTCTCTAAAAAATTACCCCAATCCTAAGGTCTGGCGTGCCGATGGGATGAATGGCCAAGGGGTACTTGGTCCCTAGCGTCCGAAGCTGTGGATCAGCAAACCACACACAAAATGAAAAGCAGCGTAAAAGACA
Source organism: Byasa hedistus (assembly GCA_029286795.1). Classification (NCBI taxonomy): domain Eukaryota; kingdom Metazoa; phylum Arthropoda; class Insecta; order Lepidoptera; family Papilionidae; genus Byasa; species Byasa hedistus. Next base: position 124,480 of record JAGSMW010000050.1, on the reverse strand, counting down.
TCAGTCCTCAGGTGGGTCCTGGCCTCTCCGAGGTCGGGGAATCCCACACGGTGCCCAGCACCGTCTGCCCTCCGTACTCTGGGGTGGGCAAGTCTGCAACGGGAGGAGAAGTGTGTGCAACGAGGAGTGATGCCGACAGAACATCGTCGGCAACTACCTCAGCAGTGGGAACGCCGCGCCCCGCGATGGGTGCAGGCAAGAACGAGACGACAGAGCCGCGCCACAAGATCGGCGCCGGCCATTTCACCGGAACTGACAAGCACGCGCAGCGCGCATCGGCGCCAATCGTGCTTTCCGAAGCGCGGGTGGTGCCGGAGCGACTGCGCTTGGAGGGCAACGAGGGTGATGCTTGCATGGCCCTCGCCAACACCAGACATGACCTTAACGAGGCTGCGTCGTTCTCCGAATCCCTCGTGACGATGGAGTCCTACAACTCCAGTCTCACGCGGGATCGCAAGAGACGCCGGTCGGACAGAGTTTTCGCGTCGTCCTCCTCGGAGAATGACGACAGGGACTCTGCCGGCAAACCGGAACGACGTGGGCGGCCGCCAACGACAGGACACTACGTCGGCTACGCCCGTGCTAAGGCCGAGCCCGACGCCTTACGGCGTCGAGAGGAAAAGCTCCAGGCGGAGGAGGAACTCTCCGAGACCGCGCTGAGGACCCGCCGCAATCGGGAGAAGCGACTGGCGCAGTCTCCCGCGTTGGTGCCAGGAGTGGCGCCAGATGATAAGACGGCGGCAATGCTGCAGCGTCTAATCTTCGACGATGCTGAGCTAATCACCACCATAGCCAGCAAGTCGAAGAATATAAAGTCGGATCTCGTGCGGGATCTGAAGCAAGCCGCGGCCTCCATCATGGCGGCCGTGGCGGCCATCGGGTCTCGCACGGTGACCGATGAGATGCTGCAGCTGCAGGCGGAGAACGCCCGCCTGCGCGCTGAACTGGCCGACTTCCGCAAGGAGTTGGCCAGCATGAGGGCTGAGCTCAGCGGGCGGGAGCACCGGGCTTCGCCCGCGCCTTCCCACCATCCAGACGCCGGCGAGGAGCCTCCTCTAGGGGTGGCGACCCGCCCGGCGAAGAAGAAGCGGCAGACCACCACCGCTCCCTCCGAACTGGCAACTCTGCCAGTGGAGGAGATATGCCGGGGCGTAATGATCCAGGTCGGGGCGATGGTGAACGCCCGCCTGGCATCATTGGAAGACAGGCTTCTGTCCGAGAAGCCTGTGAGGCCACCCTTGGGCGCGACCAGGAGGCCGGCGGCGCAGGACGTCGTCACCGGGCCCGGTCCCGCTCCTTAGCGATCGTACGGGGAGGCGGCGGCCAACGCCCCGGAACCGGGGCCGTCCGCACCCAAAGGCGGCGGAAAAGGGAAGGGTCCTCCGGCGAAGACGACGCCGATGCAGGACGCGCAGCAGCGGCCGAAGCCGCGACAACAGTCGCAGCCGAAGCCGCAGCAGCAGAAGGCGAGCGCAAAGGGGCCAGACGGAGGCGTCGCACGCGCAAGAGGAGGCGGCCACGTAGGCTGCGGGCCCCACAGTCCGCAGCAGTCGTGCTCACGCTGCTGCTTGAGGCCAAGGAGAAGGGCGTCTCGTACGCCCAAGTCCTGGCCAAGGCGAAGCAGCGGGTCGACTTGACCGAACTCGGGATCACCAAGATTCGGTTCAGGGTGGCGGCGACCGGGGCGCGCATTTTAGAGGTGCCCGGTATTGACCACGGCGTGAAGGCCGACAACCTCGCCAGGAGGCTCCGTGAGTCTTTAGGCGGGAAAGTCGTCCGGATCGCCAGGCCGGTCAAGTGTGCCGAGTTGCGGGTCTCCGGGCTCGACGACTCGGTCACGAGCGCCGACGTGGCCGCCGCGGTAGCGCGAGTGAGGGGATGCCCAGTCGACCACATTCGACCGGGCAAAATATCGGAAGGGGCGTCCGGCCTCAGGACGGCGTGGTTGCGCTGCCCAGTGGTTGCAGCGCGCAAAATTGCCGACGGGGGCCGACTCCTCATAGGGTGGGTGGTCTCCGTCCTGGAGACCCGTCCGCAGCGTTGCTTTAAGTGCCTCGAAGAGGGGCACTTTAAAGCAACGTGCAAGTCTGACTCGGACCGCAGCGATGAGTGTTATCGCTGCGGGACGACCGGCCATAAGACGGCCAGCTGTACCGCCCGGCCTCATTGCAACCGATGCAGTTCGGCCGGGAAGCCTTCCGGGCACAGGTGCGGCAGTAAGGCGTGATCCACCAAGGTGGTGCCCCGAAAGCCTCCCCATAGGGGGGGCCGTAGGGCCACACCATAGTGGCGAGCGGACGCCGAAGGCCCGAGACGCGGGAGTCGCTTACGCACGACCGCCGACCGGCGCCCCTGGCAGAAAAACCCTTGGCAGTACGACCGGCATAATGTTGGACAGAAGCCGTGAGGGTTCCCGAGGAGCACGCCTTACCGAGTCGAGCCTTCAGGGCAGCCGCCGGTGGAGTCCACCACAATGCGGAGCAGTCGGAAATCGCTGGGGTTTAGTGGGTAGGGGAGGCTTTTTACGGCCTCCGAGTCCCACATAACCACCGGGGCGTTCTCGGTGGTATGCGTAAATGCATTCCCCAGCGTCAAAAAAAAAAAAAACTACGCGGTCCGCCGAAACAATGACAGGTGCTGTTTATTGTCATTATTTCGACATAACTCCCGCTCTAGTTTTTACATCCATATCAGAGGCATTTTTAGTAAAAAAAAGACTGTAGCTGATAGTATTTACCGGTTTTCAAGGTCGTTGCAGCCATGAATATTTATCAAAAAATTTCAGACCACTAACCAAGAAAAACATAAAGGAGTGGACTGGTATCACCAGCGTAGAGCAACTGTTCCATGTGGCTCATGATAGTATCCATTAGTATCCAGTAATGGAGAGGCACTTGAAGAAGAAGAACCAAGATAATTTTTCCCATTCAAGGTCCTATAATATTTGACAAAGTAGTCGAGAAAGCACTCGAGTCTATAAATCGTATACTTATATTAATAACTCATACTCATACTCATACTCAATTTACAGAGCAATTAATAGAATAAATATTGATAATTTTAATAAAGATTTAGATCTCATTGATTGGGAATCTGTGACGTTGTTAAATAATGTTGACCTTATGGTGGATAGATTTAATCATTTGCTATTGTCCCTTTTTAATCTATACGCCCCAATTAAAAAAGTTAGGATCAAAGATCGTAGGATCCCCTGGATAACGGACACGTGAGAGTGATGATAGGTTTACGAAACAAAGCATACAAAAGGTATCGGAAAACTGGTTTAGAAGCTCACAGAGAATATTACAAAAACTTGAAGAGGTTTGTTGTTAAAAGCGTCTATAGTGAAAAACGTGCTTACTTTAATGAACACATAAACTCGCAAATCAATAATGGAAAAATATTTTGGAAAAATCTCAAAGATAAAATTTTACTTGACCCTACTAAAAGCAATTATTTGCCGGACGATATCAATAATCATTTTTTAAATATTCCGCATTCAAGCGATGTATCTATGTCAGAAATGACGTACTACGAATTTCACCGATTCTGTAACGACACCTTTCAGCTCCAACGAATTTCTGAAAACGATGTCGCTTCCTATATTAAATCTATAAAATCTAACTCTCTCGGAAAGGATGGAATTAACAGAGATATGATTCTATTGACTCTTCCTCGTACATTAGATGTTATAACTTCTATTATAAATTTTTCATTGTCTACATGTACTGTTCCTTGTCAATGGAAGGAAGCAGTGGTGACACCTTTACCCAAAGTAGAAAGTGTTAAACATTTTAAAGATCTCCGTCCCATTAGTATTTTACCGTTTTTGTCTAAATTACTGGAAAGGGCTGTATACACTCAATTAATTAAGTACATTGAAAAAAATAACATTTTACCGCTGTTTCAATCAGGGTTCCGTAAAGGCCGAGGTACTATCACTGCTTTGTTGGATGTTACAGACAACATTCTCGCTGATCTAGATCTTGGCAAAGCCACTATTTTGACGTTATTAGACTTTTCCAGGGCATTTGACAGTCTTAATATCTCTTTGCTGTTATCTAAACTAGCTTATTATCGACTCGATTATAAAACTTTAGGTTGGTTTAATAGTTACTTGTCAGGACGATCACAAGCTGTAAAGTTGGTTAGAAGTGACGGGTCTACCACATTTTCTGAGCCAAGGATTGTTGAACGAGGAGTTCCTCAAGGCTCTATTCTCGGTCCTCTGCTTTTTATATTATATTCAGCAGATCTTGTCAAAGTTATCCGAAATTGCAAATTTCATTGTTATGCTGATGACGTTCAACTTTACATCTCGGAGAAACCATCAGCCATCGATAATGCTGTTCTTAAAATGAACGAGGACCTCGATCGGATTGCTAAATGGTCACACAGTAACTCTCTTCTTCTTAATCCTCTTAAATCGATATATATGGTCTTTGGAACCAAACTACATCGTAATATAATTATGACCAAAAACATCAAAGTCCGAATTGAGGGAAAAGAAATAAACTGTGCTGATGAAACCAGGAACTTAGGTATCACTTTTGATAGCCATTTACGTTTCGAAAAACACGTCACCAATGTGGTCAGAAATTGTTTTTATCGGTTAAGAGTCTCATACAAGATCCGTCATCTTCTTTCTGTTAAAACTCGTATCCTTTTATCTGAATCCTTAATCCTCTCAAAATTAAATTACGCCGATGTTGTTTATGGACCCCGCCTCCTATCCAGGACTCGCCGTATAATTCAGCGAGTGCAAAATGCTTGCTGCCGATTTTGCTTCGACATTCCAGCCCGTAGTCATATCTCTCCACATCTCCATAAATCCTCCATGCTTAATATGGAATCACGTAGGCAGTTACATTTGGCTTCACTTTTATTTGGGGTTTTAAAATATAAGACACCAGAATATTTATACTCTAAAATAAAATTTTGTCCTATTCAAGACACATCAAATATTAGAAGTACGCGAACCTACCTCTCTTATTATAAACATAAAACTGTTGCTTTTACGGGCAGTTTTCGTCATCAGGCCACGAAGTGTTGGAATGATATACCTCCACCATTGCGTGAATGTAACACCATTCTTACCTTCAAAAAACATTATAAACTCTTCCAATTGGAAAAACAGTGTATGTGAAAACACTTCATTGTGGCATATATTATATTATTCTCTGTTTTGTGTACAACATATTTAAGAAGGTGTATCTAGTGTTAACAATTATATATTTTTTTAAGAATAATTTAATTTAGGAGCAATGAATCACTCTTAATGCGACCGCACTTTGGGCGGTAGCTGAAAAACAGTGTTTCACCTCCAGCAGGTGAATAATCCACTGAGCTATGGCCTTTTGTACCATTGCTGCACACGCACTATATATTTATATCTGAATAATTGTGTCTAAATGGTAAATTGTAATTATTATATGTAAAAAAAAAAAAACCTTGTTTGTTTGCGTGTATGTATGTGTGTGTTTATATTGGTTACAATAAACGTTTTATCTATCTATCTATGCTAAAGTACTAAATAATAATGTTTTTATTACCTTTCCCCTTATTATCTAATTTGTTCATATTAGTAAATCACTATACTTGTCGATTTGAACGCTATATCAACCGACGCAAAAACCACGTTTGTGTTACATTCATTAAGTTCCAGGTATACGTAGTATACAAATTTTTGTGTTGACGACGTCGTCCAATATTTATCCATGAAAAGTTTGACAAACAGTGGCATAATGACTTTTTTTAAAAAAAATTAGAATATCGTGTCACACTCAAACCACGAAGGGAGTATGTAAATAACACCATATTAGGTCTACACTGTACTTTTGAACCGAATATACGCATGCATTTTAGAAATATTAACCAAAAACAGTGGACACACCGTTTGTGTCGCCGGCACGGGAGAAAAATTTTGGTGGACACAACAGTTGTGTCACCGGAACTGAACTGAAAGAGTCTATGCCCGGTTGGACATGGAGCTTTTGCTGGTTTCCGAGCATAAAATCCATCGGTCGAAAGCAATTTAATTCTTCGTATGTTAAAATATCTTATACCACCCCGAAGAGAGAAAAATACTATTTCATAATAATAAAAATAATGTGTAAATTGTACAAGTAAAACTAGGTTTTACGGATTTTATCGCGTTTATTATTTGTATGTTTATTCCCGACGTTTCGACCGCTTTGCAGCAGTCATGGTCACGGGAGGACTAAGATGACAGACGTCCAAATGTCACAGTTATCACATGGTACCCACAACTTTTTAATTATTATTAATAGTCCGATGTACGCAGAAAGAGCTCACTGTATCTTGAAGTCTTCTAGTGGTACGCCTGGGATTTGGTTTAATTTTATTGATAATAGGATCCCAGGCAGGTGGTATTACCCAACCATCTTCTCTATTAAAATTAGGATGTTTTTTAATTTCAATAGCCTCGCGAATCATCCTTGGCAGGAATCGGTGTTCTTTGGCGAGGATTTGAGGTTCATCGAATCTGATGTAATGGTTGGGATGATCCAAAACATGGTCACAGATTGCAGACTTCTTAGTGCGCTGATGTTTCAAGTCAGCTATATGTTCCTTCACGCGGGTCTTCACTGATCTCTTTGTTTGACCTATATAAGAGAGACCACATTCACAATCTAACTTGTATACTCCTGCATCTTGTAGAGGGATATTGCACTTGACAGGTGGTAGGAATTGACTTATCTTCTTGGGCGGCTTGAAAAAAGTTTTAATTGAAGCTCGCTTTAAAATATAGCCAATCTTGTCCGTGACTCCTCTGACATATGGTAACACGGCAGGTACACGCTCGACTGTAGCTGGTTTCACTCGGTCCCTGCGACGTTGACGCGGCACGCTGAGCTTGTTGTCCTGCAGCACCTGCTTGACATGCTGAAGCTCGGCAGCCAGGTGTTTCTGGTCGCAGATCCCTTGTGCTCTCTGAAACAAAGATTTTCCCACGGTAGCTAACTGTGATGGATGGTGGTGAGAGTCCCCGTTTAAATACCTATCTGTATGGGTCTTTTTTCTGAATACACTATGACCTAGGGTGTTGTCAGGATTTCTTATTACTAAAACATCTAGAAAAGCTAGACAGTTATTTGCTTCTAACTCCATAGTAAATTGTATTTTAGGGTTTATGGAGTTAAGATGATCAAGAAATGCAGTTACTTTATCATATGGTAATATTGTGAAAGTATCATCTACATACCGCTTGTAGAACCTTGGTTTTACTGGAGAGGTACTGAGGGCTTTTTCCTCAAAATCTTCCATATATAAGTCAGCGACTATGGGAGATACCGGAGAGCCCATCGCCACACCATCTACTTGCCTGTAGTAATGTTCCTTCCACAATAGGTAGCCAGATGTAAGGCAATGTTTGAGTAATTCAGCATATTCTGTCTGCATGTTATTATCTGCTAACTTTCTACTAACAACTGAGATGCAGTCATCTACAGGTAGACATGTGAAGAGTGACTGGACATCAAAGCTGACCATAGTTTCATTATCAGTGAGATGTAGGTGTTTAATCTCACTGACAAATTGGTAAGAATCCTTGGTATGTGCTGTTGTGTGTCCTCTTAGCGGTGAGAGTATTTTCGCTACATGTTGAGCCAATCTATAAGTTGGTGAATCGATCTGGCTCACGATAGGACGTAGAGGAGCATCTGGTTTGTGTATTTTCGGCAACCCATACAGTTTCGGTGATTTAGGGCAAGAAGGTATTATCGAGTTTATGTCCAGACTCAATTTTTCGGAGTGTTTCTTTACTAACTCGCTAGTTGTTTTAAGCGTGCTAGTTGTGGGGTCTGTTTTAACCTTTTTATACGTATTTTCGTCCGATAAAAGTTGTTGTATTTTAAAATTGTAGTCTGGGGTGTCCATTATCACCGTGGCATTACCTTTATCTGCGCGAAGGATCGTGAGTTCTGATCTGTTGCGTAGGGTCTTCAACGCTATAAATTCATCTTTAGGGAGATTCGGTTTAGGCATTGAACTTCGACGTAACATAGACGAGATGTCTTGACGTATTGCCTCCAAATCTTCCTTGACGACTTTATTTTTGAACAGGCAGTCCTCAACACTACAGATAATTTCTTCATACGGTATTTTTCGCGGTGTTATAGCGAAATTTAAGCCCTTCGATAATACCTTCAGAGTAGATTCATCCAGTGTTTGTTTTGACAGGTTATAGACCGCGCGTAATCTATGATCCGAGTCGCTTGTCAACGGTCGCGATTGGTTCAAGCGTTGAGACTGACGTTTGCAATTTAGTTTATTTAATTTTTGATATTTTTCGATTTGTTTATTTTTGCATTGATTATATTTAGTTGTTTCGCGCTTATTTAAAATCTCGATGCAATTATTAAAATCAAATGACGTTAAAACTATTTTTAATTCACTGGATGAATCGTCTATGGTTTTATTTATGGTACATAGATCGGAACGTTTTTGATGAATTACCCTTCGTAATAACTTTTTACTTGCCTCGTTTAAGATCTTGGCGCTTCCCCGTATGTCCTTCTTGGTAGAAATTTTTGACACACGTAGGAATAAGGTTATGATCTCTGCACCTCTTCAAGAAGTTTAGCGATGTTATAAATCTTGCGCGCTTAGTCTTGAGATCTTCAAGTCGGCGAATTGTATTTGCGATTTCCAGTCCGTACTGGTTCACATAATGATTTCTTATATTTCCGCGAATGTTACACATTTATTAAAACTAGGTTTTACGGATTTTATCGCGTTTATTATTTGTATGTTTATTCCCGACGTTTCGACCGCTTTGCAGCAGTCATGGTCACGGGAGGACTAAGATGACAGACGTCCAAATGTCACAGTTATCACATGGTACCCACAACTTTTTAATTATTATTAATAGTCCGATGTACGCAGAAAGAGCTCACTGTATCTTGAAGTCTTCTAGTGGTACGCCTGGGATTTGGTTTAATTTTATTGATAATAGGATCCCAGGCAGGTGGTATTACCCAACCATCTTCTCTATTAAAATTAGGATGTTTTTTAATTTCAATAGCCTCGCGAATCATCCTTGGCAGGAATCGGTGTTCTTTGGCGAGGATTTGAGGTTCATCGAATCTGATGTAATGGTTGGGATGATCCAAAACATGGTCACAGATTGCAGACTTCTTAGTGCGCTGATGTTTCAAGTCAGCTATATGTTCCTTCACGCGGGTCTTCACTGATCTCTTTGTTTGACCTATATAAGAGAGACCACATTCACAATCTAACTTGTATACTCCTGCATCTTGTAGAGGGATATTGCACTTGACAGGTGGTAGGAATTGACTTATCTTCTTGGGCGGCTTGAAAAAAGTTTTAATTGAAGCTCGCTTTAAAATATAGCCAATCTTGTCCGTGACTCCTCTGACATATGGTAACACGGCAGGTACACGCTCGACTGTAGCTGGTTTCACTCGGTCCCTGCGACGTTGACGCGGCACGCTGAGCTTGTTGTCCTGCAGCACCTGCTTGACATGCTGAAGCTCGGCAGCCAGGTGTTTCTGGTCGCAGATCCCTTGTGCTCTCTGAAACAAAGATTTTCCCACGGTAGCTAACTGTGATGGATGGTGGTGATTGGTTTAATTTTATTGATAATAGGATCCCAGGCAGGTCTCTCTTATATAGGTCAAACAAAGAGATCAGTGAAGACCCGCGTGAAGGAACATATAGCTGACTTGAAACATCAGCGCACTAAGAAGTCTGCAATCTGTGACCATGTTTTGGATCATCCCAACCATTACATCAGATTCGATGAACCTCAAATCCTCGCCAAAGAACACCGATTCCTGCCAAGGATGATTCGCGAGGCTATTGAAATTAAAAAACATCCTAATTTTAATAGAGAAGATGGTTGGGTAATACCACCTGCCTGGGATCCTATTATCAATAAAATTAAACCAAATCCCAGGCGTACCACTAGAAGACTTCAAGATACAGTGAGCTCTTTCTGCGTACATCGGACTATTAATAATAATTAAAAAGTTGTGGGTACCATGTGATAACTGTGATATTTGGACGTCTGTCATCTTAGTCCTCCCGTGACCATGACTGCTGCAAAGCGGTCGAAACGTCGGGAATAAACATACAAATAATAAACGCGATAAAATCCGTAAAACCTAGTTTTAATAAATGTGTAACATTCGCGGAAATATAAGAAATCATTATGTGAACCAGTACGGACTGGAAATCGCAAATACAATTCGCCGACTTGAAGATCTCAAGACTAAGCGCGCAAGATTTATAACATCGCTAAACTTCTTGAAGAGGTGCAGAGATCATAACCTTATTCCTACGTGTGTCAAAAATTTCTACCAAGAAGGACATACGGGGAAGCGCCAAGATCTTAAACGAGGCAAGTAAAAAGTTATTACGAAGGGTAATTCATCAAAAACGTTCCGATCTATGTACCATAAATAAAACCATAGACGATTCATCCAGTGAATTAAAAATAGTTTTAACGTCATTTGATTTTAATAATTGCATCGAGATTTTAAATAAGCGCGAAACAACTAAATATAATCAATGCAAAAATAAACAAATCGAAAAATATCAAAAATTAAATAAACTAAATTTCAAACGTCAGTCTCAACGCTTGAACCAATCGCGACCGTTGACAAGCGACTCGGACCATAGATTACGCGCGGTCTATAACCTGTCAAAACAAACACTGGATGAATCTACTCTGAAGGTATAATCGAAGGGCTTAAATTTCGCTATAACACCGCGAAAAATACCGTATGAAGAAATTATCTGTAGTGTTGAGGACTGCCTGTTCAAAAATAAAGTCGTCAAGGAAGATTTGGAGGCAATACGTCAAGACATCTCGTCTATGTTACGTCGAAGTTCAATGCCTAAACCGAATCTCCCTAAAGATGAATTTATAGCGTTGAAGACCCTACGCAACAGATCAGAACTCACGATCCTTCGCGCAGATAAAGGTAATGCTACGGTGATAATGGACACCCCAGACTACAATTTTAAAATACAACAACTTTTATCGGACGAAAATACGTATAAAAAGGTTAAAACAGACCCCACAACTAGCACGCTTAAAACAACTAGCGAGTTAGTAAAGAAACACTCCGAAAAATTGAGTATGGACATAAACTCGATAATACCTTCTTGCCCTAAATCACCGAAACTGTATGGGTTGCCGAAAATACACAAACCAGATGCTCCTCTACGTCCTATCGTGAGCCAGATCGATTCACCAACTTATAGATTGGCTCAACATGTAGCGAAAATACTCTCACCGCTAAGAGGACACACAACAGCACATACCAAGGATTCTTACCAATTTGTCAGTGAGATTAACCGGTCAGCATCCGGCCGGATCCCTAAGGGGCCGACCACTTAAGTGTTTTTATCGATTTTTAGTGGAATTGTTAGACTTGGAACGATAAGAGTTATATTTTTGTAAAGCTAATGAAATAAGCTTCACAATAGTGTATAAATAATAATAATATTTGCAGCGGTTTGAATGCAAGAGCTTACTTTTTCAATAAATGCTCTCTAAGACAAAGGAAAACCTATATTATTGTTTTATTTTTATTTTCCTTGTATCTAGAATATATTTAGCACAAGATAAAACTATAAAACACATATGTACTGATGATAAAAACACCTACAAATTGCATTTTATTGTGTACGTAATCGGCGGTCGGCTGCGGCTATAACCACGAGAATTCAAAGTCGAAATGTGCTGAAACTATAGGACCTTTGTATGATTGTTATATACCACTAAAAAGGTAATTTATTCACAAATAAAAATGTGTATAATTTAGCCTATAATAAATGAATAAGTACCTTTGGTGAGACAAAATATCCGGCGCGGACCATCGCTTCGCTGCGATTCAGGGCGTTCGGTTTTAGGCTTCTGTAAGTACGCACATCACTACAACGCGTCTAGAATGACTCATAATCGCTTGAGTAATAAATTCTCTACACGACACTGTGTCATAACAATTGAAATAGTAAACACAAACCACTCATTCACGCGTTCGAAATTCGAATTTCGTGTGCAAGTTTGTCTTTGCGGTGTCGTGTTCGCGGTGAAACTGGAGCCGGGCCGAGAGGCGTGGCTAATCGCGTGACGTCAAAGTGCTCCGATATACAGCGTGCTTAAAATCTATGACACAAAATAATTTATTTTTCATGACACATAGTATTTACAAATATATATATATATATATATATATACATATATATATTTATATATATATATATATATGTAACACAGAGATTGAAAATACATTTCTATAAATCGGGTAAAATAAAAGATTTGTTATAAAGGAAAAAAATATATATAATTACAAACAATTATGTAAACAAATTGTATTTACACTGAAATTTTCAGACATTTACGGCACAAATTGTTAAAATTATTTTCCCAATAAAAGAATGAAATATTATATTTATACTTTTTAATTTGATAGCCCACTCGGTAGGTACATATAAGAGCTCCTGAAGTATTTTTAAAACATGATGTCAGCGTTGAAGGAACCACCAACATTATTATTACTATTACTAGTACTCACTGTCTTCCGTCACTACCAAACTGAAAAAAAAGGTACGTTGTGAGCGCAAATGGGGAACTGGAGAATCTTGAAACAATTTCACATTTTATTCGTATTTGAAATAAATGTATATGGCTGAACAACGGCACTTACGGTTAAAAAATACATCGTACCACCCGGAGAATGGGCAGACGGGAAGTCGACGACCGACGCTGTCGGTCCGTGTTTGCTTCCACTAAAACAACAAAATAATTTGTAATAGGTCGCTAAAAGTAAAAAAATTATGCAAACTTTCAAAAAAAGTAAATAAAAAAAAAATTAAAAAAAATTTAAAAGAAAACAAAAATAAAATACGACTAAAAAACGGAAAGAAATACGAAAAAAACGAAAAGAAATATGAAAAAAAAAAAATTCGAAAAATGAAAAATCTCGACTATATCTCAGATCAAAACACAAACATCCTGTTTGTGCGTCTGCCGTACACGTGCCGGCGGCGGCCTCTTTGATTGGCGGCATCCCTTTGTAGCACACAGAAACAAAAGTGGGTTTTTTGGTGTATGGGTGTTTCTTTGTGGGTTTGAATTGCTTCAACATGTAAAATCTATAATTTTACGAAAATATTCCAGAAAAAGACACGTAAATATAGAATTTACAATAAATTTACAATAAGATAATTGTGTATTGCTCTATGAATATAATAATATAATTAGTGAAAAACGAGTCTTGAACATTTCTACGCGCTAACTAGGTTTAGGTGCATGAGGTAATTTCGGAAGATAATAGCACGAAACATTATATTTTATCTATAATAATTCCACAACTACGCTAATAAAAACACTGACTTACCTTTTCCTTCAAAATTTTCACAGATTTTACTTGATACACTACAAAATTAGTTCACAATAAACACGAACGATGTTACCGTGACGGACCGAACTTTCAGACTGTACAATTATTATTTTTTCCATTGTAGCATCAATGATTTTGTGCTTAAGTTGTTCTAAATTTCATTACGAATTCATAGATACCAAATTTGCAATATAAAATTCACTATATCGCACTCAAAAAGACGTCTGAACAACGCGGCACCTTTGATGCTAATGGTAGAGCGAGATAGCTTCTTTTGGACATCAAACGATGACATCGGATTTGGTGGGTTTAAACACCTACATCTCACTGATAATGAAACTATGGACAGCTTTGATGTCCAGTCACTCTTCACATGTCTACCTGTAGATGACTGCATCTCAGTTGTTAGTAGAAAGTTAGCAGATAATAACATGCAGACAGAATATGCTGAATTACTCAAACATTGCCTTACATCTGGCTACCTATTGTGGAAGGAACATTACTACAGGCAAGTAGATGGTGTGGCGATGGGCTCTCCGGTATCTCCCATAGTCGCTGACTTATATATGGAAGATTTTGAGGAAAAAGCCCTCAGTACCTCTCCAGTAAAACCAAGGTTCTACAAGCGGTATGTAGATGATACTTTCACAATATTACCATATGATAAAGTAACTGCATTTCTTGATCATCTTAACTCCATAAACCCTAAAATACAATTTACTATGGAGTTAGAAGCAAATAACTGTCTAGCTTTTCTAGATGTTTTAGTAATAAGAAATCCTGACAACACCCTAGGTCATAGTGTATTCAGAAAAAAGACCCATACAGATAGGTATTTAAACGGGGACTCTCACCACCATCCATCACAGTTAGCTACCGTGGGAAAATCTGTGTTTCAGACAGCACAAGGGATCTGCGACCAGAAACACCTGGCTGCCGAGCTTCAGCATGTCAAGCAGGTGCTGCAGGACAACAAGCTCAGCGTGCCGCGTCAACGTCGCAGGGACCGAGTGAAACCAGCTACAGTCGAGCGTGTACCTGCCGTGTTACCATATGTCAGAGGAGTCACGGACAAGATTGGCTATATTTTAAAGCGAGCTTCAATTAAAACTTTTTTCAAGCCGCCCAAGAAGATAAGTCAATTCCTACCACCTGTCAAGTGCAATATCCCTCTACAAGATGCAGGAGTATACAAGTTAGATTGTGAATGTGGTCTCTCTTATATAGGTCAAACAAAGAGATCAGTGAAGACCCGCGTGAAGGAACATATAGCTGACTTGAAACATCAGCGCACTAAGAAGTCTGCAATCTGTGACCATGTTTTGGATCATCCCAACCATTACATCAGATTCGATGAACCTCAAATCCTCGCCAAAGAACACCGATTCCTGCCAAGGATGATTCGCGAGGCTATTGAAATTAAAAAACATCCTAATTTCAATAGAGAAGATGGTTGGGTAATACCACCTGCCTGGGATCCTATTATCAATAAAATTAAACCAAATCCCAGGCGTACCACTAGAAGACTTCAAGATACAGTGAGCTCTTTCTGCGTAGATCGGACTATTAAACCCCCCGAAACCGATGACATCGTTTGATGTCCAAAAGAAGCTATCTCGCTCTACCATTAGCATCAAAGGTGCCGCGTTGTTCAGACGTCTTTTTGAGTGCGATATAGTGAATTTTATATTGCAAATTTGGTATCTATGAATTCGTAATGAAATTTAGAACAACTTAAGCACAAAATCATTGATGCTACAATGGAAAAAATAATAATTGTACAGTCTGAAAGTTCGGTCCGTCACGGTAACATCGTTCGTGTTTATTGTGAACTAATTTTGTAGTGTATCAAGTAAAATCTGTGAAAATTTTGAAGGAAAAGGTAAGTCAGTGTTTTTATTAGCGTAGTTGTGGAATTATTATAGATAAAATATAATGTTTCGTGCTATTATCTTCCGAAATTACCTCATGCACCTAAACCTAGTTAGCGCGTAGAAATGTTCAAGACTCGTTTTTCACTAATTATATTATTATATTCATAGAGCAATACACAATTATCTTATTGTAAATTTATTGTAGATTCTATATTTACGTGTCTTTTTCTGGAATATTTTCGTAAAATTATAGATTTTACATGTTGAAGCAATTCAAACCCACAAAGAAACACCCATACACCAAAAAACCCACTTTTGTTTCTGTGTGCTACAAAGGGATGCCGCCAATCAAAGAGGCCGCCGCCGGCACGTGTACGGCAGACGCACGAACAGGATGTTTGTGTTTTGATTTGAGATATAGTCGAGATTTTTCATTTTTCGTATTTTTTTTTTATTCATTTTTTTTTTCATATTTCTTTTCGTTTTTTTTCGTATTTCTTTCCGTTTTTTTGTCGTATTTTATTTTTGTTTTCTTTTAAATTTTTTTTAATTTTTTTTTTTATTTACTTTTTTTGAAAGTTTGCATAATTTTTTTACTTTTAGCGACCTATTACAAATTATTTTGTTGTTTTAGTGGAAGCAAACACGGACCGACAGCGTCGGTCGTCGACTTCCCGTCTGCCCATTCTCCGGGTGGTACGATGTATTTTTTAACCGTAAGTGCCGTTGTTCAGCCATATACATTTATTTCAAATACGAATAAAATGTGAAATTGTTTCAAGATTCTCCAGTTCCCCATTTGCGCTCACAACGTACCTTTTTTTTCAGTTTGGTAGTGACGGAAGACAGTGAGTACTAGTAATAGTAATAATGTTGGTGGTTCCTTCAACGCTGACATCATGTTTCAAAAATACTTCAGAAGCTCTTATATGTACCTACCGAGTGGGCTATCAAATTAAAAAGTATAAATATAATATTTCATTTTTTTATTGGGAAAATAATTTTAACAATTTGTGCCGTAAATGTCTGAAAATTTCAGTGTAAATACAATTTGTTTACATGATTGTTTGTAATTATATATATTTTTTACTTTATAACAAATCTTTTATTTTACCCGATTTATAGAAATGTATTTTCAATCTCTGTGTTACATATATATATATATATATATATATATATATATATATAATATATATATATATATATATTATATATATATATATATATATATATATATATATATATATATATATTTGTAATACTATGTGTCATGAAAATAAAATTATTTTGTGTCATAGATTTTAACCTACTTTTAGTGTCCCTACCTTCTATAAAAAAAAATCGAAACTCGACACTGGCACTAAAATAATTAGTGCCATAAACAGAATAAAAAAAAAAAAAATTATGCCTAAATTTTAAGCTCGCTGTATATCGGAGCACTTTGACGTCACGCGATTAGCCACGCCTCTCGGCCCGGCTCCAGTTTCACCGCGAACACGACACCGCAAAGACAAACTTGCACACGAAATTCGAATTTCGAACGCGTGAATGAGTGGTTTGTGTTTACTATTTCAATTGTTATGACACAGTGTCGTGTAGAGAATTTATTACTCAAGCGATTATGAGTCATTCTAGACGCGTTGTAGTGATGTGCGTACTTACAGAAGCCTAAAACCGAACGCCCTGAATCGCAGCGAAGCGATGGTCCGCGTCGGATATTTTGTCTCACCAAAGGTACTTATTCATTTATTTATAGGCTAAATTATACACATTTTTATTTGTGAATAAATTACCTTTTTAGTGGTATATAACAATCATACAAAGGTCCTATAGTTTCAGCACATTTCGACTTTGAATTCTCGTGGTTATAGCCGCAGCCGACCGCCGATTACGTACACAATAAAATGCAATTTGTAGGTGTTTTTATCATCAGTACATATGTGTTTTATAGTTTTATCTTGTGCTAAATATATTCTAGATACAAGGAAAATAAAAATAAAACAATAATATAGGTTTTCATTTGTCTTAGAGAGCATTTATTGAAAAAGTAAGCTCTTGCATTCAAACCGCTGCAAATATTATTATTATTTATACACTATTGTGAAGCTTATTTCATTAACTTTCCAAAAATATAACTCTTATCGTTCCAAGTCTAACAATTCCACTAAAAATCGATAAAAACACTTAAGTGGTCGGCCCCTTAGGGATCCGGCCAGATGCTGACCGGTTAATAATAATTAAAAAGTTGTGGGTACCATGTGATAACTGTGACATTTGGACGTCTGTCATCTTAGTCCTCCCGTGACCATGACTGCTGCAAAGCGGTCGAAACGTCGGGAATAAACATACAAATAATAAACGCGATAAAATCCGTAAAACCTAGTTTTAATAAATGTGTAACATTCGCGGAAATATAAGAAATCATTTTGTACAAGTAATCTGAAATATTAGTACTTTTTTACGAAAAGTCAAATACCAGTTAAAGAAACTTGTGAGAAGGCAATAAAATAATTTTTATTTATTTTATTTTTACATCAATAAAACATTAAAAACTTTCTTAAAGCTAACTTCTGTATTACAATATTACAGTAACAATAGCTATGATAGAACAAACTTAACTGTCGTGTTAGGTTCAAGCACAGTTGCTTTCGCAAAAATACATTGTCATTGTAAATCTGAGATATCGTAGACGTTACTTTATGCTTTTAAAAATGGGAATGATTGATTTTTCTCTGGACCACAGGTAGACAACGGTGTAAAACGAATAGAAAAGAAAAAGGCCGACACAGTATAGCCAGAAAATATGCCTTAGGAAATAATATCGAGAGTAATAGACACACGAAATTTCCATTACATTCCAGCGTTGTGAAAAGAAACACAAACAAGCTAAAGCTGCGATGCTAACGGATACATCACAGGTGTCAGAGTTTTGTTTTAAAGCTACAGACCTGGAACGTTTGCATAATTAGTTTATACAGAAGGTACGTTTGTGGCAGGATTTTGTACACATCAGAATTCGTAAAAACTTGTTGCAAGACATGTTTGATGCACGATTTTTAAAATGAAAGTTCAGAACAAAGCTTCATTAATAAAAAGTTTCATAAAATAAGTAATGTTAAAACAGCTTGATTAGCAATCTGAAACAAAGATTTAAAAAATAAATTGTCTGAACGACTCCATGTAACTCGTGTACCAGTGGTGAAGAGGCTTCAGGCGGCTAGGGAACGGTGGGGTTCTATTCACAAGTCTCCAATTCTCTCGAATATTGCACAAAAATCCGTATCTGTACATCATCCAATTCCCCATGGAAATTCATGGGCACGTGCGCTTTTGTTTATCATGTTACACGCATGTCGATATTCGATGCATTGAATAAATACTATTTGCATGTATTGCCACCGCGCTGTTTTGATTCCTAGCGGATGTGTAGGTACATTTTTAATGATTGATTTAACTAAGTTCATTAATCAATGTCTGCTGTATTCATTTCAATTCAATGTTATTATTATTATTATTTATTTAAAACTTAGTCAAGTTTTTGCTAGTCCTGAGGCTTTTTTTAAAAAAAACAATTTATTTAATTAATTAAGCCTAATACACCAGTGTAGCTAATGGTGGCTCGATACAGAATGGGTTTGATATGTTTTCGCCGGAAGGGCGTGATGGTTGTTTTGACCGTTACAGTGGCCGTTGATTCTCAGATTGTCACAGACATTCATCTCTTATCTGCGCTGCGTCGACACTTGTAGAATAGGCCCCATAGGCACAGCGGTTATAACTCCTCCCTGCTGAGAATTGAGATCATCTAAAGGATGATCTCGATTTTTATAAAATAATCGAAACTTATATACTATTACAATGATGCTTATGATTAAGATTACATAGAGTATGACAGTCCCTATGCTGACACTTTTTAAATTTAATACACTTTCATCACTGTTTACCCTTGCACTTTCACTTTTCCGTAATAAGTAGTTCAGCTGTTGTAAGTTGGATAGATCTTCTTCCATTAATTTTATTGGAGGTTGTTTTTTGATGTACTCTGCAGAAAGAACGGGCAAGTTGAAAGTAGGAAGTCTTGTGTATGTTATATCGTTTCCTTGTATCTGCTTCCTTAAGTTGTATTCTCCATTTTTGATTACACAATCGTTATCGATGGTGAGTAAATATGTTCCATGGATAGTATGCTGGTTTACTTCGCTGTCGCAATATTGAGTCATTAATGCATCAGTCCTTGAATATATTATCCAAAGATTTGAGAATATCTGGTCTATTTTGACACCTTCTATGGTAATAAGAAACTGTTGACATGAAGAAATGTTACTTGTAAATTTCATCAGGTCAGCTGCGCAATTGTCGGTAAAGAGTGTGATGTCCTCTTCGTAACATAAAAACATGGCGTCGTCAATCTCCTTGCATGGCTTGGGCAGTGACTCAGCTTTCGACCCTTTCATGATAAGGTACGGGTTTTTAGGAAGGATGAGTGTGGTTTGATTATGGTAAGGATTGTTTATAGGTAATGGAAATAATCTGTAGTAATTATAAATTACATTTGTTACTAAAGGTATGTGCAATAAAAACGTTATTTGATTTTGTTTAATATAAGTTTTTATCTCCACGCATTGCTCGATTTTTAATATATTATCATATGTTAAGGGATATACTAATTTATTAGATTTTTCAATTTCACTTTTCAATACAAATAATTCTTCTGAGTTTATAATTGACTGATGTAAGACATTATTTTTACTCAAAGCCACAGCGGTTTCTATTTCATTTAATCTTGTATATAAAGATTGGAAGTTATGCAAAAATGAATTGTAGAAATGAATAATTTTATTTGAGATTTCATTCATTTTTGTTTCATTTAGCTTTTCTTCTATCAATTTAACATTTCCATTCAATTGTAGAAAACTGTTCCATGTAGAGTTGGTAATATTTACGAAAGCGTTCAACAGTTCAGAGACAACCGTAATCTTTTTATTAATTGCATCCTGTTTACCTTTTTTTTTTTTTTTTTACTACTTTGCGACGAGACGATCAAGACGTTCACCTGATGGTAAGTGATACGCCTGCCCATGACAACGCGGCGCTAGTTAAGATGGTACACACTGCACCACATTGCGCTCATCGCCTGAGACATAAGGTGTTAAGTCTCGTTACCCCAGTAATTACACTAGCTACAGCGCCCTTCAAACTGGAACACAGTAATGTTTGCACACTACTATTTGGCGGTTGAAATAGGAGCTGCGGTGGTACCCACCCAGACGGTCTCCGGCAACAGAGACCTACCACCTGGTATTCATTAACTTCACACTTTTCCTCCTCATAAGCAGTAACTTTAAGCGGTTCGGTAAGTTTTAAAGTTGCTTCTTTTTCTAATGTATTCTGAATGATAGTTTCCGCGAAGTAATTCCTACACCTAATGATAGCCGACGGCATTCTGACTCCGTCCATGAACTGAGTAAAATCTATTATAGCATCTCCGTTTTGTAAATTAGTAGGGATTTTGACACGCGTTTCAGATCTCGCATCAAGGTTAATTTCGAATGTCGGATTGTAAATGATAGGTATTTCGGTGTCACATGTAAATAACAATTGATTTTTCATATCGATTTTTGCTTCTAAACGTTTTAAAAGATCGGCACCTATTAGTCCGTCATATCTAGCATCAACGTCATATACATGAAATTTATGCCCTAATTTGCTTTTAAATGTTTTCAAGAGTGGTATAAAAATTATTTCATCATGTGTGCTGACTACAATAAAAGGCTCGTATTGTTTATATTCGTTGAAAAACTTCTCGGCTATTTTTGGACTGATAAATGATCTACTACTGCCAGTATCTATTAGAAAACGTGCATTAATTTCTGGTACAATTATATGGGGTAATTTTAGTATACTATCGCAATAATTTAATTGTATTATTTCTTGTTTTTCGTTTGCGAGGCCGTTAAATGAAAATTTTCGTCTTCTTGTAAATATTGGTTATTGTTATCTTCCGCTGACTCTACATAATTACAATTCGCATCGGACTCTACATTGTAACCGTCATGCAACTGATAACTCATATCGTTGTCGGGATAATAAGGAACGCACTCGTCAGGATTTTCCTCGTTTTAAATTAAATCATCGGTTAACATGTTCTGTCTTACAGGAGCGGTACGCATGGAAACGTCAGTGTCTATGTTATGTGTCGATTTGTTTTGGTTGGGTTGCATACCAAATTTAAATTGATTATGAGGTTGCATCCATTGATTATTGTTCATAAATGGCCTTGGGCCATGCTGATGCGGAATACCGAATTTAAATTGGTTCGGTTGTCCATTGAAAGCATTGTTACTAAACTGTCTGGGTCCTTGTTGTGGATTTATGCCGAATTTAAAGTTTCCCGGCTGTGGTGGCATTCTAAAACTTTGTGTTGGGTGAAATTTATTATTTACTTGTGGTTGAAAATTAAATTTGTTATTCTGGTTAATTCCTGGTATGAACGGCACGGATCTAATAAATGGAGAATTGAGTGGCTGTTTAATCATAAATTTATTATTTTTTGCCCTATATCTTGTCTGGAAATTTACTTCTTCGGTGGTAATGCTAAGCGCGTCTTCCAGGGTAGAACAACCCCTTAGCCGAACTATGCGCACCATATCTTCCGGAAGGTTATACAAAAAGACATTTAATGCCGTGTTATTATATATTATCATTTTTGCGGCTTTTATGCCTTCGTCCGAAATTTCGTGAACTTTGGAAAATAACGAGCTTCTAACATTTTGTATCCGGTGGCAAAATTCTATGTATGACTCTCCGCTCTTAATTTTAAGACTTTCTAATTCTAAAATAATACATTCTTCAGATCTCGGATCGCCGAAATGTTGAATAAGTATTTGTTTCAATTCGTCCCATTTGGTAATGTTTTGATGGTCACTTAACAAACTTGCAGCTCTACCAATGAGTCTGCTAGTAATTGAATGGAAAATATATAAATCTTGCGCTGCAGTGCCTTGACACCTGAAGCTATTTACAACGTATTCGCATTTTGTGATAAAAAAGTTTAGTAGTTTATTATCACCATCATATTTAGGGATAATGGAAAGCATTTCCCGTGGAATTATAGTGATTTTATTGGCTTCCATTTTGTTTTCTTAATATTTAAAAATTAGAGATAAAAACTTATGTATTAAAATTCGACAATGTAGTTCGAATATAAAAATTTTAAAATTATATTGCCTATTTTTGTGCAAGATTATTCGACGATGTAGTTCGAATATTAAGTTTTTCTTTATTAAAATTAATTTGCCTATTTTTGTGAAAAAGTTATCGACGATGTAGTTCGATTATTAAGTTTTTCTTTATTAAAATTAATTTGCCTATTTTTGTGCAAAAGTTATCGACGATGTAGTTCGAATATTAAGTTTTTCTTTATTAAAATTAATTTGCCTATTTTTGTGCAAAAGTTATCGACGATGTAGTTCGATTATTAAGGACAGGGAAGGACAGAGCACGGAAATGAAAAGGTCTACTCACCAGTAACTCGTTCCCACGTCCTGAGACTGCATCGATGCCACTGCTATTGCTACTCTTCGCCACGAGACGTATTTTGTTGTTCGTAGATATCCGGACAGCACTAATTTTCGAATGCTATTTTTGAGATATTTGTTAAAATAATCTCTCGGATATCCTACCGGCTGCGCCTGTCAAGTTTTGGCTAGTCGTGAGGCTTTTTTTTAAAAAAAACAATTTATTTAATTAATTAAGCCTAATACACCAGTGTAGCTAATGGTGGCTCGATACAGAATGGGTTTGATATTTTTTCGCCGGAAGGGCGTGATGGTTGTTTTGACCGTTACAGTGGCCGTTGATTCTCAGATTGTCACAGACATTCATCTCTTATCTGCGCTGCGTCGACACTTGTAGAATAGGCCCCATAGGCACAGCGGCTATAACTACTTTGTTTGCACACAAATAAATATTGTACAAAAAGGCGGACTTAATGCCATAGGGCATTCTCTCCCAGTCAACCTCGGCAGTGGAGAAATGCAGTGGTAGGTGAGGGTAAAAGAAAAGTAATGTTTTTAAAAAAAAATGTATATATAAAAAAGGAAGATATATACTAATATATACATACATACACATACATAAATACATACATAAAATATGAATACTTATATATACATAACATACATAAGAGTTACTGTTCTATATCCAAGTAAAACCTCCTCACCATTCTCTTAAAGATATTTTTGTTTGGAGCCCTCCTAATATCGTCGGGCAAGGAGTTCCAGAGTCGTGCTGCCTGAACTGTAAAAGAGTTACCGACGAAGCCAGTGAAGTGTTGTGGAATACTAATTGTTAAATTAGTAGTTGAGCGGAGGTCCCTGTCATGGGTTGAAGAAAGAAATTGAAAGCTACCTTTAAGATACAAAGGAGTTTTTGGATCATTTAAAATTGAGAAGAGAACAAGTAATATTCTAGAATTGCGCCTCTGATGAATAGTGAGCCATTTAAGGCGAGAGCGGTATTCAGAGATGTGGTCATATTTTCGAAGTCCGAAAATATATCTTATACAATTGTTGGAAAGGCGTTCTAGCTTGTTAAGAAGATCTTTGTTCAAGTCGAGGTAGCACACATCTGCGTAATCAATTATTAAGGACCGCACAAGCATAATCTCGGTTTTGGGACAGAGGAAATGTTTTAGGCGGTATAAGGAACGTAAAGAGGAAAAGACTCTACGGCCGACTTCAGTGACCTGTGCGCTCCAACTCATAGAGGAATCCATTAGTAGGCCAAGGTTTCTGATGGACTCAGAGAAAGGTATGAGATCCATGTTGTAATAAACTGGAGGTATCGTAGTGTAATCAATTTTTTGCAACATTCTTGAGCTACCTACAATCATTGCTTGGCACTTGGAAGAGTTAACAGAAATACCGAAGCGCTTAGACCAGTTGCAGATAGACTGAAGATCATTATTTATTTTGGCAATTGCCCCGTGAATATTTTCTATATCAGATTCCACGTACATTTGTAAATCGTCAGCGTAAAGATGGTACGCACAATTGAGACTAGACGTGATAGAGTTTATAAAAACTGAGAAAATTATAGGAGAAAGAATACCGCCTTGCGGAACACCAGAGTCGTTGTCAATCCAGCCCGAAGTTTTATGTGCAAGACGGACAGACTGCTGGCGTCCGTGAAGATAAGAAGAGAACCATTCCACGGCAGCGGGCCCAAATCGAAGATGGGAGAGGATGGCAAGGAGTATATTATGGTCGACTGCGTTAAAAGCGTTAGAAAAGTCAACAAGCACCATCACTGTGATCTTCTTGTCTTCTCGATCGACGGTTCGGTCGGCTTTTAGAAGTGCAGTAGTGGTGCTGTGACTAGGACGAAACCCGGACTGGTAAACACTCAGCAGGTTATGTTTAGAAATGAACATAGAGATTTGCTTATATACACAAGCTTCCAGAACTTTCGATAAATAGGGTAAAATAGATATAGGGCGATAATGATTAGGAAGCACAGGATTAGATACTTTTGGTAAAGGGCGCATAAAGGCTTTTTTCCATAGACAAGGAAACTGGCCAGATTCAAGGGAGAAGTTAACTATATGTGTTACTATTGGCAGTATACAGTCTAGGATGTTAACAGTCATAGTCCTACTGACGTCATCGTAGCCCACGGCCTTGGATTTAATGGTCAGCATGTGCTTTTTAACCTCTTCTGTGGTGACAGAGGAGAACTGAAAACCTGAAATGTGTGAAGAAGGAATAATAGAGGCTAAGCTGTTAATGGTTTCAGCCCGTATGGCGGGGTCAATTATATTACACGAAACAAAATGACGATTTAAATCATCAGGAGAAACTGAAAGATCACAATCGGGGATAGATGAATTACCCACACCAATAGAGTTGAGAAATTTCCACACATTTGCAGGAGGAGTATTAATGACATTGTTATGAATATGTCGGCGTTTAGCAGTACGTACCATCTGATTACACTTGTTACGAGCTTATTTAAACACCAACCAATTTTCATCCGACCGTTGGTTCTTAAACCTTGAGAAAGCGCGGTTACGTTTAATCATTGCCCTACGTATATCATCCGTTAGCCAAGGTGCTGGGGAGCGTTTAATTTTGACTTGGTGAATAGTTGCATGCATGTTATATAGGTTGATGATTGACATATTCAGTAGAGAAACCTTTTCGTCAACCGTATTAGCTGACACCAGTGATGTGAAGTTTATGCTAGCAGCATCACTCGCTAGTCGATCATAATCGATTTTATTAAAATTACATAAGCACAGAAAGGAGGGACTAGATTTGGGAATTTTAAGCTTGTAGGAAGCATAGATAAGGTCATGTCGGGAAAAACCTGGAGCGGATAATTGGCCGTGCAAAGCGACACGGTCAGGGGAGTCACAGATAATAAGGTCGATGAGAGAATCTTCAGTGTCCAAATTTTGATGAGTAGCTCTTAGAGGCAGAGTTGAGAAATTGACAGATTCTAACATATTTAAGAGTTTGAAGGAACGTGACGTGTTTTTCAGAAGATCGGTATTTAAGTCGCAGTAATCATACAGTGTGTGTACTCGGAACTTATATTTTCGAGAGCCGTTTCTAAATTGACGAAGTAATCGATAGAAGGAGGACAATACACTACTCCGAGAAGCATCCTTGTACCCTTGATATTGAGCTCCAAAAACAAAAATTCAGCTGTGGCAGAATAAGGAGGTGATGTGAGAGCAATTTTGTATGATATTGACTTGTGTATATATATGGCCACACCTCCGCCTCTTCTGTCCAGCCTATCATTTCTAGCAAGAACGAAATCAGGTAAAGAGTACAATGCTGAGCTTAAACACGGCTTCAGCCAGGTCTCAGATACTAAGATAGCATGAACAGTATCAAGAGGAAAAGAAGAGAGAAGTTCAGAATGGTGAGAAGGAATACTCTGAGCGTTAATATGGCAAATGTTCAATAATTTATCCTTAGAAATAAAAACATCTTTTAGTTGTTCATCCAAAGTTTTTATGCTGCTGTTCATTGAGACCGGAGAGGATGTACCAGAAGAAATTGAACACTTTGCCGAGCCGAACGATTTATCCAGCGACATAATATGTTATGTATAAAATATATATACAAAAAAATATTAAATAAATAATATATAGAAATACAAATTCAATTGCCGTTCATTGACAGCGGAGTGCGCACGTATCGTCCTGTGTAACTTATAAAAAAAAAAAAATAATAGAGTAAGGTTAATTGAATAAAGATCTGAACATGTTCAAGTGTAAGCGTTGTAATAGTGAATTAAAGATGGAGTTCAGTGCACTGTGTGTCGAAGTCGCCTTGATTTCCAGTGTGCTGGAATTACAGAAGCAGGTTATAAGAAACTAGGAGACAGGAAGAATGCCTGGAAGTGCCTATGTAAAATCTTAGCATCATCGAAAGAACCATCTCCGCTTCCTCCGGGCGAAAATAAGTCCCCAGTCTCCACCAAGTCTTCCGTGCCTGTCGATGCGGATACTATATTTCTGGAAACTGCGGCGGTTGACAGAAAAAATATCTGTTCTACCGGAGCTCGTTAAAAGCATTAATATGATTAAAGAGGAGCTTGAAAGTATAAAATCCATTCAACTGGAATTTACACAATTGAAGAATTCTTTAGAGTTCATGCATAAATAACGTTGAATCTCTTTCAAGCAGAGTAACTAAAATCAGTGAGGATGTCAATGAACTGAAAAAAACCAATGCTGGTATTCCTCAGCTGCAGTCAAAAATATCACTGTTGGAAGCACAAAACCGCGAGTTTGAACAGAGATCCCGTTAAACAATATAGAAATTAAGGGAGTTCCGGTATCCACGTCCGAAGATCTCTTTAAGGTATTTTCAAAAATTTGTGATCACGTCAACTTCAAAATTCCGAAGGAACAAATTAACTACATCGCGCGCGTGCCCATGCGCAATGATAAGCAGAACAAAACTATTCTTATTTCCATACACAACAGGTACATTAAAGACGACTTTATATCGGCGGCGAGGAAGTGTGTCATAATGCCGGCGGACCTCGGCATGCGAGGCGATCACAGGATATATGTGAACGAACATCTTACCGTTGAAAACAAACTTTTGCTTAATAAAACCAAATCGACTGCAAAAGAGAAGGGGTTTTCATATACATGGGTGAAAGGTTGCAAAATTTTTGTTCGAAAAAACCCTTCTTCTCACATAATATGTATAAAATCAGAATTAGATTTAAAAAAATTGTAGAACATATGTTATTCCTAGTATTCCACATTATTGTGGCTTATAATATTTTTTTAATCTCAATTACTTAAGATTACATGTTTTATGTGAGAGTGTCTGCCAACTTTGTCCTTTATTTCGCATTCAGATATCTTATATTTGCCGTTTGTCTGTGTGCGCAATCTTTATCTCCCGCGCTGGGCTCCGAGGCAAGCGCAATGCGCGTGCGCCGCGACTCGCTGTTCGCTTACCCACTACCGCTTAGTAATTTACCACCGATTGCCCTTTTGTACCCGTGTACCGATGCGCAACCTCGCCTCGCTGCGCTAATAGCTATTATTTATTTACATCTTACCGTACACTGCAGCTCTAATATTACTTTTACTCCTCGTACATGTCAACCCCATAATTGTATATTTTACACATATTGTCAGCTTATATTCATATTTTTGTATAGAATACACAAAAATCTTTTTTATAGTAACCATGCTTAGAATATATTATCAAAATGTACGGGGACTACGTACAAAAACCACACTTTTTTATAGGAATATATGTCTCGAATCGTTTGATTTGATTTGTCTAACGGAAACGTGGTTAACTGAGGGAATTAACAGCAGCGAGTTATTTGACGATAGGTACCTCGTGTGGAGGCGGGACAGGGACTACAAACACACGGATCAAACACGAGGGGGAGGAGTCTTAATCCGTCGAAGCCCGCGGGCATCGGGCGATGTCGCGCAAAAATGTGGCCCCCAGAACCATGGGCATCGAGCGATGCCGTGAGTTTCGAACTTTGTTTGAGTGTGTTTTAAGTACGTTTATAGTCAATTTTATATTGAAAATTGGGTGTCTATAGATTCTTTATTAAATTTGTTACAAAATGAGCTCAAAATAATACTGGCCACAATAGAAAAAAATTATAATTTTACAGTCAGAAAGTTGTGTCTGCTCGGCGGGTCAACGTGAGTATTTTTTTGTGAACCGGTTCCAAAATATTTCAAGCGAAAATCAGAGAAAATTTTAAGGAAAGGCTAATTCAGTGTTTTATTAGTAAATGGTTGTATAATTTAGATAAAATACAATGTTTCGTGCTATTATCCCACGAAAAGATTTTATAAACCTAAATGTCGTTCGTGCGCAAAACGTTCTCGGCCCGTTTTTCACTAATTATAAAATTATATCATGAAGGAAAATACATTATCTTATTGTAAATTTATTGTAGATTCTATTTTTACGTGTCGTTTTTTGAAACAAACACGTAAAAATATAGATTTTACGTGTTGAAGCTGTGTTTATAATTCAGACCCACCAAATAACACTCACACAACGACAAATCTACGTCTGTGTGTATTACAAAATGACCACTGGGCAGGACCCGCAAACAGGATAACAAAAGGACCGCTAGGCTCGAGCGGCCAGACGCACAAACAGGATGTTCACCTTTGTGTTTAGATTTGAGACAGGATTAAGATTTTTTATATTAAAATTTTTATTTCTAATTTTTTTTATCATTATTAGCGGCGCAGCGGCCCAGTTAAAGAAGTGTCGAAACAATAACTACAAAACAACATCTGCGATGGAGTATCATTGTATGACGGGCCGTCTACTAATCCGCGCGATTTACAAAATATTTATTGTAGTAATAAAAGCCTATACTTTATAAAGTCCGCTGGGCTGTTATTGTCCAACGGTCCACATGCGCGGGTAACGCACGCGAAAAGTCTGTTTGTCAAAGTCTGTACATTTGTGTTGTAAATACGATTTGTTTACATGCGTTGTTGTGACGCGGCAACTGCTCGCGGAAAGCAACACCGAGTGGTGTTCGAGCGCTGAGGATCTATGGGTTTCGTTTTTAACCTACATACGCGGAAACCAAAAGCGACATAAGAAATGCACGTATGTGTAGTTTATATGTGTGATCAAGGAATGGGCAACTCTCAGCTCGTACAAATATTGAACTTCTCTAGAAAAAAATAAACAAAATAATTCTTGAAACCCACTTGATAAATTTGTTGTTTTAGGTGATTTCAAATGCCTAATATCTTGTGGGGAAGCCCTAGATGATGGTTCTTAAGTATCAAGCGAATAATCTTCTCGGGTCTTATCAATATGAACTAGTAGACAACTTAAATACTGGAAACATGAACACAATATAATAGCAATATGAACCTAAACAAACAGAATATTAGATTTAGTGTTCTATAATGACAACTTAGATGTTGTTCCCACTGAACTAATGCTCTGTTACCGAAGGATCTGCCTCATATTTTTAATCATTGGTATCACGGCTACGTTTGTCGAGCTCTATAACCTCTAAACACCTCGCCCTTAGTATAAATTCTTGCAATACTGGGAAATATGAATTACTAAAACGCGAGTGAGTATCGACAAAGGTACCGTGGTCATATGAATTTACTCCAGAACCTTAGCGCAATCAGTGATTCTTCTAGAGGGTCTTAACTAGTTACGGGATATAAGCATATACCATCTAAACTCGTATCATATAACCGAAAATACCAGCTTGGTATAAAGCTCCACTACTTCAAATTCTAAGGAAAAAAGCTAAAAATTCATAAAAAGTACAAGAAGGTACGGAAATCTATTCCGATCGTAATACATTTGTTATGCTAAGAAATAGAAGCATAGGTATGTAAGTAAAAAGGGAACGTGAAATGTATGACAATTTATATATTTTGTTATTGAAAAGAGTATAAAAAAGAATCCAAAGCTTTCTGGACTTATGTCAAAACAAAAAAAACAATTCCAACAGTTTCCAGCGAGTTATTTGACTATAGGTCCCTCTCGGTGTGGGGCGGGACAGGGACTACAAACACACGATCAAAACACGAGGGGAGGAGTCCTAATCCGTTCGAGCCGCCGCGGCATCGGCGATTTCCGCGCAAAATGTGGCCCCATAACCATGGCATCGAGCGATCCGTGATTTTCGAAACTATTGTTTGAGTGTGTTTTAAGTACGTTATAGTCAATTTTATATTGAAAATTGGGTGTCTATAGATTCTTTAATTAAATTTGTTACAAAACTTATCAAAATAATACTGGCCACAATAGAAAAAATTATAATTTTACAGTCAGAAGTTGTGTCCTGCCGCGCGTCAACGGAGTATTTTTTTGTAACCGGTCCAAATATTTCACACGCGAAAATCAGAGAAATTTTAAGGAACCGGCTACTTCATGTTTTTATATTAAGAATGGTTGTATACTTTTATAAAAATACAATGTTTCGTGCATTATCCCACGAACAGATTTATAACCTAAATGTCGGTTCTTGCGCAAAAAGGTCTCGGCCCGTTTTTTTCACTAATTATAACATTAATATTCATGAAGAAAATACATTATCTTATTGTAAATTTATTGTAGAATTCTATTTTTTACGTGCGTTTTTTTGAAACAAACACGTAAAAATATAGATTATTACGTGTTGAAGCTGTGTTTTAATTCAGACGCCATCCAAATACACTTCACACAACGACAATCTCGTCTGTGGTGTATTACAAATGACCCACTGGGCAGGCCCGCAAAACAGGATAACAAAAGGACCGCTAGGCTGCGAGCGGCAGACGCACAACAGGATGTTCCCTTTGTGTTTAAAATTTGAGACGAATTAAGATTTTTTTATATTTAATTTTTATTTCTAATTTTTTTTTATCATTAGTAGCGGCGCAGCGGCCCATTTAAGAAGTGTCGAAAATAACACAAAACAACATCTGCATGGAGTTCATTGTATAACGGGCCGTCTACTAATCCGCGCGATTTACAAAATATTTAGTGTAGTAATACAAGCTATACTTTATAAAGTCCGCTGGGCTGTTATTGTCCAAAACCGTCCACTGCGCGGGTAACGCACGCGAAAGTTCTGTTTTGTTCAAGTCTGTACATCTGTGTGTAAATACGATTTTGTTTAGCATGGTTGTTTGTTATTTAAATATAATTTCTTTTACCTTTATATCACGTCATTAGCTTTTAGCGTCGTCAAGATTTGACCCTCTCGCATGTCGCACATAATGTGCTAATACATAACAAATCTAAAGCTCGACTTTTAGGTTAACAAACGCCCACGATTCACAACCACATGGATTTCAAATCGGGGTTTGTCAACTTGTTACGCTTGATTTGCTGAGCTCACGGCATATGTAATACCCCCCTTGTTTTTTTTTCCGAGGGGAACGGGGCGGCAAAGCGAGATCGACTAAGTCTGCGATGCTATGCCGCCCGCGCCTGGTCCTGGACTCCACCTCGCGGATAGCTGTGGGCCAGCCATTTTCCCTGCTCCAGGCCGCGTGTTGAAAACGCCCATCAGGCTCTCGCACTCCACGTGATGGTTACCGAGTGTCAGACTCCCTCATCCAACACCGCACCCCGGCTCCGCCATAGGAGCGGCCATCAGGCGCGCATAAGCTGAGCCTTCCGTATGCTGATATGTGTCAATCATCGCATCGCAATGCATGACACTACTCCGCGGTGGGCTCGCTTCCTGCGGTGTGACAGAGATAACCTCCCGAGCTACGTGCCCGAGGGTATCTGCAACAGCCGGAAGGTGGCGACTTGTGGCGCCGGTACACACTCTCCTTTTAGGAGCGTGACTAATGCTCTTTCGCTGCTCAGCCTCGCCCAGCGAGCCGGCGTTTCCACTGCCGCATGATATTTCCTCAGGGCTGAGCGAACGCCTTGCCCTACCTTTCTAGAGGTGGCGTACACTTAGGCGCCATGACCCGCTGCAATCTGTACAACAGGGCCAGACTCTCGCGCGATTAGGGACCTCGGCCCCCAAGGTGCTCCGGCAGCGCATCGAACCGCAGCACCGCCAAGTGTAAGTTTGTAAATTACCTTGTACCAGTTTTTTTTTTTTTTTATCATTCCTCTGTAAGGTGGACGGGCTTTGTCATTTCTTTCTTTTACTTTTTCTATTCTTATTTTATATTCGTTTCTTTCCCTAACATTATACATTTTATCTTTCTTCTTTATTCTTCACTCTCTCATTCTTTCACCATTTTTTATCATTTCCATTTCTTCTTTCATGGGCATCACCTCTCGACTCCGCCTCATAATTCTGCTTTTCTCTTCTATTCTAAATATGCGGCGACATCCGTCATCACTCCTCAAGAGGCGATCAACCAGCTGTACATGCTAACCGTTAGTGAGCCACTGCTGCCTTCGATATCTTGTCCAAATAGTAGAAACTTTTTAATTATATAAACTTTTATTTCTTTCGATTTATTTACAGGTAACAGCTAGCTGCGGCTTTTTTATTAAATGCTTCAGAATGCAAAAAAATCACTTTAAATTGTCATATATTTTCAACCTCTTAATTTGTGCTCCATAATGTATAGACTTTGTGTCCCAATAACGGCAATGCCCTTTTACATTTTCCCTTTTTGTTATTGAACAAATATTTTATGTTATATTTGTAACCCAATTTTAGTTTCACTACCTTTAGGTTAACAACATCAAACCAGCACTGGCACAAAGCTAACTAGTGCCATAATTTTGTTTTATATCTTTTTCTTCTTGTGGAGTAAAAAACGCGTGAAGTTACGTATATCCGGACCGACAATCCATAAACTGTAATCACCTGTATATCGGCCCTCTGGTGACGTCACGCGCTTGCCCCGCCTCTACCCCCAGCACGGCCCCCTCAGTCGTTTCGATGTCGGTGCAAACCGCAAAGATAAGTTTGTGCGCACGTATCAAATTTCAAGTGCGTATCGAGTGGTAATATTTACTATTTCAATTGTTATTATACTGTCGTGTAGAAGAATTTTATTACTCCAAGCTAGTGAACCTGAACCTTGATCTCCCGATTATGAGTAATCTAGACGCGTGTTTGTGATGTGTATCCCTACAGAAGCTAAAACCGACGTCTCCTTGTAGTGAAGCGTGTCCCCGTCGGATATTTTGTCTACCAAAGTTCATTTCATTATTATCGGCTAAATTGTACAAATTTGTATGTTGTGACTATATATTCACTTTTTAGTGGTATATAAAATCATACAAGGTGCTATAGTTTCAACACATTTCGACTTTCATTCTCTGGATGAATACCCCGTCATACAACCGACGCGCACTTAGCCGGTCGGCCGTCTATAGGTCCGGGTGTGGGGCCACAACGTACCTTTGACGCCCGGGCTTTGACAGGTTAATTGGCCGTACGTCGGCACTGCTCTGCGGAAAGCAACACCGATTGGTTGTTCGAGCGCTGAGGGATCTATGGGTTTCGTTAACACTTACAGCCGGAAACCAAGCGACATACGAATGCACGTATGTGTAGTTTATATGTGTGTATCAAGGAAGGCAACTCTCAGCTCGTACAAATATTGAACTTCTCTAGAAAAATAACCACATAATTCTTGACAACCCACTTGTAATTTTGTTGGTTTAGGTGAATTTCAACTTGCCTAATATCTTGTGGGAGCCCTCAGATGATTGGTCTAGTTATCAAGCTAATATCTTCTCGGGTCTTATCATAGGACTAGTAGAAACTTAATACATTGTACATGCCACAATATAATAGCAATATGAACATAAACAACAGAATATTAGATTTAGTGTTCTCTAATGACAAATTGATTTGTTCACTGTCAACTAATGCTCTTGTTTACCGAGATCTGCATCATAAATCAGTGTGTATCACGGCTACGTTGTCGAGCTCATACTCTAACACGCTTCGCCCTTATATAAAATCTTCTTCACTACTGGAACAGATTAATAAACGCGAGTATCGACAAGGTAACCGTGGTCATATGAATTTTACTCCAAACCTTAGGCAATCAGTAAATTTTTTATCTTTATACACACTCCTCTCTACTCTTCTGTCAATGTATACCTATTCCTCTCATGATGTGTGAATTGTAATGGCCTTCGTATTATTTATGTTTAATTTTTTCCTGTATTAGCTGTAAGTCTACCGAAAAAATAAATAAATAAATAAAATTGAGATAAAAATAAAAAAAATTAAAGGAAATTAACTTGAAACAAAATCATCATCCCATCCGGTTGACTGTTTACATAAAAATCACTTAAAATGTAGCAACATGCAAAATATAATAGTTAAAAAAAAATGAAGATAACCTTACATATACTATATGAGTAACAAATTAGAGAACAAGTACAATAAATATAAAAATAAATGTTTGCGAACAAAATTAGTTTAAGTTGTTCTGTGCCAATTACACTTAAACTAATCTGTGGGAATACACTCTAGTATTAATTTGACATCACCAAAAAAAAAAAAAAAGTAAACATGGATGTAATTATAAATCATTAAAAACCAAAAAAAAAAAATATAGAAAAGTTAAACATACAAATGGAGGAATTGTTGGCATTAACAATTAAGTGCTATACTAAAGAAAGAGAAACAGTAAGACTACTTATCAAAGCCATACAACAAAAATACAAAACATTTATTATCAGTAGTAAATTCAAGCACTAATCAGTATTTGTATATGTTTAGCAAAAGTTTATAAACCAATAATACTACGAGCAAATATTGGCAGAGAACTAAATTACCAATTGCAAAAGAAAAACAAAGCATGGAACTATAAAAATAAACCAGACAACGGGATAGCAACAACACTACTTTTTACAGACCATTCTCCTCAGCCTTCTTCCATCCTCAGCTTTGGCATTGTTTTTCTTGGTCAGAGGGGAAATCTGTTGGTGAACCACATTAAGTGATGTATGAGGTGACAACTGTGAAGTTACACGCGGGATCACTGTCTCCATGGACTCTTGACCACTACTCTGATCACCAGAAAAACAAGTTGAAGGGTAACGAGCCAACAAATCCTCAAGTTCCTCCTCTGTAGACACTTTTGCTCGGCCATCTTGAAGTTTAATATAAATTGTGCCATCCAAACTCCAGACATTTTTAATACCAAAGTGTTTTCTGGCCCGCTGATGTATTTGTTGTCTAGCTCTAGTTAAGAATTCGCAGACAGAGATTTGTGACCCCTTCAATTTCGCCTTTGAATTCCACACCTGAGATTTAATGGCATGATCATGGAAGTATACTAATACTGGCCTAGTGCGATCAGTACCCCGCTGGCCAAGTCTCCGGCACTGCTTCATTGCATCAATGTGAACATTGGCTAGACCCAATTTATTATGCAGTATTTCATGAATGTCATACTTAATATCAGTCTGAGATGCCTCAGGGACTCCATGAAAGAGAAGAGCCTTCCGCCTATGCCGCATGTTGATGACATCAATATTTCTAGTACATTCAAAAACTTGTTGCCGAAGAATGCTGAACATTGAGCCAACTATTTCTTTGAAGGCATGAAATTCTTCATTAAGTTGGGCCACTGTTTGATTACTGTGACAAGGTGCAATTGACTTTAACCGCTGCTCAAAATCATCCATCTTTTGAAGTAAACTTCCTTCCAAACGTTTATGAATGCTCTCAACATCAGACACAGTTGCCATTATAGTAGAATTGAGACAGAGTACAGGAGTGTTGTGATTTAAAAGTGTGAATTAGAGGTTAAGGAGGGATGATGCAAGTACTTAATGTAACTTTAAATTATGCTGACAAATAATTATAACACTTAGACAAATAATTTCACTGTTATTCCTTGAAATATCACTATATATATTAGTTTAAATGAATTTTAACAATAAAAGCAATAGCAGAACAAAAATTTGCTGTTTACTGTATGACACCTACCCTCAAAAAAAGCTCTCAATGTTGAGAGCATCAAAGATGTGTACACTTATTCTTATCTCAACCGATGGGGATACACTGCTATTAATGTCGTTTTTTAACTATGAATCCATAATTAAAAAAAGTCAAAATTTTTTATTTATAATCATTTTCATCACTTATGGATGTATCCGTAAAACGAATAAATTGATATGAATACGTAAGCGATGCAGGTTATGGTTTTTTTCTTCTTATCCTTAAAGTTACGCTATACGTAAATCTTGAATACTGTACAAATTAAAAAAAATAATTAAACCTACTTTAAAAAAAAAATCAATTTACAGAACGTGTAAACCCTGCAAAATAACACAATGACTTATATAACAAAACTTAACATTGGAATAGTAAATACAACAATCACATCGGTTCTATATGACCGATGTGACAACTGATAAAAACTCTGAAAGCACTCGTTTTCACAAAAACAAATTGTAATATAACTTCACTATTCTAGAAATATAACACAACATGGTATTTTACTTAACCACATGTTCTTACACTCGTGAAGCAAAGGCTGATACTTAAATTACGATACACAATTCCTCCGGCAACACGACCGATCTCGCCCGCGTGCCGGCGGCGACTGCCCGCTTCTATCTGTTTTTTCTATATATAACTACCTGCAAATACCCCCACTCTGACCGCTATGATGTTGCCAGTGTATTAACAGTAGCTATTAAATTAATAATTATAACATATCGGTAACGGTCAGAGTGTTAGTTTATAAAAATAATTCTAATATTTTATTTACTTTATATACGTTCGTATTAAAATAATTCAATTTTTAATTTAAACCTTACACTCGTCCGTCCTGACGCTGTGTATGCCCTCATACACACATCCGGTGATAACCTTACACTAGGCCTTAGTTTTACATGACAATGCTCGAATAATGAATTATATAAAAGAAAGTATAGTATGTTCAAAATCTTAACTATTTTTACAAAGTATTTTAGATATTTAATATTAAACAATTTCAATAGAAAATTAGCCAAAAGTTTTTTTTTTTTTTTACAATAATTGTTTTTAGGCAATAACCTAGTTCTTAGTATAACAACCAAACCAATCAATTCTTGGTGGTAACAATTGTGCTGGTGATCTTTTGAACCAATCACTTCTCAAAAACTTTGAAGCTGAAGCATAACAACCAAACCAGTCAATTCTTGGTTGTAACATTTGTACTGGTGATCCCTTGAACCAATCACTTAAAAAAAAACTTTTAAGCTGAAGCATAACAACCAAACCAATCAATTCTTGGCTGTAACACTCGTTCTGATGTCGCCTTCTTCCACTTCCGCTTCGCCTTCTGCCACTTCTCAAGGACTGAAGTATAACAACCAAACCAATCAATTCTTGGCTGTAACACTCGTTCTGATGTCGCCTTCTTCCACTTCCGCTTCGCCTTCTGCCACTTCTCAAGGACTGAAGTATAACAACCAAACCAATCAATTCTTGGCTGTAACACTCGTTCTGATGTCGCCTTCATCCACTTCCGCTTCGCCTTTTGCCACTTCTCAAGGACTGAAGTATAACAACCAAACCAATCAATTCTTGGCTGTAACACTTGTTCTGATGTCGCCTTCGCCTTCGCCATCGCCATCGCCATCGCCTTGGCCATCGCCTTGAACCAATCACTTCTCAAGGACTTGAAAGCATAACAACCAAACCAATCAATTCTTGGCTGTTACACTTGTACTGATGTTGCCTTGAACCAATCAATTCTCAAGGACTTTAAAGCATAACAACCAAACCAATCAATTCTTGGCTGTTACACTTGTACTAATGTTGCCTTGAACCAATCACTTCTCAAGGACTTTAAAGCGTAACAACCAAACCAATCAATTCTTGGCTGTTATACTTGTACTAATGTTGCCTTGAACCAATCACTTCTCAAGGACTTTAAAGCATAACAACCAAACCAATCAATTCTTGGCTGTTACACTTGCACTAATGTTGCCTTGAACCAATCACTTCTCAAGGACTTTAAAGCGTAACAACCAAACCAATCAATTCTTGGCTGTTATACTTGTACTAATGTTGCCTTGAACCAATCACTTCTCAAGGACTTTAAAGCATAACAACCAAACCAATCAATTCTTGGCTGTTACACTTGCACTAATGTTGCCTTGAACCAATCACTTCTCAAGGACTTTATATCGCAAATCTTGTCTGGTCAAAGTGCGAACCAATCAATTCTCGCTCTAAGACCTGAAAATAAACAAAATCTATATGTAGTTTACATTATTATTATTTTATCATATATAATAATTTAAATCTAACAAATGCTATACGTGTCTAATACAAACAAAAGTAATTATCGTTCTAAAGAATTTACGCTTGTAGCACTCTTAATAGAAAAGTCCTTTCACAAGACGGCAAAAATCTTTTAAATATTCACTAAGCCCCCTCTTAATAACCCGAACTGACCTTCTGCCCTTAACATAATATCT
The DNA here is from genome assembly GCA_029286795.1 of Byasa hedistus. NCBI lineage: Eukaryota > Metazoa > Arthropoda > Insecta > Lepidoptera > Papilionidae > Byasa > Byasa hedistus. The sequence continues at coordinate 85,795 of JAGSMW010000050.1, read as the reverse complement.
CTTTTGTTCTTCCCGTCAATCTTTATCTCAACGTTCTCTCCTATAGCTTTTAACTCAGCATTTTCACTAGGCAAGTTTGTAATTTCGTTCATAACCGGGTTTATCTCACTGCTTATTCCTACAGCAAAACTCTGCAGGGGCCTTGCCCGTAGTCTTTTGCACTGTATTATTAAGACCCTATTGAATAACTCCTAGCTTTCTATCCCAATCCTCTTCATCATGTTTAAGATTTATTGCGGTAAGCGAGTTGAGAATTGTGCGGTTATATCGCTCGACTTGGACATTGGTCCTTGGGTTCGCTACTGCATTCAAGACATGCCTAATTCTAAGACTGTTTAAACTGATGATATGTAAAGCAACCACTACGATCACTAATAAGCCTATCGGGATTGCGGAAAATATAGGACACACCTAGATCGCGTTAATCACGTTTTGCGTATTGGCGTTCCCCACCAATTTGTTAATACAACCTTGGTAATAGTCGATTATCACTAAAATACGAGTATGTCTTTTTTTAATTTCACAAGTGCGCGGAAAGGTATTTCTGCATGTGGTATGGGGTGTAGCCACGTGTATTCGTAGACTTTTTGGCATACGCGCACTTAATGTATGCCTCATCATATTTCATAACGAAACGATTATTTTTGGAAACCAATAGTTGTCTTTTATTCTTTAGTCTTTTCGAACCCTAAACGACCCATTTGGTCGAGGCACATCCTACATAACTGCCAGCAAACGCCTTTTAGAGCCACCAACCTGAACAGTTTGATATCGCGTATGACAAACCTATCATTTTGACTAGAATATCACAAATTCTACACAATTCTGTATCACTCAATTGAAGAGTTACGAGTTAATCCTAATCGGTAATACTCAACACCGCCGGTATGTGTTCATAGGACCGATTTATTTCTAAATACGAAGGATTAAGAGATAAAACATCAGCTTGTGCCATTTTAATACCTGCACTATATTCAACTAAACAATAAGCTTCCTATAGTAACAACCATCACCTAGCGATAATCAGAATTAGATCACGTTTTGAAATGCAAAGCATAACGCGCTACAGTCGGTTACGATCTTAAATGGCTTCCCCAACAAGTAAGTGCTGAATTTCCTAAGAGCATATTACTGACAACGTTTTAAATTCGTAGGGGTGAAAATTTATTTCTTCCGGGGAAGTTTGCCGGCTGTAGCACCAAGTTGAAAACTATCTCTGCCTTGTGAACGTTATAACAAAATATTCCCTACTCCGATTTTACTCGCGTTTTTGAAGTTCTAGATCTCCAATAGTGTCATAAATAGCTAATACTGGTCGTATTGTAAGGCTTTTCTTGAGGTTCAGAAAAGTTACTCTTGTAAATCTGCAAATCTGAATGAATAAATATTGCATACGAATGGCCGGCCCATTTATGCCTTATTCCGTTTCAGCTACTGTGAAATATAGCTTATGGCAAATTTTAAACAAATGTGTTGTTTTAAAACGATAGCAACAGTTATAATAGCAAAATACTTACGATTTTTTATTGATGATTTTGATGAGACCCGTGGTATGGCCGACGTGGTCATTTCTCGCTAGCAATGAAAACATTTTCTTTTATCATCAAAATAACAAACTACATAAAAAAATCTGTCGCAATTTTATTGACAAACAGAATTGTATATCTCTTTTTAAATAGTTGTCAATTTGCAAAAAGGTTTCATGCTTTAACAATTTTCAGGTTATATCCAATTGAAAATTTTATTAAATTAATATCATAATCTTATTATATTATTTAGTACACTATGTCCGCAAGTTAAGTTAAATTATGCTAAACTAACTATAACTACCAGGTGGTAGGTCTCTCTTGCTGGAGACCGTCTGGGTGGGTACCACCGCAGCTCCTATTTCAACCGCCAAATAGTGGTGTGCAAACATTATTGTGTTCCGGTTTGAAGGGCGCTGTAGCTAGTGTAATTACTGGGGTAACGAGACTTAATGTTTCAAGGCGACGAGCGCAATGTGGTGCAGTGTGTACCATCTTAACTAGCGCCACGTTGTCATGGGCAAGCGTATCACTTACCATCAGGTGAACGTCTTGCTCGTCTCGTCGCAAAGTAGTATAAAAAAAAATGCTTGTTTAAATATTATCCGAAAACGTTTATAAATTACAAAAGCGCTAAAACAAAACATTTTACTTTTTCTCAAAAATTGTATCAAAGCGTTTAATGAAATCATTTCTAATAATGGCTATAGAAAAATAACTAACAATCATTTATTTTTCTTTACATTCAATTTTGTTTCAAACAAACATCATCATCAGAATTAAAAGAAAAGTTTAAACAATCTTTAACCTATTTATAGTCTACTTTCGTGTAAATAAAGGTAATAGACGTGTTTTACCTACCAATAAAACACATATTAAACCACTTACCTGATTCGAAGCCTAGACATAATGAGATTTGTTTATTATCGCCTGGCGGTGGACGCCAATGTGACGTAGGTAGTTTGTAAATACAGGTGAAAGAGAATATATATTTTAATTATTTTTATTTTAATATGATCAAGAAAATCTATAATTTAAGTAAAAAATCATTACTTGGTGTTGAAATTGCTGACGTTGGATTACATTCGCGTTTTAGATTACGATAAGTTATAATTAGAAAATTGTGTATAAATTAAATACTTATACAGGATCAAATAATAATGATATGCAATTTGGTCGAGTCGATAGAACTTGCTTACGGTAGTATTTGGCAAATGTACTTCCTGATTTCCAGTTTCCTCGGGCCAATATGTCATCTATCGGGATGTTATTAATCCAGTTATTAGAAGCAACAGCAGCCCTGATGCTGCCAGGAGCAGCCGTTATACCGGCTTCGCTCAAGACAGATTTAACCCAATTAGCCAAGATTGTCTTAGATGCCGCCTTAGACCTATCACATGCTGTTATAAATAAGTTGGTGCACTTCGCCTGCACTCTTCGATGATTCCCCAACGACTTTACCTTCTTTATCCAAAATACAGGGTCTAGAGCTAAGCTTTCATTATTTGATAATAACTTCCATCCAGATTGTCTATAATTTGAAGTATCTGTTTTGGAGCCAAATTCTGGCCAAAAAATTACCGTGTTGTCATCTGTTATTAAACAGTGCTCTTCGTCTATATGTAGTAAGGTAAGATCCTGGACTCTTCTACCAGAACATAGTAATAAGAGAGTCGCCGTATATCGTTCAGCATCATATAAACTATTAGTATGAATATTTAATGTACCTAGATAAGAGATTAATATATCAGCATCCCATGAAGGAGCTTTAATAGATTTAGGGTTTTTTAACGAAATGGCTTTGAGAGCTTGTTTCACGATGCTGTGGGAACTTAAGTCAGACGACCCTGTATAAAGGTTGAAACAACTGATTTATGGAGAAGAATAGTGTTGTAAGAAAGATGAAATTTTAAGTGCAAATCTAGTAAGTATTTGCCTAGATCCGCCCCTGATGGACTTGTAGTGACTACATTATTTGTTTGGCACCAAGCTAGCCATTGTTTCCAAGCTGGTTTGTACGTTTTTAATGTAGATGGCCTCCAGCTCGACTTCAGAACAGCTCTTTGTTCTGCTGTCCATCTTTCGAGGTCTCTCGACCACCCCCACATTTCCAAGCTTCCAGTATAATCTCGTCCACTCTTGAGGGAGGTCGCCCCGATGTTGCATCTACTAGGACTTTGCGAAGGTTCCTTATTATGTAGGGGGGGGGGGGGGCGAGTGCTCTCCTTTTGAGATCCGGCCGCCAGAATACACGATCCCACAGAGGGACTTACTACTATGTAAACTCCTTTGGCTTGATTTAGGTGACCCAAGACTCGCGGGACCAAGCATGGAGCGGGAAAGAGCCATGCTAACCGGAAACGCCATTGGTGGGCGAATGCATCGTACATCGCTGCCCGCCTGTCTCGTGGATCCTATGTGACTTAGCTCGAGACTTAGCTTTTTCATTTGCAATACTTTCAGAACAGCTAGAAGTTCTTTGCAGTGGTTGTCAAGATGATTCTCTGTTTCTTCCCAACTGCCGGTTATGGTCTGATTGTCCAACTGGGCTCCCCTTGCTATGTCTGCAGCATCGGTTGTAAGGAAATGACTTGGGGTTGGCACATGTATCTCCGATTCTTTGTCGTAATTGTTTATCCACCACTTTAGTTCTGACAGTACAGCCTGTAGAGGGGGTTATTTCGGCCTTAAATCGCAGAGATGCTTGATATGACTTTGCATCTGTCGACAATGTAGTCTGCCCCTCGGAACTGCAAAACTTGCGAAATTTAGGAGTCTTGAAACGACCTGACAATCTTTAAAGTTCGCATGTTTTGCCTCTAGAAGGCGAGATATGCAGTTCTTTATCTTTGTCATCTTTTTGCTTGGAAGAAATTTTGTGTTCAGCCAAGGGTTCCATGATATTCCTAAATATTCTATGGATTTTTGTGGCTCTAACACGGACTTCTCTTGGTTTATTTGCCATCCCAGATTTGTTAGCAAATCTACACAATAAAGTACATGTCGTTTCAACATTTGCTAATCCTGGTCCGCAAGTAAAAAATCGTCCAGATATACCAGAGTTCTTATACCCTCGTTTCTCATGATTTGCGCAATCCATGATGTTATTGACGCGAATGCGCTTGGGGCAGAACTTAGACCGAACGGTAGGCAGGTCATTTCTAATAGTTCTTTTTGATAAATAAGGCGCAAGAAGCGTCTGTGTGACTTTTTTATCGGTATGTGGAAGTAAGCTTGTGAAATGTCGATTTTGGATACCCAGTCCGATTTCTGAAGAAAGTCTGGTACTTTGAACATCGAGACCAGGCGAAACTTTGATGTGTGTACATATTGATTGAGAGCCTTTAGATTGAAGATTGGCCTCATAGACCCGTCGTTTTATGGACGCAGGAACATTGGCGATATGAAACTGGGTGAGATTCGAGTTATTTTTAGTACTCCGTCTTTTTTCATTTGCAATACTTTCAGAACAGCTAGAAGTTCTTTGCAGTGGTTGTCAAGATGATTCTCTGTTTCTTCCCAACTGCCGGTTATGGTCTGATTGTCCAACTGGGCTCCCCTTGCTATGTCTGCAGCATCGGTTGTAAGGAAATGACTTGGGGTTGGCACATGTATCTCCGATTCTTTGTCGTAATTGTTTATCCACCACTTTAGTTCTGACAGTACAGCCTGTAGAGGGGGTTATTTCGGCCTTAAATCGCAGAGATGCTTGATATGACTTTGCATCTGTCGACAATGTAGTCTGCCCCTCGGAACTGCAAAACTTGCGAAATTTAGGAGTCTTGAAACGACCTGACAATCTTTAAAGTTCGCATGTTTTGCCTCTAGAAGGCGAGATATGCAGTTCTTTATCTTTGTCATCTTTTTGCTTGGAAGAAATTTTGTGTTCAGCCAAGGGTTCCATGATATTCCTAAATATTCTATGGATTTTTGTGGCTCTAACACGGACTTCTCTTGGTTTATTTGCCATCCCAGATTTGTTAGCAAATCTACACAATAAAGTACATGTCGTTTCAACATTTGCTAATCCTGGTCCGCAAGTAAAAAATCGTCCAGATATACCAGAGTTCTTATACCCTCGTTTCTCATGATTTGCGCAATCCATGATGTTATTGACGCGAATGCGCTTGGGGCAGAACTTAGACCGAACGGTAGGCAGGTCATTTCTAATAGTTCTTTTTGATAAATAAGGCGCAAGAAGCGTCTGTGTGACTTTTTTATCGGTATGTGGAAGTAAGCTTGTGAAATGTCGATTTTGGATACCCAGTCCGATTTCTGAAGAAAGTCTGGTACTTTGAACATCGAGACCAGGCGAAACTTTGATGTGTGTACATATTGATTGAGAGCCTTTAGATTGAAGATTGGCCTCATAGACCCGTCGTTTTATGGACGCAGGAACATTGGCGATATGAAACTGGGTGAGATTCGAGTTATTTTTAGTACTCCGTCTTTTTTCATTTGCGAAATGATTTGATTAATTTCGGTCGACACCGATGTGACATTTTGAGCTTTGTATAAATGAATTAAGTTTGGATACATTACAGGTGGTTTTTTTAGGAAGGGTATCCGATCCCCTTGAATGAGTTTTATAAGATGTGCTGGGGCTCCTAGTTTGATCCAGTTGTTTACATACCACCTCAGTTGGCCCGCTCTGAAGAGCCTGGCGACAAAATCTTCGTCGTTTTGGGTTGCCACGAAAGGATGGTGATTGGTTTCGCTTTCGTGTGACCTGGCTTAATTGTTTTCTTTGCTCACTGTGCCCTTCTCGTAACGAAGTTTGGTTAGAGTTATGAGTGTGATCTTTACGATTTGAAGCATGTCCATATAACCCTTGCGCAGGGATATTTGAAAAGTTGCGTGCCTGAAATTGAGAGTGAGCCTTATGTCTAGTACATCCCTGCGCGGGAGTACAAAACCTGTTTAAGTCTTGCGCGGACTTCTGTAGCTGACTCCCCTGCGCGGGGTGTCGATAGCACGATGTGGTCCTGTGCATGATGCGTGCAGCAGGCCTGTTAGGCTGTTTATTCCAGAAGGACTGGCGAACACCGCCTGCCTTTTCTAAAGTTTCAGTGAAACGCTTAGATTCAAATAAATGATTACAAGTAGGAGGTATTTGCGTAGCCTAGATTTTAGAAGAGGGTCTTTTACTGAAGACAGTATATCATCTCTTCTTTGCTCAATTAAGTCAGCTCTGTGCCCACATACCATTTGCAATATGTCGGATGAGATTCTAGAGTATTCGCTTTGGCCAAAGCATTCGTTAATTTGTTCCTTTACTTTGTCATAAGAAAGGTTTTCAAGGCTGCACACCCGTGATAAAAACTCTTTAACACTTCCTTCGAAAGCAGCTTGTTGTTGAAGCAGTGCTAACGTTAAGGCGGCATAGGATTTTTCAGCATACTTAAAGGCATGAGAGGTATCATGTGCGCTCACTTCATCATTAGTATGGAGTTCGACAAAACCGGGGGTAGTATTAAAACTTTTTTGTACATCGGCGTAACGGACTTGTGACCAGTCGTCTGTATTAAATCTTTGAAGACTATTAAGTTTGTCTAAAAAATTTCTAGGAACAGTAGGCGTTTTAATAGAGGTGCCTATATTTAGCTGGAAACTGTCGAGAGATTCGGTTTCCTTATCCTCCCCATCGCTGGGGTGTAGTTGTAATGTTTGCTCGACATTATCATATTCACAGTGGCTATTACAATCATGCATCTGATCACGTAAGTCACTTACCTCTCTAACTAATTTTTGTAGAATGTCATCGCGTCGTCGCTAATTTGTTTTTCTTTTACGACGATTTCTCCGTTTTCTCTCCAGGGTCGGAGAAACGGATGAAGACGAAGACGCAGACGAGTCTTCATCTGAGCTAGAAATCACTCTAACACGTTTCGACGAGTTCGATACGCCGGCGTTATTTTCCATTTCTCGAGAAACACTTTTACGATTTTTAGAAACACTCAATTTATATATATATATAAAAAACTAATAATTGAACACTTTTTTTTAAATTACCGAACGGAGTACCGTTAATAACACTAAAACAGAATTTATAACCTTAAATTCACTAATAAAAGAAAAGAGACACTCGGTTTGTCTCGCGACTAGGTGCACTGCAAACTACCGTACCGCGCGAGGGATAGGACGCCAAAAATGATCGGACAGTGCGCGCGCGACGCGCCCCCACCTGCCTGCCGGACGAGACGTATAGTGTGAAAGAGATAGCAATATAAAGAAAAGAGAAGGGACAAGGAAGGATGTCATCTCATTATGTCTAGGCTTCGAATCACGATACAGGGGTTTAATAGCAGCATAAAAGTCAAACATGCGAAGACGCTCATTCAAGTGGTGTATTCGATATGGACTAGACCCTCTATATTGTGCCTCGCCAATTGCATTACCTCGCTTTGCAGAAGGCAGAATTCATGAGTTTTGTGTCTAAAACCAATTTCAGTTATATTGCACATGCATATAATATGATAAGGTGTCGATCCGAAATTGTTAGCAGAAAATCACTGGACATATTAGGAGAGCTCTAAGATTTTGTCAATACTTAATCCAACGGCTGTGTAATGAAATTAGTGAGGTAACGAACCTTAACATCTCCTCCTCCAAGCAATTCCGTTATAAACAGCTGTCGAAATATCTTAACTAACATCGCACTGTAGGTACTCACTTACCTCTAGTAACTTCCTCATAAAAAAAGGATTAAATTTTGTGTGGCGACGAATTGATATAAGATGAGATTATTGTTTGTATTTTAAACCAACTCTTATTGTACTCACTATTTATTTATTTTTTATAATTGGTTGATAATAAGGTTCCACGACAGCATGACATGTCGATTTTCTTACCATGTTCTCCTACACCGGGAGCTCAAGATCAGTGGGGATCAAACCGGCTCTTCTTCGGGGCTTATAGAGAGTACGATCACCTTGCAAACTGTTATCACGCCTTGTTATTTATTTAAAATCATAAAACGTCCCCATTCAAAACGTACCCATTCAAAACGTACCCATTCAAAACATCCCCATTGAAAAAGTATCGGGAGCTAGCACCGCCAAAATCGATTCGGATGTACAAAGTGGACTTTCAATATTTATTTTCGTAGCAGCCCGCACTATTTGCGGAGCGCAATAATTACAGAGCGATTGAATTTTTTTGTCGAGCCGTCAATAACATGAACCGACTACAAAGCACCCACGTATTACCTTCAACCCACACGGTATTTGCATAAAATAGTCAGTTTCTTTGTAATTTTTTTTTTCAATGCATTATTTTTTACGGAAAAACCTTCTTTACTAAATTTTATTTATTGGAAAAGATGTTAATACCACGAAATAAGTTTGATAAATATCATATAAAACAAAACCACCGAAATAGCATAGTTTCATTTCGGTGGTTTTATTGTTATATTTTTTCATTCTTCTTCTTCATTTTCAGATTCTGTTTATTTTATAATCTGAATTTGGTGCTTCAAAATTTTGAAACTATTTAGTTTTTTATAGACTATGGGAATTACAGAATTTTCGAGTTGAATTTTGCTCGTATAACGCAGTTTTTTTTTACGTATATACTCGTATGTAAATTGCATGCACCATTTTTTTGTATTATAACAATTTGTTTTAAATGTATTTATTTCTATTTAGAAATTAATACTTGCATATTTATTAATACTTAATAACTTCGTCAAAATTACACATATCAGACATCATCTCATTTTGTTACATACATTGTATAAATCTTTGTGAAAAAAATCTCAACAGATGTAGTTTTATGCATCTGTGACATTTGTCAATACGCGTGTGTACAACATGGAAAGGCTTTGACGAACCCTGTGCGTTCGTGTGCAAATGGCAATCAAATGCATCGGCACCTGATTTTGACACACCTGTGATGTTCTATATCGCTCAACCGGTTTTAACTACAGTGACCGGATATTCCTTTGATGTTCGGTTTTGATGAACATTCAGCTTTACTGTGGAATCAAAAAAATCACGCAGCTTGAACGCGTCATTAGTGGTTATAAATATGTTTTAGTGCGATGGTAGATTAAAGTATATAATAAACATATATCTCTAGTATAAAAAGTATGAAACCTTCTATATTAGATATAATTTAGTTAAAATTAATAGCTTACTTATTTTTCGGCAACAGCAAAACCGCTGTCTCGCGAGTTAGCAAATATAAATTGCTCTTTACCTTTCTTTCACGGTTTTTTTTTTTTTTTTTTTTTTTTTTTTTTTATTTATTTATACAGAAAACCAACAGCGATAACAGAAATCTTATACTAGAAAAATAAATACAATAGTGTAGCTACTTACAGGTTTCCCTTAATTAACTTAAAATATATAAGCAGGTTCACAAAGTGTGTTGCAAGAAATGATACAGAAATTGATTAAGAAGAATTTTGATGATTAATTTTTATGATTGTGAAAATAACTACAGTTTGTTACCCAGTGTTTTAATGATCTCTATTCTAAATTTGTTTTTGCGGCAGTGAAATAGATCGATGTGCTTAAAATTATTATTATAATCGCGCACAATGCGTGTGAGTACCGAGTTGTTGGCATAGTTGGTGGAGTGATGCGGTGTGTGGAACAGAGGAGTGTGGCGTGTTCTGTGAGATGGAGTACAGAAACTAATTTTCTCCAAGAGGTCGGAACAATCTATATTGCTGCGTAAAATGTCAAATAATAGGCACATATCCAGAAGTGTACGCCTCTGTTCTAAGGTCATAAGACCATAGCTGCTACAGCTGTCCTCGTAGGATTGCGGACTTTTTTTATAGCGGTAATTTAAATGATTGATAAATTTCTTTTGTACACTCTCAAGACGAGTTTTATAAATAGTATATTGAGGTGACCACACTGGGCTCGCGTACTCCAATATACTACGCACATAGGCGAAATATACACATTTGAGTGTAGTTAAGTCTTTGAAAGGCTTACAAATGCGTAAAACAAATCCAAGGTTTTTATACGCCTTAGATACAACGTGGTCAACTTGGTTACATAACAAAATCTTTTTGTCAAAATGTACTCCTAAGTCGCGGACAACATTTACCCGTTTAATTGAAGTTCCATCAAATGTGTAATTATGTAAGTGAGGATTTTTACTTCGTGTAAAGGTAATACATTCGCATTTGTTTATATTTAACCTTATATTATTACTTTTGTAGTATTGAAATAATCTATCTAAATCTTCTTGCATTAATGTACAATCAAATTTATTTTTAATTCTGCGATAAATTTTTTTATCGTCGGCGTACATAAGGTGCTGGCAATACTTAAAACATTTCTGAATATCGTATAAATAAATGTTATATAACAGTGGAGCTAAATGCGAACCCTGTGGTACTCCGCTAGATATACCAACGAAATCAGAACGGTAGCCACCCATAACGACTGCCTGGGAGCGATTACTTAGATAAGACTGAACCCAACGCAGTAAGTCGCCGTGAATTCCAAGGCTGTATAATTTGTTTAAAAGGATGACATGATCTACTCGGTCGAAAGCTTTTTCAAAATCGGTGTAGACCACATCGACCTGACCACCACCTTCTAAGGAACTACAAATATGGTCATAAAAACACGTTAGGTTAGTGGTAGTGGAGCGCTTCTTTATGAATCCATGCTGAGTTTTAGGAATTAGGTGACACATCGTTACAGACATTACGTTGTAAACAATACGCTCAAAAAGTTTACCAACAGTATTTAAGATGGATATGCCTCTGTAGTTTGTTACCTCCGTTTTAGAACCTTTCTTATGAATGGGTACAATATGTGCACATTTCCATCTACTAGGGAAAACTCCCTCTCGCAAAGAGTGATTAAAAATTATAGTGAGTGGAAGAGCTACCGATTCTACACATCGTATCCAAAAGATTGGAGGGATTCCGTCGCTACCGGCACCTTTTGCAGCGTCTAATTTCTTTAAATGTCTCGTCACCTCATCGATACCAATTTGTAATTTTGATAACACAGCGTTACTATTTATTACATGGTCATTTCTCAAGTCATTATAATAATTACAAGAATCACAAAAAACACTTTTGAAATAAGTGTTGAATGCATCACAGATACCTTTGCCTTCTGTGTATACAGTGCCATGTAAACGAAACGATTTTGGGTAATTAGAGCTCCCGCGCATAGATTTTATATAATTCCAAAGCATTTTGGGATGTTTCTTAATAGAGGCTTCACATAAAGATGTGTGTTTAGTGAAGCAAGTTTTTTGTACGCGACGAGCTCGCGCCCTTAACAGTGAGAATTCGTCATAATCTAATTGATTCCCATATTTTTTCCACCGTGAATGTGCCTTTGCTTTTTCACTGATGATTTTAATTAAAGCGGTAGAGTACCATAAAGGGTATGAATGATGTTTAATTTTATTGATTTTCGGAACGAACTCATTAACACAATTTGATATAATATTGTAAAACGTCTCTATCATCTCATCCACTGTGCCTGTGCCCATGAGAGAATTCCAGTCATATTTTTTTAGGTAGTCATTTATGCTGTTATAATTTCCTTTCCAGAAGTTGCGCTTACACGTCACAGTATCCACAAAGGGTAGCACGGCTAAGTCTAAAATGTTACAGTAAAATGGCGGATGTGCGACGTCCTCCTTCAGGAGCGAGACGAAGCAGTGTTCAATAGACAGCGGCAGATTAGAAAACGCTAGATCTAGTGTGTTACCTGCCAAGTTTTTAATTCTGTTATATTGTGTCAGTCCTAGAAAAGTAAATTCGTCAATCAGATTAATTCCTGCATTTTGTACTTCTAGGGGCCCACGCCTTAAAACTATTGGTCCTTCTGGGTCCCACGAAACACATGGCAAATTGAAGTCACCTATAATTAAAAAGTTATCACAGATATTAGTTTCCACTATATGTTTTGCCATACGAATTAAGAATTCGACATTACAAGGTATGTGATGGGGGTCGGGTGGTATGTATGTGACGAGAACATGCAAATCGACCGCGGAGTCGAGCGCGCGAGCCGGTATTGTAATGCACAGTAGCTCTGCGTGTGCGCAGCGACCGGTGTCGGCGGTGTCGCGGTGCGCGGCGTTAAGCCCGCGCCGCGTCGCTATCATGACGCCGCCGCCCGACTTTTTGCCGCAAGCGGATAAGTCGCGATCGGCGCGAAAAACGTCGTACCTATCATCGCAAATTTCGTTATCAAATATACCGCTGTGGAGCCACGTCTCTGTTATAATAATGATATCGTAATCGTTACTTAGTATATTTTGTTGTAGCTCTAAACATTTTGTACGAAGTCCGCGTACATTTTGGTAATATATGTTTAAATTGCGATTAGCCATTGCCGCTAAAGATGCTCCGCGAGTAAGCGCACAAAAGTAAGTTATTGAAATTAAATATACCGCCAATACGAGTATTAACTTGTTGATATTCATTAAACTGTGTAATCTGTGAATGCAGCTTCGATATAATTCGCTGTGACACCGTAAAGTAATGAGATGTAAGTAGTACTCGACATGAGGAAAGTGATTGGATTAAATTTAATGTTTGTTTGTATTTATAATCGATGAAGAGGGTATTTTCTAAATTATGTGGTGAGCGCTGCTTGCTAAGCCGCGAACTAGTACAAACTGTCGATATAATACACACGCTAACAATACGTGCGGTAATTTTAGCCAGGTAGAGATAGACACTCGGAACTACTTCTTTGTTGTGTTTAAGTATATAGCCGTAGTACTTAATTGATTTAAGGCTAATCCTATTTAAATTTAATAATAATAACAGGTAATCAAACATGCACTGATTACTTTTTAAGCGTAATATTGATACATTACAACGTAAATAAATATTGTAAATGCATAAAAACAATTTGATATTAAATTGTAAGTACATTAATAAATTGAGTAAGTAGAAAATATATGCCACCCTCGTGTACACATTGATGATTGGGTAATACAGGTTTTGAACGAAGTGACACACGTTATAACGGCGAATCATTAATGCTGCTAAACATTTTTTGCATATAAGCACAAGACAGTGTAAAGAATATGCGTTGGAGATAAAATCAGAACTGTCGTTATATGTTAAAAAAATAGAGATTTTGATATTTTTTGCAATTGTGTGAGAACAATAGGATTTATGAGAATCGGTGAATGTTTTAATTATAAAAGGTAAAAAAGAATAGGTAAAATATATCACTGTGTAAAATAAACATCGGTTTTTCTTCAGCGTATCTTTACAATATCGCTTGCTTCTGCTATTTGAATAGCAGGGCAAGTGTCGTTTTTTCGTGTGAAAATTCTTCCATTTTTTGTCCATACATACCGGTATTGTTGTATCCTCGCCGCCTCTCTGCACATTTTCAATAAGTGCTTATTGAATGGTGAGAGGTGTTCGTTGATGAAAATAGGTTTTGGGTCTCCTGGCATATTTAATTCCTTCGTTGTTAACCGCCTTTTCCGTCCAGCAGAAATTATATTATCCTTTATTAAACGTGACCTAAGTCTGGCTACTATGTTTTTCGGTCGACCTTGCTGTTTCAGTCTGGGTGTAACCCGGTTAACCTCCAGAACATCTTCCTGTACGATATCTACTCCAATCTGCTCTGCAATAGTGACTATCAATTTTTTCAGATTCTCATTCTTACCTTCTGGGATGCCCATAAGTTCTAAGTTAAGAAGTCGATCCCTTTGATTATTCGCATTAAGTTCGAGTTGCATAAGCCTACTTTGCTTCTTCAATTCATCAATTTTAGTCCCAAGATCATCTATTGTTTTATTTTTGACTTCTAATGTTTTGTTCATCTTTGCATTTAGATCTTCATATTGGTCACTACAAAATTGTAATGACTTTTCTATTGTTTCTATTTGTTTCACTGTTTCGTTTTGTTTTGTGACTAAAGACTGGACCGATTTTTTAATTTGTAGACATTCCTTGCGAAAGTTTGTTATTTCTGACCTCGTGTCAATTAATGCTTCGTTCAATTTAGTGAGATCGGACTTTATAACAGTTGTTAAATTGTTATTTATTTCAGATATATCTTTTTCCATGTTCACCTTCCACTCATTTAGGGTGTCCATAATTTCGTTTTTAAATAATTCGAAAGATTCAGAGAAATCGTCCTCGTACTTTCGCCTTCGAATAGTAACATTAGTTTCACTGCTTTTACTTAGATCTGGGTGTGATGAAGAAGGTTTCGGTGAACGCGGCATAATAAGACGTCGTTTCTGCTTTATAACTGCTCTTTGATACTTTGTAAATTTAGTGCTTAATAGTCTGTGCACACTAAAATGAACTTTAAAATTAAGAACGGAGTGATCAAAATGGTTCAAAAATTCTACTTATATTTTTACTTAAACCCACAACACGTCTGCTCTCTGTGACCAACTGTGAGCAACGTTCTATCAATTTTCGTGAGTTCGCCTGTTGTTATTATATTTTCAAATGTATTATACAATTGTAAAAATGTTAGTGCGTCAATAAACGTTCATATTGTTAACTTTAGCTATGTTTATTAATTTCACAAAGAGATTTTGCAACTTATTTTAATATTACGATGCGGCTTTAAAAAGCAGTCGTCAATTTGATAATATACAAAAGGTACATAAGAGTCAAAGTCTTTAAGTAAGAACAAAGCATAATTTGGACACTACTGGAGTATTACAGATATAAATGATTTGAGATGAGATATAGTTTTAGGCGACGAGACGAGCAACGTGTTCACCTAATTGTAAGTGACACACTTGCGCATAACAACATGGCTAAGATGGTATACACTCCACCACATTGCGTTCGTCGTTCTGAGACTTAAGTTGTCAAGTCTCGTGACCCCAGTAATTTCACTAGATTACTACGCCCTCCAAACCGGAACATAGTAATGTTTGCATACTACTGTTTGGAAATTGGAGCTGCGGTGGTATCTACCTAGACGGTCTCCGGCAACGGATACCTAATACCAGTAAAATGAAACCGAGTACGTTTAATATCACTCCTTATACAAGAAATAAATTGTACTATTAAAACATTTTCGTAAATTCCCTCGATGCCTTTTCATTATTTCCTTTGTTTGTACCATTATTTCATACGAACCTATTCCTCCGGGAGCTTGATTTCATTGGACTTGTTGCCGCGAGAGATTTATATGTTGAGTTAATGCCTAAAACAGCGACCAATAGAAACTTCATGAAATATTTACTAATTGTACGATTTAACTTTATTATAACGAATTTTTAATTCGTATCTGAATGTTATCCAACATTATATATACTCTTAATTATTCGGTGACTGTGAAGATATTTGCTTGGTAGACAAAAATTATTTCAATGTATTAAAAGTCTTGTTACCGAATAATTTATGAAAAGCGACTGTTTATTTAATCAAGATACAAATAATTGTTTCTTGATTAAATAAGCAATGTACATATATCTCCATGCAGTCTAGATAAACAATATACGAAATGGTTTATATAATAGATACTCGTATATAGTCACAACAAGTTAAGACCTAAACATTAGGCACTTCAAAGCTCGTTATTGTACCATATTTCGTAAACGGAGGTTTTGCAAAAACATTTTTTTTC
Organism: Byasa hedistus; assembly: GCA_029286795.1. Lineage (NCBI taxonomy): Eukaryota > Metazoa > Arthropoda > Insecta > Lepidoptera > Papilionidae > Byasa > Byasa hedistus. The sequence continues at coordinate 69,708 of JAGSMW010000050.1, read as the reverse complement.
TTAACAATAAAAATAAGCGTTGATTCTACTTAAAAACTACAGCATAATTAGTTACTAATTCAGTGACCAGTTTTTGTGTTAATTATATAAAAATTTACTGCGACGTATTTAATACCACACTAACACAAACATTGTTAATAATTGTCACACAACTCCTGCATAATAATTAACGACGCATGCTGCATTTATAAGATAACTTTAATATCTTTTTTATTTTTGGTTAAGTTCTCTACTTTTACTACAAGTCTTTAAATATGGTCATTGCAGGGAAGATCGCGTTTTGCAACATAGCGTAAGCTAAAGCAGGTGGCAGAGATTCCACTATTTCAATTAGGTAGAAAAAAATATTGAATTTGATTGGTTATTTATTACTTTGCAACACTGTTACAATGGTATATTGTATGTTAATAACCACTATGTTCACATAGATTTTAAAATGTTTCATAAAATAATTATGTTATTTTAACATGAGAAATTATGCATTTTGTTTCACGAATAAAATGTTTCATGTATGCAATACTCGGAATTTATAAATCTGCAGATACATTTCCTCGAATTCTACCAATTGTATCATGGACGGCTGAACCTTTTAATCAATTTAAAGTTCAGAAGTCCATCATAATACAATGAAATGTGACATCAAAGGGAGATTTTGGTTTGTGCGTTCAGAGAAATAGCGAATAATATGTTTCATTTTTCGCTTTTAACGGCAACTTTAATTAAAATCATATTTCCTATTAATTTGTAATTTTCACATGAACGCTGCAGTTATTAAGTTGTAACATTAGTTACAAACGAATAAAACCAATATCAAAAATTATTATGAGCATATTCTATCTTGGGTTATTTTATGATGGAAATATAACATAGGTTCTAGTCTTCGACGAACAAAGAAGCGTTATCAAAAAAAAAACTCTTTTCATATATATTTTACATATAATTTGATGGATGTTTCGGCAGGGTTAGAGAAGAAAAAAGTTTTTTTTTTAAAGGATTCGGCCGTGGTACTCGCTATATAGCGGGTTGATGTAAATGTCAATTTAACCACGATACTCGTGTAAAGCACCAAATTGAAGTATTATGCAAGGCGCCGCGCCACCTGAATAAATGAAGTGGAAATAATCAGTCGCGAACACTCTGAATCTTGATTGAAAATCTGGAATATACTGTGTAGAACACTTGGTAATTTGTTATTCAAATTGCTAACTCTTCTGCGTGGTATGACGCCATGAAATTAATAACTTTTATAATACCATATACATCGCAGTATTTAAGAAATTATTAAAGATTGTGTTTCACAAATGTCTTGGTATATACACCATCTTACACTTTTCTCTCATGTTGATTATTCAATTCTGAGAGTAAATAATAATACACTCTTGCGTTTAGTTAACGGACCGAATGAAACGAAAAACTCGAGTACCGATGAGAATTTATTTCTCTTTCATTCCTCATCTTTTTAACAATTGAGTTTGCTATCTAGGAGTTATAAGTATTCGACATTAGTTGAACCCTTTGATTATCTCCTATTTGATGATTTTTTTCGTACTTTTCTCGCTCGAGGTGTCAAAAGATATCTTTTTCTCATTATTTAATTTGTGTATTTATTATACAGATATGCCACTTTCGTTGTACCACAACGCGGACATTTAATTAATTATATTAAGGGTTTCAATAACTATTTTCTTGCTTTCTTCGGTCCCGACATTTTCTTGTAATAGGTGTTGCCAATCATTTACTTTATTTCACCACACAAGGTTATTTAAAGAAATGTTTTCGTAATGAACACTATGTGCGATCTCAATTAGGCTATAAAATAATAACTTAATTTCACGCAAAGCATCAAAACACTGCGGTATTTTATTGGTTCGGATTCTATTAACATTGAAATATAACTACAGTAACCGTGTGTTGTTGTCGTCTCTATAAAATTATATTAATAGTCTGAAAAAAACCCACTAGTATTATTTTTGGTAAGATTTTGCCTTGTACGATAGGAAATTTGTTAGAACAATGAAAGGAATTCGAAATTTGAAGCACTTTTTCGAAATATTCCTTTATGTAAAAGAGTTGCAGACTATCGGTTGAATATTTAAACTCCAATTTAGCTGGCGACGTCAGCAGTCTAAAATTAATTGCTAAATACCGCTTATTACCCAGATACGTGCGCATACAATGGGCCTAGCAATTACGGCCGTGCAAATTGTAAGCAGCTTTTGCAAATGTAACCGATTTGTCGGCCGATTGCCGATGGCGACTATTATCCATTCTCAATAAGTCCTAACGTGAAGCACAACCTAGTTACTGCTTCAAAGTTACAATGAAAAGTATGGCACGGAAGTCATAAAAAATTCTCCAACTGGCAGCCCAATCACAATTTGCAGGTAACACTCAATGATGATTGTTAAAGAAAATTTAGTTTTTAAGTTTATAAATAATTACCATTTTACAAACACACATTAAAAAATGGTTTATAAATTGTAAGCTATCACGAGATTGTTGGAAAAATTAACACATATGGTGATGTAAGTTGTGAAATTAGATTGAGCCGTGTGGGAGCCGGATTAAATGTGATTTGGTCGCAAGCAGTCATCCAGTTATAACAAGACTGAAACCCCCTTCCGCCGACGCGTAACACCAAGCGAAGTGAATTTGTCCGCTCTTTTATATCATTTATTTTTTATTTATTACTTTTGAATAACCTAATGATATTAAACACTAAGAAGTATCGTCTCTGATAATATTTTACGAACGCTCCACGTCAAAGTCACCAAACACCGTCTTAATACACAAACAACGTTTAATATTCGCTCCTCCTTCCGCACTTGATTTAACTCTGTCCAGTTAGATTATCTCTTAACGGTAACTTATAAATATGGAGACACTGTAGAGGTACGGGGTGTGAAGAGAGTGAGATAATTTCAGAACATTCCCTTGTATTCTACATAAAAGAGATTCTGAAATTCCTGTTATTTGTTATATTAAACGTGAAATATCAACAGCAATGAATTAATCCTATTTTAACTTTCAATGGATTAACTTCCAGGAACACAAATTTTCGATAAAAGGGATACGCATAGAAAGGCTATACCAATATATTCCTTTTTTGCTTTTAATGGTTTAATGTAGTAGAATTTTAATTTTATCCTTTGCTATTTCCATTACATTGATACATCTATACAAAAAGAAAAATTATATGTTTTGTTATATACGCAAACCAAAAACTTTACTTATAATAAACAAAAAGTTATAATTATTTGAAGCTAGTGAATTATATTTAATTTTGTTTTATAGAAATAATTTTGCTTAGAGATCATTATTTAAATTCCAGTAAGAATAATTAAACAACCTTCTATTGATGTTGCGAATAGGAATCACAACACGACAAAAACTTTCAATTTATTGGAATTAAGTTACGGTAAAAGAAATCACGACGTCCAAGTGGTGAGGAGAGCGACTGGGGAGGCGGTGCAGAAATGTTCAGGATTTTTCCAACTATATATTAAAATACTTCTTCGTTCAGTAAATAAATTAGCAAACAAACACAACATCGGTTTAACGGCACTGGTTGTTTTATTTCGACACCAGAGGGCGCCGGTTAGCCCATAGTTCAACGTTGAACCGAACATTGGTCCTTCGAGCCGGATCTGGTATACCGGTACTTTAAAGTTGGTAGTACGGGCACCAAGAAACAGCGGCCTATAGGAGCAAGTGGCATTGACTGCTCTGGTCGAAGAATCATCGGAGCTGCGGGTCGCCCGAAGTGCGGAAGGCGAGTGACGCAGACCCGAAAACGTCGTCGGAGCGAGAGGACTCAACGGCGTAAGGAACAACATCGAGCGCAGGCGAGGCGCTGCGGGGTGCAGAGGCGGCGCAGGGGCGGCGGCGAAGGGCCCGTCCGCTCCGCGAGGAAGTGTTGTGTAGTGAGTGAGCCAGCAGATCGCGTGAGTACATTTGTATTACTGTGTCGGTACGTCTGAACAAAACGTCTAATAATAGTGTGTGCTCGGTAATATAATTAGAACTTTATTTCTATGGACGTTTAGTGGTTTGTTACATTTAAGGTAATTCTAAGTATTATTTATAGTTAGAATAGAATTACGTTACGTATTATGTGTGTTAGTATTTCGGATTCGATGAAAATAAATGTAATTTCGTGAATACCGCCCCTTGAAAATTATTGATAAATTTACGATAATTGTTAAGTTTTATATATTGTTTCGATCTAAATTGATTTTCAATGATGGAGGGTTTAATAAGTTATCAAAAGGATATTTTTAACAAAACGTCTAGGGCGTATTCAAACTTTAAAAAGTCTCCGAAAGACAGAATAACCGATACATATGTTGAAAGTAGGCTTGAGAATGTTGAGCAATTATGGTTAGCGACTATAAGCGCGGGGATCAATAAATCACCCGCGCTGTCACTACACTAATTGGCTTTCACGCCTCGATGAGCACCAGACACGCAGGTGTACTGATAAGCGCCACTTAGCGCCGGCGCTTAAATTCCTGCACGTGCGGCGTTAATAGCCCGGGGTCGTGGACCCCGCCGGTACCCCGCCCCGCGCGCACCTTGACTCAGCGCACGATGTCGCCGAAGTCTCGGGTTCGAAGCGTGAGAACCGTAACTAACCAGCAGCGGTTTGTTATTTTTTGAAAATAACACTAAATTTCGATTAGAGAAGTTACTATTTATGTCTAAAAATTTCAAAAGTCTGAATTTTTGAAAAGATTAAAAAGATATCACAGATTAAAAACTTCGCCTCGCTACTAGTTAGTTCCGTCTAGGAGTCACCACTAGTATGGGGATCAAGTACCAACTGTCAAACTTATACTAGTATTAAATAACAGGTACTATGGTACTTATAACTAACAAATAAACGAAGAAGCTATCACAGATTAAAAATACAACTATTGGTTACGAAGTTATAGTTCGGTGTACCTCGTTAAACTTCGGCACACTTCGCTACCCTTTGTTCGTTCTCCTTCGTGTCTTCGGCCGAACAAACACAAACTTAAATTTGCGGCCGGCCTCAGACTTCTGACCCCTTTTCCTCCCCTTAGGAGAGGGCTAGGGAGCTCGGAAAAATACAGGCAGATAGGGGATAAAATGAACTATGCATGGGAACTTTAAAAAAATTTTTAGGGGGTGAATTTAATTTTTAAATTTGCTCGTAAGCTACTAAATTTAGTTTCCGGACCGCAAAAAGCCGGAGGGGGTCCGGAATTTTCCAGAAAATTTTGAAAAGCGTTTGGGGGGGAAAAAATGATATTCAAAACCTACCTGTATTTCTCCGAGACCCCTAAGGGTGAGAAACTAACCCCCGTGGCGACACCTAGACACTTAACCTAATTTCCAGGGGTTCTGGTGCTGCAACCCTCTGGTTTTTTGGTGCCGCTGCGTAGTGCTGGAGCCGAGGAATCAGACGAGCCCAAAGACGCAGGGGGTTGCCGCTTTAGATGTTGAGATAATCAACCCCAAAGTTAGGGGTTGAAACGGCAACTTTGACCCCTGTTTTCTCGTTCCTCAAGGGTCGGATCGTGGACCCCGAGGTGTCCCGAGAAAGGGCTCGTCCGCGCGCGTCCGATGGTACAGGAATTTCCAGCAGATTCCTGCTGGAAGTCAGACCACGTGGCCACGTGGTCGCGGGTTATTTGTTAATAACTCCGCGGAAAATCGCAGAAAAATTTTCCTTTTTTCCGCGTCAGCTACAGGCGATGAGGAGGCACCGCCTCCCACTAAAAAATTTGCAAGTCGTCGATCACTTTCACGAGATACACGACACTTTCACTTTTTCGAGGTTATTTCACCACTTTTTCCTCGATATCTCGTTTTCCACTGGACCGATTTTTAATATTTTTAGTGGTCTGCACAGTTCTCGTTAGCGCGCAACTTTCGACACTAGTCACGACTTAATCGGAGATATAAAACTGTAACTCGCGAATTAATAGGCGGAGCGTCTCCGGAAAGCGTGCGTTCGGCTCAGCGTCTCGAATGCGACTGATTACATGATGTTTGAGCGTATGGTGGTAGTTCTTCTTCTAAGTCGTATTTCCTCATGATTGAGGGTCGTGGTCATCATGTTTTTATTGAAACACACGACGACTCTCTTGGCAGTTATAATGGAGTGGTTTGCCATTGCCTTCTCCATAGTGCTCCGTGGTAGTTAGGGAGGCACTAATTATCAGGGGGTACTTTGTGGGGCTGCTGCGAGATAGGGAGATGAGGGGAGTTGTGGAGGCAACGAGCGGGTGGGTGCATTCTCCCCGTTTATTGATTTACCGGTAAACAAACTTGACCTTCCCAGCCAGGAGGCAAATTTTAACGACGCAACAATTTTAGTGCTCCACTAGAAATTACATTTACTGAATAAATACATTTGTTGGGTATGATAAATTACCGAAGTAATCATCTACTTAATCCTCGAAAACATAAAATGATTTTTTTTTTTTTTTATTAACGAAAATCATGAAAAACATTTTGTGGTTTAAATTTCTGAATTCATAACTTCGACTATTACCATTTTCATTCTTCACAAAACTCAACAATTTAATAATATTCAGCTTAGCGCGTATACTTTAAAATTACATATAAGAAAAGTGTCGTGTTATTTTTAAATCACTTTTAATTATTTATATGAGATGTGCTCGTGTTGCAGTAAATGGCTTTTCAAACGTCTTTTAAAACATAGCTTACTTGGCGCATTCGTGACGTCAGAGGGCAGGGCGTTCCAAAGTCTTATAGCTCGTACACTAAAAGAGTTTTCAAAAAACGTGGTACTATGCTGTGGAAAGAGTAATTTGTGACAGTTTAAGAGATCTAGGCACTCGTTCCTGAGTAGAAGACAGAGGTAGGAATTTTTCCTTTAGGTAATTCGGAGAAGCAGGGTTGTTTAATATAGAGTAAAGAGTTAACAAGATTCTGGAGTTGCGCCGGTGACGAAAAGGGAGCCAATTAAGTGTTTTACGATATGAGGAAATATGGTCATACTTGCGTAAGCCGAAGATAAATCTTATACAGTTGTTGACGAGGCGCTCCAACTTGTTTAGAAGATTTTGCGATAAGTCCGGGTAGCATACATCCGCATAATCAATGACAGGGAGAATGAGAGACTGAATAAGGACAAGCTTGGTTTTATGGGGAAGAAAATTTTTAAAGCGATAAAGAATACGCAGGGTGGCAATGACTTTACGGCTATCTCCGAGACTTGCACATCCCAGGTCATGGTGGTATCCATATGTAGGCCAAGATTTTTAATCGTGCTGGAGAATGGGATCACATTCCCATTATAAATAACAGGATCCAAGATTCCATAATCAATTTTAGCAATTATCCTGGCACTACCTGCAATCATTGCTTTAAATTTTGATGGATTCCCTGTTACGCCATAACTGTTCGACCACTCACGTAAGGCGTGGAGGTTATTGTTCAGGCATTAATAGACACCATTAAGGTTAGGAATGGTAGATTGCACGTAAAGTTGCAGATCATCCGCATACAGATGGTACGAGCAGTCGAAGATTTGTGTGATAGTGTTAATAAACATTGAAAATAATATGGGAGATAAAATTCCGCCTTGCGGCACGCCAACGTCGATGTCTGACCACGCAGAAAACTGCTGGCCAGATCGCACTGACTGTTGGCGGTCGCGAAGATATGATGAGAACCAGTCCAAGGCAATAGGCGAAAAACGCAAATGCGAAAGGATGGTTAAAAGAATATCATGGTCCACAGAATTAAAGGCGTTTGAGAAATCAACAAGTACAATCACGGTTACCTTATGTTCATCCATGCCTTTTCTAATGTCATCAGTTATTTTGATGAGCGCAGTGGTGGTACTATGGCCCGAGCGAAAGCCCGATTGAAAATCGTCCAATAAGTTGTGTTTTCTTAAGAAAACAGATATTTGCTGGAGAACACAGGTTTCTATTACTTTGGAGAGATATGGCAGAATTGAGATGGGACGGAAATGAGAAGGGAGAGTGGGGCTGGGGATTTTAGGAAGTGGGCGTACAAAGGCTTTTTTCCATATTGTCGGATATTGACCAGACTCCAGGGAGAAATTTATGATATGGGTTATAACAGGAAGCAGAACGTCTAGTATAATGTGCACCATTTGTCTGCTGATCTCATCACAACCGACAGCCTTGGATTGGATAGCTTTGACTGCCTTACTAACATCATTCTGTGTTACAGGGGTAAATTCAAAGAGTGGTATGGGAAGACTAGGCAAAGATGCTATGTAAAATAGTGTTTCTTCGCGGACATTGGGATCTATAGGTAAGGCAGCAAGAAAGTGGCGATTAATGTCATTCAATAAAGAAGGGCCCTGCAGTCTGGCAGGAAGGTTTTAGTAATTTGTTTTTGTTTTTTTTGTTGTTTTTTAAACCTTTTTAATGAAATTCTTTTTTGAGGAACTTCCATGTATTAGCGGTCGAAGTGTTAATGACATTTTCGTGGATATAGCGGCGTTTAGCATTTCGTACCATCTGGTTGCATTTGTTTCTGAACCGCTTAAATCTTAGCCAATTTTCCTCCGAGCGAACTTTTTTAAACCTCCGAAACGAACGATCGCGCCTAGCCATTGCTACCCGCACATTTTCGACCATCCACGGGGCAGCAGGACGTTTCACCCTTACACGATGTATGGGAGCGTGCACGTCGTATAAATTAGCGAGTAAACTGTTTAGGCAAGATATTTTCCCATCAATTGTAGTAGCCTCCTTTAGAGAATCCAAATCAAATAGATTCGCATCACTCCTCAGTTGATCTATATTTAATTTTGATAAGTTTCGCAACATAATAAAAGTAGGTGCGGTCCTAGAGATTTTAAGCTGATATGATAGGTAGACCAGATCGTGTCGAGAAAAACAAGGTGCAGATATTTGCCCATGGGTAATCACGCGATCTGGGGTGGCTGTTATTATTAGGTCAATCCACGAGTCATCATTTGCCACATTGTGGTGAGTGGCCGCTAAGGGAAGAATATGGAGATTATCCGATTCTAAGATCGACCGAAGCTTGCGAGCTCGTGAGTTATTTCTCAACAAATCTGTATTAAAGTCTCCCATAATTATGCAGTGTTCATACTCGGAGCTTATCACATCGAGGGCAGTTTCCAAGTCAGCATAGTAGTCCACCATGGGTGGACAGTACACCACTCCAAGAGCAGCTTAGTACCTCTGACGTCAATCTCCAGGAACAAGAATTCAGAAGTAGCAGAATATGGAGAAGGTGATTTCAATATGACCTTATGTGATATATTTGCTCTTAGATATACTGCTACTCCACCTCCTCCTCTCTCAGTCCGATCGTTGCGGACAAGAATAAAATTTGGTAATGAAAATAGATAAGACATAAGAGGTGGTTTCAACCAACTTTCTGATATAAGCAAAGCATGTATGTTGTCGGAGCTAAATGCTTCTTCTAAGTCGCCATAGTGGCTAGGAATACTTTGAGCATTAATGTGACAGCAGTTAAAAGAATTTTTTGACGTTAAAAAAACATTATTTAGTTCATCTCGTAAAGATTGTGAACTATCACTACAAGAAACATATGATGCAATTGAACTGTTAGCAGAATAAAATAATTCATCGTCTGTCATTGAGTATTTGAGAGAAACAAAAATTTAATAAAAAAAAAAACAAAAACAAAAAAAAAAAAATAATAATAATACTTTAAAATAAAAATAGGATAAAATTATATAAATTTATATGAGTGTAAAAGATAAATAAATGATAATAAAAATGGAAATATGATAATTAACACACTATAAAGATATGAGAATATATAGTAAAAGTATTTGAAATTAACTGTAATAAATAAAAATAAATTTATATGAAAAATTATTTCGATACTAATCACTACCATGCACCGTCCCAACAGTTGACTGTTTACAAATTGCACTTAAAAAACTGATAACATATTTAAATTTACAAACCAGACTATTTAATTTAAATGTTTGAAGACAATATCGATAGAAAATAAATTACTTAAGTCATAGACTCAGTGTATTAATACCTGTCACATGCGTCAAATTGTCTCTGGCACTTGTCATCGGCAATTTGACACTTTCGTGTCCAAGTACTAACTGACATTTTAATAAAATATAAACAACACATAAAATGTTGTTAGTTACGACGTTATTTCTTGGTGACTACACGTCGTTTCCTTTTGTTATCATCACTCAGCGCTGGGGTTGTCTCCTTTCTGTTACCGACTAAGTTTTGTTCGGATTCAGGCTTAGATGTGCGCTGTTGAGATGTGTGAATGTTATTATCAGATTGAGGGTAACTAGAGGGCCACTTTAACAACAGGACATTTAGGTCTTCTTCTGTCACTATTTTTGCACGACTGTTGTCGGGTAGCTTAATGTATATAGTTCCGTCGATGGTCCACACATTTTTCATACCGAAATGTTTACGAGCGTTTTTATAGACATTCTGGCGTATTTTTGTAAGAAACTCGGAAACATTATAAGGGGATCCTTTTAATTTAGCCTTTGATTTCCAAATTTCGCATTTCATGCGGTAGCTATTAAAATACACCAGAACAGGTCTGACATGATTACTAACATGAGCCCCTAGGCGATGACAACGTTTCAATACAGAGCAACTCACGGATATACCCATTCTGTTTTGAATAAGATTTATGACTTCACTTTCAACATCAACATTAGATTCCTCAGAAATGCCATGGACTAATAATGCAGACTGACGCTGCCGCATGTCTAGATCATCTACTGATTGTGCACATTTTTGCACTTGTTGTTGCAAAATTTTCAACATACTAGTCACTACTTCTTTGAAGGACAGGAACTCCTGTCTAATAACATCAAGAGTTGGGTTTGTTGTTGGCAGAAGTGCAGCTTGCAGCCGGCTCTCAAATTCTGCCATTTTCTGAGTCCAATGGGCTTCCATATCGCTATGCACTTGGCTCACACCAGCAATTTTAGCCATAGTTTAGTTATAATAGGCTTAAAAAGCACCAATTATTTATTTAGATATAAGTTAGACTGAAGGAAGGTGCAGGTAAGTAATTAATATTTCACCACATAAGTCCAATCACTTTTTAAATTATAACAATTGCTTTATTGCTAAATAATTAAACTTTTTGTATCACAAGAATATGCAATAGTTTGTATTTAATACTTTTAAAACTATTTTATTAATCAGAGCTATTTGTACAGATGTCACAGTTTTCACACACACCCACCAAAAAAAAAAAAGCAAATTACTGTTAACCTAAGTACTCCACTTGAAATTCATAAGGAAGTTTCTCTTTTACGATATATTAATAAAATGATAAAGTAAAACAGTACAAGTCGTTTCCTTTGAAAATTCTTAAGATAACTTCAAATAAACATTTTTATACCATAGTCGTCAGCATCATCCAAATACTGCTTGCTATTTTTAAATTAAATTCAAGTAGTTTGCAAAACTTAACATAACTTTCATTATTTTTCTGGACTAAAAAATTATTACAAATCTACACAAAAATGTGATGGGAATTAAAAAATGCATACTTTTATGTTTTATGATACACATCGCGGGTAAATATGGAATTGAAAGATAATTGACGAGATGTAGAAAGTACTAAAACAATATTTTATTTAAAAACTTAACGAAATTGTTATCATGTTCGGATACTGCGATACAAAATCTCTTAATTATGACCCAAATATTTGCTCTAAATAATATATCATATTTTCTGTGAAAGATCTATATTTTTTTTACTTTCAATGACTAATTACGATAACAAGAGAACTTTTAAACAATGTTGAATAGTTTTTATTCTGCTTGAGCGTTCTACCTTCGCCGAAATCAATCAACTTGTCACCCGTAGAAATTGTGTTTAAGGAACATTCTATTTTTCAGTCTAATTATAGTCGATTCGTGGCTAATAAAAATTAATCAAGACTACGTGTAAAACTTTTCAAATATTAATCTTGTAATGATTATTTCGGAATTTAATAGTTTTAATATTTCAGTTTCTATCATCCCTTTCCAAATTTAATATGCGTTAGGTGTTACACAAAAACCTTATTTTTAATTTATTCTTTATCGTCAATGCTGTGTGACGGAACAACAAAGAACTGTACAATAAATTAAAACGACTAAATAAATCCCCCAAACATGCCTGAAAAAATATTCTTTGACAATGTATTCGAATGTACTGTTTTACAGTAATCTTTAATATGTTTGTGTGGGAATAGATTTTTAAAATCGATGAAACAAGTATTAACTGTAATAACGCACTTCAAATCAAAGTCGATCAAAGGAATCAAAGTGGATACAGAATACTCGTACAGAAAAACGTGAACAGACCACTTTATGTTTCGACAGCCTGAATTCTAGCAAGAAGAGAGTCAATATGCAAAGCCAAGTGCTACTGTGTCGGTCCTTGACACCTGTTGTCCTTCTAACATAAAGATACAACTATGCGAGAATTGAACTCGCGCAATTTCGGATCGCATGGCTCGTATTTCTACCGTTACAACTTTTTTATCGTTTTTGCATTTTATTTGTAATATAAGAGGTTGATTAATTGCAAAAATTTTCCATAATCTATCGTGGGTATAACGAATCATTTTTCCGTTTCGTTGATCGGTTTTCTTTTTTTTAATAATTTTTGTAGATGTGATACAAAGAACTGATGTGAATACAATATAACATAACTTTGGCCGATTAATTTCAATTTACCAGGTGGTAGGTCTCTGTTGCCGGAGACCGTCTGGGTGGGTACCACCGCAGCTCCTATTGCAACCGACAAATAGTAGTGTGCGAACATTACTGTGTTCCGGTTTGAAGCGCGCTGTAGCTAGTGTAATTACTGGGGTAACGAGACTTCACACCTTATGTCTCAAGGCGACGAGCGCAATGTGGTGCAGTGTGTACCATCTTAACTAGCACCGCGTGGTCATGGGCAAGCGTATCACTTACCATCAGGTGAACGTCTTACTCGTCTCGTCGCAAAGTAGAATAAAAAAAAAAATTAATCCTGATCATTACGCGTTGACACAAATGCAATGTAATCCATCAATACCCCATTGCATTGAACTGAAAAGTTTTAATTAATAATCTCTGTCGTTTCCAGGTATCAGGCTTAGATCGTTATACCAGCTTAAACCGCATTCGATACTAATAAATCTAGGCGTCGAATCTCTACCAAAGGTTGTCAATGTTATTAATTTGATTAATAACACCCAAGTTCACTATTATAACGAAGTAAAATCGTCAGAGGATAAACAAGGGCGAACCGTCCATTATGTTGACAAGAGATTTTTATTTGTAATATTAATTTACAGATTATGTTTAGATATTTTTTTACCACATATAAAACTAAATGAATCTTGGTTTGTTTTAAGGAGAGCCGGCAAAGTAAATAACAATATCAGTTAAATGAATTTGATTTTTACGAATAATCAAAAAATTATATTGATTATTTCGATACATAGATACCTTAAAGATTGCACTTTCTTATATTCATATGTACTAATTAATAATTTACCAGTATTTTAATTGTGTTTATATCGGAATGTCTTTAGTTTATATGGCTTATAATCTTCATTAATGACACGCTGCATTCTTACTTGATATCCTCCCGTGGGTAGACGACTTAAAGTATCTCCACCGCCGCTTCGCCCTCTACATGCACAAAGCGACTAGGAGGAACGATTCCGGAAAAAGAGCAGCAGGTATTCCTGAGACCTTAAATAAGCTATTGAGAAGTCTTACGTTCAGCGGTGAACGTCGATAGACTAAAAAGATGATAGTAGTATAAGGTAACACTTTTATGGTGTTAAAAAAGAAAGAGCTTACAAAAACGTTCCGCCGATATCGGCCACCATCCGTAAGAGCATTAGCAGTGTGAAAATTATGAGTAATCCTCGAAGCCCAAAAGCCTCCAATAAATATCTTATGTATTATAAAATCTTATATAGGACATGTCATTAGTTTAAACATTGACAACGTAACCACATAATTATTGCATAAAGTTTAAACATATTTTTTTTATCTGTATATTTTATCCTCTTTGGCACGTAATTGGTTCTCAACTTACCTTAGTGGACGCCTGCAGGCAGTTCGTATGGGTCATTCTATATCTGACTGGCACACGCTGCTTCCAGGCGTTCCTCAGGGTGGCATTCTCTCTCCTCTCTTATTTTCCCTGTTTATCAACTTTATTACTCCACATATTCTCAGCTCATACCACTTATATGCCGATGACCTGCAAATTTATTCTCAAGCTAAGTATACCAATCTTCACGACGCTGTTGCCCAGCTTAACAATGATCTTGCTCGTATCTTTGATTGGAGTACTAAATTTGGCATTAAAATAAATCCAACTAAATGTCCAGCTATCATTATTGGCAGCTCTCGAGGACTGGGCAACTTAAATCTAAATACATTACCAGATATTATATTTAACGAAACAGTAATCCCATTCTCTCCAATTGCGAAAAACCTAGGATTGCTTATAGATTGTACACTTAGTGGGCGCCCTCATTTTGCTGAGTTATGTAAAAAAGTCTCCAATAGTTTACGATGTCTTTATCGCTTCAAAAATTTTCTGCCAATAATAACAAAAAAAATATTAATCCAAAATCTGATTATACCCCTTTTTGATTATGCTGACGTCTGTTTCGCCGACGCATCTCTAGAACTTCGTAGTAAACTGGATCGACTTTTTAATAATAGTATACGTTTTATCTTCGGGCTTCGCAAGTATGACCATATTTCTTCTTATCGTTCCCAACTTTATTGGTTGCCTCTCTCTTGTCGTAGATCTTACAGAACTCTCTGTACTTTGTTTTCCATTCTATTCGATCCATTTACCCCTGAATATTTAAAACGCAAGTTTGAATTTCAGGGTAACTCCCACGAACGCTGTCTCCGATCTACTACTAGCTCCGACCTTCACATTCCTCTCTGCCAAACCAACTTCCTTTACAATTCATTTACTGCTCGATCTGTTAGACTTTGGAATGAGCTCCTGCCAAATATTCGGGCAACTCGTAGTAAGGCTTCCTTTAAGCGAATGTTGTAGCAACACTACTTGTTAACGCTGATAATCAGGCCTCAGTGTAAACTTCTCGGAGAGGAATAAAATTAAACCACACAGTTCAACGTAACTATTAGTATTAACGAAAAGAAAGACATGACGGTATAACAAATATATAAAAAAAAAACAAGTGACAGAGCCGAGTCGATGCAGTGGCCATTTGCCATGTTCAAATATTAGGCGCTTGGTCATTGTCCTTAACTATTCTGAACATGCCCCCGCGCGTTGAAAGCCTGGCTTTCAACCCAAATCTTCAACTGCCGGAAGAGGACAAATCTTGTTAAATGATCTCCGAAGAAGGCCGCTAGAAGTGTTAACATCTGCGACTCTAGTGACGCCATCCGTGCCTGGGTGCACAGCGATAATTCGGCCTAGTTTCCACTTTAAGGGCGGTAAATTATCTTCCTTTAGAAGCACCAGAGAATTTAATTTTAAAGTACTGCCTTTACTGGAGCGCCACTTTGTGCGATGTTGTAGTTCCGAGATGTACTCCTTGCTCCACCGGTTCCAAAAATGTTGGCGTAATTGTTCAATGCGCTGAAATCGGGTTAGTGAAGTTACGGAGCAGTCTTGATAATCTGGTGAGGGTAGTGAAGTCAGTGGGCGTCCAATTATAAAATGTCCTGGCGTCAATGGAGTCAAATCTTCGGGATCTGAGGAGAGTGGCGTCAATGGTCTTGAGTTCAACACAGCTTCGATCTGGACTAGGGTTGTGGAAAGTTCTTCATACGTAAGATAACAATTGCCCAACACTCTAGTTTAAATGATGTTTGGTTGACTTCACACCAGCCTCCGCAAGACCAGCAAAATGAGGAGAATAGGCAGGTATAAAATGGAAGTTGATTCCTTCATGAGCCATATTTTCAGTCAACGAATTGCAGTTAGTTTTTAGAAATTTAGAGATTTCATTGTACGCGCCAACAAACGAAGTACCGTTATCTGAATAAATATTTTTAGGTTTTCCTCTCCGTGAGATAAAGCGACGTAATGCCATTAAACATGTAATTACTAGTTAAATCACCTACAAGTTCTAAATGGATGGCTTTCGTCGTGAAACATATAAAAATGGCGATATAGACTTTCACTAGCTTACATCCACGACCTTGGCGGGTAGCAGACTGAATGGGACCTGCGTAGTCTAATCCTATATTTTGAAATGGAAACCCTGCAAGAAGGCGTTGCTGCGGTAAATTACCCATAATAGGAGATACTGTTTGTCCTTTCATTCGACAACACAAGACGCAGTGTCGATAGCAGTACCTAGCTAAATTGCGACCCCCAATAGGCCAATAACTTTCCCTGATTGAGGCTAACAATAATTGTGGTCCAGCATTGCAATAACCGTCGGTGTTCATTGTGAAATAATAATTTAGTAAATCTATGAGTGGACTGTATCAAAATTGGATGTTTTTTCTCGTATGTATAATTAGAATTTGACAGACGGCCTCCCACACGCATGATTTTATTGTCATCTATAAAAACATTAAATTTAACCAATGGGCTTTTCTTTGGCAATGCTTGTTTATTAATAAGCAACTGATACTCACGGAAAGATTCACGCTGCGATATCCTAATTATTAGATTTAGTGCTGATTGTAATTCATCAGCAGTGAGGGGACCCGAAATTAACTGTTTTCTGCAACTTCGGATGAACCTTAGCATGAATGCGACGGCACGGTTAAGTCTTAAGAAATTCGAAAATCTATTAAATTGAATTAAATCATCACTGTTAATATTATTTTCAACAATTTTGTTATGTAATGAAATATTTGATTTTATTTCCGGTAATGTGTGGTCGTTAATATGTAAATGAATTTTTGGCCATGATGAAACATCTTCGCATAAAAATGGTGGACCTGACCACCACTTGTCTAACGTCGGAAGGACAGTAATATCCACTCCGCGAGATATGTAATCGGCAGGGTTATCGCTTGTGCTAACATGCCTCCATTCACAATTGACAGTTTATCCAGAATGTCTACTACTCTATTACGGACGAATGGCTGTAATTTACTAGGCAACGTTCGTAACCATCCCAAAACAATAGTAGAATCTGTCCAGAATACAGTGCGAACAATTTGTACTCTCAAAGATGTAATGGCCTTTTCATACAAACGAGTTCCTATTAACGCGCCACATAATTCAAGTCGTGGTATGGTAGTGGACTTGAGTGGAGATACTCGACTCTTTGCCAACAGTAGACGCGATAAACACTTCACCTTTATCACTGACACTACGCACATACAAGCATGCGCCATACGCACGCTCGGATGCATCAGAAAATATATGGAGTTCAATAAAGTTTGTTGAATCACAAATGACACGACGCGGTATGTAAATGCTGTTCAACAAAGGTAAATTAAGAATTATCTGAGACCATAATTTATTAATTTCAGGCGTCACCGGTTCATCCCAGGATAGCTTATTCAGCCACAATCTCTGGAGAATATTTTCATGACGACGACACAAGGAGCTAGTAAACCAAGTGGATCAAAAATCTGTGCGATTACAGAAAGCATGTCACGCTTCGTGTTTCCACAGTTGATTAACCTGTGATTGGAAAACACAGCTGATCAACAATGGTAACCAGCCTAATCCTAATGTTTTACAAGGCTCTAAAGCGCCCATGTTTAAGTCGAGTGACGACTGGAAAGATTCAGACTGAGGAAGTATTTGAGGTTCGTTAGACTTCCACTTTCTTAAATTCATTTGAGAGAAGCTAACGTGGAAGTAACCTCCTCACGTAAATTAATAACTTCACTCAAGTCATCTCCGCCAGTAACAAGTCGTCCACATTGAAATCATGAAGAATGGCATCGGCAACTTTCTTGTTTGGAGTTTCTAGTCCTAGCTGTTTCAAGCATCTTGTCGCAAGATAAGGGGCGCTAGCTGTCCCGTAAGTGACGGTATTAAGTTGGTACGCTTGAAGCGGTTCTGAAGGGTTACAACGCCAGATAATTTGCTGTAAGTGTCGATCATCTGGATGAATAGATATCTGACGATACATCTTTTCAACGTCAGCTGCGATAACATATTTATGTTGTCGAAAACGCAACAGAATGGACAGCAAGTCGTCTTGTACCACCGGTCCGACCATTTGTATTTGGTTGAGAGAAACACCTGTAGTAGTAAGACTGCTTGCGTTAAAAACTACTCTTAACTTAGTAGTGGAGCTACACTCACGTAAAACTCCATGATGAGGAATGTAATGAACACTTGGGTCCAAAATTATATTATGACATTTAGTCATGTGTCGTAAGGATTCGTATTCCGACATGAAACTTCTGTACATTTCGGACAGTTTGATATCATTATTGAGCTTCCGTTCTAACGAGAGGAAACACTTCTTTGCTCTCGGTAAGGAATTCCCTAATAATTCAATAGACTGTTTGAGAGGAATCCTTACACAGAAACGGCCGTCTTCAAGACGAGTAGTATTTTTATTAAAATGAGCCTCACACGCCCTTTCTTCTGGAGAATATTTGCTTCCTATAGCTACTCCTTCGAGTTGCCAAAATCTACTGAGTTGATATTGAATATTATTCCAATCATCATCACAATTAATATTTGTGAAGTTACATTTTAGTTGAGACGATGATACATGGCACCTCTAATGGGACCTGATACTAGCCAACCTAGTCTTGTATCACAAAGTATCGGTAATCCGTCTCCTAAAGCAATTTTCTGTGATCCTAAAATATTCCAGAAACATCTGAAAAAAAACCCAAGTAGCGTCGATGGCAGCCGGTGTGTGGAAGTGTGGATCCGCAAGACAAATATCAGAAGGTATAATAATAGTTGACAAATCAACTTGTTTACAGGGTACATAATCAGTTATAGAAGGCAGAATAAAAACATTGAATATGTGTTGAATAGCATTCGTCTAACGATTTTATTTGTAAACGGCATGATTCATTAATCTGTGACGAAATGTTATTAATCCCTAAGATAGAGTTATGTACATTATTAAAATGGCAATTGTAATTTCTTATAAAGTGAGTCGCTCATTAAACAAGATGTGCTGCCACTGTCTAACAACGCACGAGCAATGTACTGTTTATTATTCTCACCGAACACTTTAACTAATGCGGTCGATAACAATACATCCCCGTTGTGAGCGCACGGCACCGCAGCGACGCTCGCGGACAGCGACAGGCGTGCATTCGCAGCGGGCGGTTGCAGCGCAGGCGGCTGCGTATGCGCAATAGAATGTTTACTATTATTATCTAAGGGAGTAGACGGAGTAGTCACAACAGTGGAAACCGGTTTGTTATTACGCTCGGATACATGTACGAGGTTATGTTTCGCCGGCAAACCTTGCAAACCTGGTTTTTTGCAATTATTAGCGTAATGTCCGAAATGTAAACAATTAAAACACACTTTATATTCGGGCAGTAGCTTCAGTCGTGATTCATTAGTGAGTGCCAGGAATTGACTACAATTAATTAATTTATGATCACTACTACACATCGGACATTGTTTTAAATCGGAACTCTTTTTAGAACTGTTATCAGAAAGCGAAATCATAGTCTTAACTTTATTTACAGGTTTACCGAAATTATTTGAGTTTAAATTATGTTTTATATTGGAATGTGAAATAGTAGACATTTCGATAGTTCTAGTAAATCAGCTCGGTTTCTAATAAATGTGATAAATATATTGAACGTTATTCGTTCACTTGCCTTACAGAATGCTCCCACTCACGGTAGGTTTTGTTGTCGAGTTTATGCGTAATAATATGAATGAGAAGCGTAGACCAGTGTTTGGTAGGTTCTCCTAAAGATTCTAATGCCCGTAAATGTTTATTAGTTGATCTATAAGCCGTTTTAAATGAACAGATGACTCTTTGGTTATAACCTCTAAATTGAATAATGCAGAAACGTGATTATGAATTATTAAAACATTCGTTTGTTTTCGTACCGATCGCAAAGAATCTGCCAGGCAATCGAATAGTTGGCAGATGAGAAATCAATAGACTGAATAACTACCGCAGCAGATCCCTCTAATGACGCTCTTAAATAATGAAATTTATTTATGTTGTCTATATCGTCATTTCATGAATTAGGCTAGAAAAGGTGTCATGGAACTCCAGCCAGTTATCATAAGAGCCACTAAACTTAGGTAATTGTATTGTAGGCAATTTAATATTATTGCAGGCGTGTGACCGACGTAGGCTTACCTCAGTCGCACCGCTTTCTGATCTTCGACAATCATTCAATATTTTTCTGGCTTGCGACAGCAATTTGTAATATATTTTCTCAAACTCACCGCGTTCCGATAAATGAGATTCCGATTCATCTGCGATAACATTCTAGCGATAACTGTACCTCTTCAAAACGATCAAACATTTTTTCCATTCGAGTGATACGTAGCTGCAATTCGTCGACGTCGAAAGTGCTCAACGAAGGTACATCCAATTCGTTTATATAGTTGGCGAAGGTAGTAAGTTGTCCCTATAGGATGCACGTTGTCTGATAAGCTTAATTTCTTGAGTCATTTTGGATGGCTGGTATGACTCAACCTGAAATTGATTTAACAGCTAATTTACAACAGATGTCTTAAATGTTTTAATTAGTATGTTCTAGGTGACAGTTTCATTGTTAAATACGTACGAATAATGATTAGAAAACAATACCAATGGCGATCAAACTGAAACTTTTAATATATTACAATTTTTACGAGTTATAATTATACCCTCTACAAGGTCAATATTTATGAACTGGTATTATAAATTTCAAAATAAATTATTAATGTTGGTTTAATTTAATAAAGATTCAGCAAGCTTAAATCATGTATTATCCTACCTAATGTAAAATGAATGACGACGCAACCAAATCAGCGTTATCTGTATTACTACCAACTTGAACACAATAATAAAGCGTTTGAAGGCGTGCAACTTTTTCTTAATTCGCAACACTTTGTTGGTGTAATTAACAAATAAAACTACTGATATAATTATTAAAGGTGCAAATCACTTATTAGGCTAACATTTAAAATTAATAACGGTAATCGTAGTACTGACCTTGTTCACAATCGATGTTTTACACAAAATACTATATACCTGAACGGAGTGTTGGGTGGAAATTAATAGAATACTAGTCCTATAATAAAGTCCAACTTCTTAGGTCTTCTATCTTGAATTATGAAGATCTTCACCATGACACGCGGTCGTCCTTGTCTTGACCCCAAGTTAAACTTTTAATTTCTCTAGTCAACACTTCTTCGAATAATTAATATATTTGGAATTAATTATTTTGTATTTAATCCGGCTCGAAGGACCAATGTTAACGCTGATAATCAGGCCTCAGTGTAAACTTCTCGGAGAGGAATAAAATTAAACCACACAGTTCAACGTAACTATTAGTATTAACGAAAAGAAAGACATGACGGTATAACAAATATATAAAAAAAAAACAAGTGACAGAGCCGAGTCGATGCAGTGGCCATTTGCCATGTTCAAATATTAGGCGCTTGGTCATTGTCCTTAACTATTCTGAACACTACTTGTCACTATGATATATGCTCTTGTCCTCCTTTTCTGTACTTATATCAGCCATAATTTATTATATGGTTATGCCAGAAATTGAAATTTGGGGGGTTTAATAACATAACTTTCCGATAACACATGATACCAATCATAGGTATGGGGGGGGGGGGGGGGGGAGGGGTCCACCACTATTATTGTGTTTTATATTGTACTATATGTAATTATACTCAACTACAAAAATAATGCACCCTTATTTATCTTCTCTGCTCAACCTATGGTAGACTGGGAGAGAATGCCCTATGGCATTAAGTCCGCCTTTTTGTACATTTTTCTTTGTGTGCAAATAAAGTTTTTAAATAAATAAATAAATAAATTTCTTAGGTTGATTTTTTTGTTGAAAAGGGATAGAAACAAGAGTTAACGTATTCCGTTTTAACGAATAGCCATCGAAAATGTTTTAATTACATTTTCATTAGTTCGTTAATATATATGTATTCTATATACAAATTGATCCATTGATTTGTCATAATAGTTTTGATCTTCATTGATTAAAATATAAAAAATCGGGATAAAGCACATTTTCCTTTGATGTACATCGTCGGACGTAACAAAGCTTTCAACTATCAAATCTACCTACACGTAGCCTTAAAACTGCTAAGCTAATGAAAATAGTTCCTGCGGCAGCTTTCGAGTACAGGTCTGTCTATAACAGGTGCAGATATTTTATAATCGTTTCCCCCATTTCTGTCTGTATTATTACCACCCAGTGAGGGATGCTTTAGATTCGTACACACATACAGGTGTAGAGCATACAGAGCTGGCCGATTGTAATGATTTTATATCATTAATGAATGTTGTGTGACAAAGGAATCACGACTTCATTACTTCAGTACAAAGATTATTTTATACTGAAGTTTTAGATTTTGCCCTGCCCAATTTATCATCACAAATATGATTTGATTCGGATGTCAGACATTTGCGGTGCGCTGCAAACGAAAATGTCATTGTATCGAATACAGTAGCCCATTATTTTATGTATATGGCTAACCACATTTCGGTACGGACATTTTATCCCGCACTAATTATAGTTTTTACTTAACTTCGTTATGTTTAGAAGATTCTTTGCATACATAAAATACGCCGGTGCAAATACTCACCGCGTCGTTTATCTTGCATAGAAGCAATATTATTTTAAAAAGTTTAGCAATCTTTTCATTCACATATCAAGCCTTTGAACTAAACGTTAGCTCTACTTCTATCATCATCTATTGTTCGTAATGAATTTCTTATAATTTTTTTAATAAATTTGTGGGGGAGCACGATATTTATAAATGTGAAAAATGCAAAATGAATCCGGCTAGTGGGAACGCGCACGCGCGACGTCACCAATTGTGCTGTACGCTGTACCGAAGGAAGCCGGCCGTCGGCGCGCGCGCCTGCCCGCGCCAGTCGAAATCACCTCACGACGCAGAGCGCACGTCGCATGCCGCACTCCACGCACACACACTCCCGCGCAACCACACTGGTGACCCCGACGTGATATAATGTCGAACAACAACGCAAGCGTGCCGGCCCCTCCTACGGAGCGCGTTTCCACTGCACCCGTACTAGAGGTCAACCGTATCGGCGTCCGGATTCCACCATTTTGGCCAGAAGAGCCAGAGATATGGTTCGCGCAGATCGAGAGTCAATTTGCACTGTCGAACATCACTGCTGACGCAACAAAGTTTAATTACGTCATCAGCCAACTAGATCAACAGTACTGCAAGGAGATCAAAGATTTAATAATTTCACCACCAAAGGAAGACAAATATGTCAAATTAAAGACGGAATTGATCAAACGTCTCACGGCGTCCAAAGACAAAAAGGTACAGCAGCTGATGATGCACGAAGAGCTGGGGGACCGAAAGCCATCTCAATTCCTCAGACACCTCCGGGATCTGGGCGGACCGTGGACGACAGTTTGAATCCGCCTTATTTCAACATCTCGCAAAAATTTCCGGGTTTGAACATAAAAAGACTACAGCATACCACCCAGCCTGCAACGGACTCGTCGAGCGCTTCCATAGGCAACTCAAAGCTGCTATTACCTGTCACTCAACGGGAAACTGGACTGAGGCACTTCCGCTCGTCTTGTTGGGGATTAGAAGCGCATTCAAAGATGATTTACAGGCTTCATCAGCCGAGATTGTATACGGAGAGACGCTGAGACTGCCAGGCGAATTCTTCCACCCTTGCCTACCTGGAACAACGGATATGACAGACTATATAGCTCGTCTCCGATCCCTAACCGAGAAACTCCAACCAAAGCCAGCGTCTCGGAACGGCAATCCATCTATATTCATTTTCAAAGACCTAGCTACTGCCAGTCATGTATTCCTGAGAGAAGACGCACTGCGCGGAGCCCTGCAACCAGCATACACCGGACCACACTCAGTACTGGAAAAAGGTGAAAAGGTCTTCAAGCTTTTGGTAAAAGGCAAACCCGTTAAGGTTATATACCCCACCGCTGATGGTCCGACAATGTCGGACGTGTAATGTTTATATGTAAGTCAGTGCCTTATGATACTTCGTGTATAGTCTGTATTGTTATACTACAACGTTGTTAAGTGATCACTCGCGATACATTCCGCTCCGGCCTCGCCAACTTTTACAATCGGGGACCAAACTTTTACAAATCGGAACGAGTATATGTACGCAATGTGTTTTACAAAACTTAAAAATTAAGTATGTTATTCGTGTATGACTTTTCTAAAATGTCTAAATGTTTGCAACACAGCGTATACATACATTTATATTAATATGAACAAAAAAAAATACTATTTACGTATTAAATCCCATTGCTCACATTCCCACGTGCGGGACCAAATGAAATTTATATTTTAATCAAGTGTTGCCAACATGAAATATTTTTATATTAAAGTATTGTAACCCCTGAAGCAATAATCGATAATAAGTGTGATTTTCCGTTATTTTTTTTTTTTTTTTTTTTTTTTTTTTTTTTTTTTTTTTTTTTGAATTATGCAAAAATATATTCATCAAATTAATCATGTTGAAGCAACAACACCCGCTGACGGGTGACAAGTTTCCCGCCGGCTGTGTCCCCGCGTGTCCGTGACGAACCGAAAAGCGCACACTAAATATTAATAAAGAGACAACGAACTAATAAACTTATGCAAAATCAACGACTCTATATAACCGAGTGAGAGAGGAGGGTGTGCGAGGAAGTGGCGGAGAGAGGTGGGAGGGAGAGGGAATAAGCGGTTTACGTTGTACTTTACGCAGGGAGGCACATAACAACGCGGCGCTCTCGGTTCGGCGGTTATTTTTTATAACAATAATAATATCAGAAAACATTGATTTATAAATCAACAGCGGTAGCGAAATTAATAAGAAAAGTCCAAAATCTTTGAAAAAAAAAAAATTCCCTCCATTAATTCCAATGACATTAGTAGATGTTGCCAGGGAACAGGCGAATAGATTCTTACTCAACTATACACATGACACATTATGCAAGAAAGCTTTAAAGCTATAATAAAAAAAAATATTAAATAGTAAATGAAATACTTATTAAAAAAAAAAAAAATATTAAATAGTAAATGAAATACTTATTAAAAAAAAATATTAAATAGTAAATGAAATACTTATTAAAAAAAAATATTAAATAGTAAATGAAATACTTATTAAAAAAAAATATTAAATAGTAAATGAAATACTTATTAAAAAAAAAATTGTACAAGGAAAAACAAAAAGAGTAAATAAAAACAAAAAATTAAATCTAATTATTGTTTAAGTTAAGATCACGTAATCGTTTTCTTGTGAGAGGATATGGCCGTGATGAGGTTGGCTCATTTCCTTCGTCTTTAGTAAACATTTTAACCGAGTTATTACCATCAGAATTCTCTAAACTTGTTTTTTGATTTTTGTTTGCTCAGCCGCATTATTGCCATTCCTCTCACATGCTTTTCTAATTAAATGGCGCCGGTTGCGCCGGAGGACTCGTCCTCCCTCATTGTTTAATATATAGGATCTAGGTGTCTCACATTCACCTATTACAGTACCATGAGTTCGTTTTTTGCCATCTACACATATAACCTTGTCTCCTACGTTAAGTTTTGGCAAAGTCTTACAGCGCTTATCATAATTTAATTTGCTTTGTTCTTGTGTTGTAACATTGTTTTAAATTGAGACGGATCAACTGTTTTAGGTATTAGCAATTCATTACTAACTGGTAATTTGCAACGTAATCTGCGGCCCATTAGCAATTGTGCAGGAGAATCCAAACCATGCCGCGGAGTATTTCTGTAATTCAATAATGCTAATTCGAAATCGCAATTTCCTTTTATAGCCTTCGTCAACAGGTTGTTTAATTGTTTGTACCGCGCGCTCACTTTTACCATTAGCCTGTGGATAATTTGGGGAAGACGTAACGTGATTAAAACCCCAGTTCACACTAAATGTATGAAACTCACGGCTGCTATATTGTGTGCCATTATCACTGATAACGGTCTCCGGGATCCCGTGCCGCGAGAATATTTGCTTCATAGCGTTTATAACACTTTGAGATGTTATATTTTCTAATTTGCTCACCTCTACATAATTAGAATAATAATCTAATAGAATGAGATAGTGTTTTTTCCTAAATTCAAAAATATCGGAGCCCACTTTAAACCACGGTAAGGATGGAATTTCAATCGGAATCATCGGTTCCTTGGCTGGAGTGTTTGAACTCTCCCTACAAATAACACATCGTTTCACAAATGCTTCAACGTCGCGTGACATCCCAGGCCAAAATATTACCTGCCTAGCACGCCTCTTGCTTCCATCTATTCCTAAATGTCCTTCGTGGACAATTCGCAACATCTCCGCTCTGAGAGTCGGAGGTATTAGAACCACATTATCTTTAAAAATTACTTCGTCTACAACAACAGCTCGTCTTTAAGAGACCAATACTTTTTCAAATTTTCGCAAACTTCATACTTATTATTTGGCCATCCGAATTTTATATACTCTTTTAAAGCACTAAAATCTGGATCTTGTATAGTTTCTTTTTTAATTAACGTTAGCTTGTTGTTGGAAATCGGGATGCTATTGACAATCATTTGTAATTGATACAATATATTCTGTTCTAACTCGTCATTAACTGACGAATCGGGAAGAGGCGCACGAGACAGCGCATCCGGAATATACATATATTTCCCTGGTTTGTACCTTACAATTAAATCATAACCTTGAATTCTAAGCATCATTCGTTGCAAGCGTGCTGGAACGGACATAAGTGGCATTTTAAAAATACTCTCTAAAGGTTTGTGGTCGGTTTCGACTACTACGCTACGTTTCGCGAAAATATATTGATGAAACCTCTCACAAGCGAATACGATCGCTAATAGCTCTTTTTCAACCTGGGCGTACCGGCGCTGCGTGTCCGACAGCGTCCGCGAGCGTACTCGACCGGGCGGCCGTCCTGCTAGCAGCACCGCGCCGAGCGCCGCGCGCGACGCGTCCACCGACAGCACGGCCGGCCGCGACACCTCGTACAGCGCGAGCACGGGCGCCGAGCACACGCACTCCTTTAAATTGTCAAACGATTGCTGTTGCTCGTGTTCCCAGTGCCAGTCAGTATCTTTTTTTAATAAATTCGTTAAAGGAAGTGCGCGATCGGAATAATTAGGGTATATATTTGGATAAATAATTGACGGCTCCTAAAAATCTTTCTAAACTTTTTCTGTCAGTTGGACGAGGAAACTCCGAAATTGCTTTTACTTTGTTACCATCAGGTCTCATACCATTTTTATCAAAAATATGGCCCAGGTATTTAACTTCACCTACAGCAAATTTACATTTATTTTTATTAAATTTTAAATTAATATCTCTTGCTCTCTGTAATAACGCATCAAGTCTAATATCATGTTCACGTTTTGTACGGCCCCAGACAATAATATCATCTATGAAACTGTCTGTGCCTTCCAAGTCCTCTAACAGTTGCCTAATTTTAGCATGAAATACTTCAGACGCACAATTGATTCCATACGGTAAGCGAAGAAATTGATAACGACCGAAAGGTGTAGCAAACGTGCACAAACCCGCACTCTGTTCATCTAATTGGATGGCCCAAAACCCTGAGTTGGCATCCAGAACAGAGAAATAACACGCGCCATGTAACCGCGCCGCTAACTCAGTGACCGTAGGCAGCTGGAAGTGCGCGCGCCGCACCGCGCGGTTCAACTCCCGCGGGTCGAGGCATATACGTATGCCGTTGTCTTTTTTTGCTACTAACACCAGGGGATGCACCCACTGTGTCGGATGATAAACTTTTCTTATTACCCCCTGACTTTCCATTAACTTAAGCTCATCTGAGAGCCGATCACGTAACTTAACGGAATTTTTCTTAGCGCACTAATCACCGGAGGAACTGATTTATCAACCACAATATGATACTGCCGGAGGCAGCCGATGCCATTAAATAAGTCGTTGTAATTAGACAAACTAATTTCCTGAACTCTTTGAATTAACCCGAGCTCTTCACAAGTGTTTCGACCCAGCACGCTTTGACAACGTATATCGGCTATCGCAAACTTTAAATTGTAAATAACCTTTTTGTATGAACACCGTAAATAACAAACCCCCTTAACGGGTATTACATCTCCACTGTATGATTGTAGTTTAATGTTCTCGTTTTTAATTATATTTGCAGCGAAACCTAATTTTGAAAAGGTTTCATAAGATAAAACGTTAATATCCGCCCCCGAATCCAACTTAAAGTTTACGACATGCCCATTTAACAATAACGTTTCAAACCATCCGTTTGTCATGTTCAAACATCTTTCCTGTCCTTCTACAGTTGATATAAAAAATGAATTACATTCAGAAGACGTAGTAGTACTATAGTCTTCTTCAATATCGTACACGCGGCTGATATTGTTTGATATGTTATTATTCATTACATTCGACTTACACACCCGAGCGAAGTGTCCCTGTTTACCGCAAGTAAAACACCTCGCGTATAACGCCGGACAGCGCGCCGCCGCGTCGCACCGCTGCGCCCCGCACCGCGCACACCGCGCCGCGCCCCGCTCGCGCGCCCGGCACGCCGCCGCCCGCGCCGCCGCCGCCGGGGCCCCGCGCCCGGGGCCGCGCTCACGCGCGCTCCCTGCGCGGTGACCTCTTCCCCGGTTAATACTGTCCACTTGCATGCACTAGAACTCGCATCACTAGAATTTAGTTGACGAATGCTCTCCTGTGAAATTTCTTCAGCTTGACACATCGTAATTGCTTTATGCAGATCCAAATCTTCACATCTCAATAAGCGGTCCCGGACCGCTGTGCTGGTCAACGCCGCACACGATGCGATCTTTTATTAACTCATCTTCTAGAAAACTAAACTTGCAGTTTTTACTTAACAATCGCAATGACGTCACATATGTTGTATGCTTTCACATTCTTCTTGATTGCGAGTAAAGAACTTATATCTGAGTAACGTGATGTTTAATTTCGTGCCAAAATACTCATCAAACTTATTTAATAATATTTGCACGTCATCGCGGTCTTCTTCTTTAGCGAATACAAACGTTTGAAATATATCAAAACCGTCTGAGCCAATCAGATTTATAAGTAAACTCGCCTGCACTGCTGATGGTTCCGAATGCACCCCAGATGCTTTCGTAAATAAAATGAATTGTTGTCTCCACCTCTTCCAAGCCTCTGCCCTGCAGACGGGTCCGCCATCCAACTGTAACTCGCTAGGTGGACGAGCGTGCTCCATTATTCGTCACCACAATTAAGTCCTCAGTTTCTTTTTAAACACTTTTTCTTTATAAAATCCGTACACTATACAACTTATTAAACAATATCTCTTATTGATTTATCACAATATCTGCTTTTTAAACAGTAAATAATAATTTCCGCTGCCACCATGTTATGATTCAATGAAACACGTAGCTCGTTACGACAACAACTGCTTTATTTTACACTACCGACCTGGTACAATATTATTACAAACACAACTACCCACAACAGGGTCACCACAACTGCCCACATAGGGTCGAAACACTTGTGAAGAGCTCGGGTTAATTCAAAGAGTTCAGGAAATTAGTTTGTCTAATTACAACGACTTATTAATGGAATGCGGCTGCCTACCGGGCAAGTATCATATTGTGGTTGATAAATCAGTTCCTCCGGTGATTAGTGCGCTAAGAAAAATTCCGTTAAGTTTACGTGATCGGCTCTCAGATGAGCTTAAGTTAATGGAAAGTCAGGGGGTAATAAGAAAAGTTTATCATCAGACACAGTGGGTGCATCCCATACATTGGTGTTAGTTAGTAGCAAAAAAAGACAACGGCATACGTATATGCCTCGACCCGCGGGAGTTGAACCGCGCGGTGCGGCGCGCGCACTTCCAGCTGCCTACGGTCACTGAGTTAGCGGCGCGGTTACATGGCGCGTGTTATTTCTCTGTTCTGGATGCCAACTCAGGGTTTTGGGCCATCCAATTAGATGAACAGAGTGCGGGTTTGTGCACGTTTGCTACACCTTTCGGTCGTTATCAATTTCTTTCGCTTACCGTATGGAATCAATTGTGCGTCTGAAGTATTTCATGCTAAAATTAGGCAACTGTTAGAGGACTTGGAAGGCACAGACAGTTTCATAGATGATATTATTGTCTGGGGCCGTACAAAACGTGAACATGATATTAGACTTGATGCGTTATTACAGAGAGCAAGAGATATTAATTTAAAATTTAATAAAAATAAATGTAAATTTGCTGTAGGTGAAGTTAAATACCTGGGCCATATTTTTGATAAAAATGGTATTATATAAAACATGGTTTAAAAATGGTATATGAGCCGTGATGGTAACAAAGTAAAAGCAATTTCGGAGTTCCTCGTCCAACTGACAGAAAAAGTTTAGAAAGATTTTTAGGAGCCGTCAATTATTGATCCCCCCCCCCCCCCCAAATATATACCTAATTATTCCGATCGCGCACTTCCTTTAACGAATTTATTAAAAAAAAGATATGACTGGCACTGGGAAACACGAGCAACAGCAATCGTTTGACAATTAAAGGAGTGCGTGTGCTCGGCGCCGTGCTCGCGCTGTACGAGGTGTCGCGGCCGGCCGTGCTGTCGGTGACGCGTCGCGCGCGGCGCTCGGCGCGGTGCTGCTGCAGGACGGCCGCCCGGTCGAGTACGCCTCGCGGACGCTGTCGGACACGCAGCGCCGGTACGCCCAGGTTGAAAAAGAGCTATTAGCGATCGTATTCGCTTGTGAGAGGTTTCATCAATATATTTTCGCGAAACGTAGCGTAGTAGTCGAAACCGACCACAAAACCTTTAGAGAGTATTTTAAAATGCCACTTATGTCCGTTCCAGCACGCTTGCAACGAATGATGCTTAGAATTCAAGGTTATGATTTAATTGTAAGGTACAAAACCAGGGAAATATATGTATATTCCGGATGCGCTGTCTCGTGCGCCTCTTCCCGATTCGTCAGTTAATGACGAGTTAGAACAGAATATATTGTATCAATTACAAATGATTGTCAATAGCATACCGATTTCCAACAACAAGCTAACGTTAATTAAAAAGAAACTATACAAGATCCAGATTTTAGTGCTTTAAAAGAGTATATAAAATTCGGATGGCCAAATAATAAGTATGAAGTTTGCGAAAATTTGAAAAAGTATTGGTATCTTAAAGACGAGTGTTTGTTGTAGACGAAGTAATTTGTAAAGATAAGTGGTTCTAATACCTCGGACTCTCAGAGCGGAGATGTTGCGAATTGTCCACGAAGGACATTTAGGAATAGATGGAAGCAAGAGGCGTGCTAGGCAGGTAATATTTTGGCCTGGGATGTCACGCGACGTTGAAGCATTTGTGAAACGATGTGTTATTTGTAGGGAGAGTTCAAACACTCCAGCCAAGGAACCGATGATTCCGATTGAAATTCCATCCTTACCGTGGTTTAAAGTGGGCTCCGATATTTTTGAATTTAGGAAAAAAAACACTATCTCATTCTATTAGATTATTATTCTAATTATGTAGAGGTGAGCAAATTAGAAAATATAACATCTCAAAGTGTTATAAACGCTATGAAGCAAATATTCTCGCGGCACGGGATCCCGGAGACCGTTATCAGTGATAATGGCACACAATATAGCAGCCGTGAGTTTCATACATTTAGTGTGAACTGGGGTTTTAATCACGTTACGTCTTCCCCAAATTATCCACAGGCTAATGGTAAAAGTGACGCGCGCGGGTACAAACAATTAAACACCTGTTGACGAAGGCTATAAAAGGAAATTGCGATTTCGAATTAGCATTATTGAATTACAGAAATACTCCGCGGCATGGTTTGGATTCTCCTGCACAATTGCTAATGGGCCGCAGATTACGTTGCAAATTACCAGTTAGTAATGAATTGCTAATACCTAAAACAGTTGATCCGTCTCAATTTAAAACAATGTTACAACAACAAGAACAAAGCAAATTAAATTATGATAAGCGCTGTAAGACTTTGCCAAAACTTAACGTAGGAGACAAGGTTATATGTGTAGATGGCAAAAAACGAACTCATGGTACTGTAATAGGTGAATGTGAGACACCTAGATCCTATATATTAAACAATGAGGGAGGACGAGTCCTCCGGCGCAACCGGCGCCATTTAATTAGAAAAGCATGTGAGAGGAATGGCAATAATGCGGCTGAGCAAACAAAAATCAAAAAACAAAGTTTAGAGAATTCTGATGGTAATAACTCGGTTAAAATGTTTACTAAAGACGAAGGAAATGAGCCAACCTCATCACGGCCATATCCTCTCACAAGAAAACGATTACGTGATCTTAACTTAAACAATAATTAGATTTAATTTTTTGTTTTTATTTACTCTTTTTGTTTTTCCTTGTACAATTTTTTTTAAAAGGGGAGATGTGTGTGTATCCTTTGTTGGGGGAGATGTTGTGGGTAGTTGTGTTTGTAATAATATTGTACCAGGTCGGTAGTGTAAAATAAAGCAGTTGTTGTCGTAACGAGCTACGTGTTTCATTGAATCATAACAGGTATCCATAGATCGCCTAAAACCAGCTTACATACTGAAAGATGACAACGGTATCAGGGAACTCGTCACGAACACCGCGGTAAACAGGGAACCTGAAAACATTAAAACCATTAAAACACGATCAGGACGCGTAGTTAAGTTTCGCGACTATTCTCGCCCGTAGTGACGGTCTCTGGAGGGGAGCCATGTGGGGGAGCACGATATTTATAAATGTGAAAAATGCAAAATGAATCCGGCTAGTGGGAACGCGCACGCGCGACGTCACCAATTGTGCTGTACGCTGTACCGAAGGAAGCCGGCCGTCGGCGCGCGCGCCTGCCCGCGCCAGTCGAAATCACCTCACGACGCAGAGCGCACGTCGCATGCCGCACTCCACGCACACACACTCCCGCGCAACCACAAATTTTTTACAATAGGTTAAATTTAAATTTAGCTTTGGCCCATGTTCTTTATGAACATTTAAAATAGTTATAACTTTGAATAGAATAACAAAGAAAGTTTTAACGGAGCATGTAACAAAAATTGATTAAATTCATTAAGCATTTATTACTTTTTATATCGCTGAAAAAAGTACAGCTGAGTGTGGCTGAGGTAATATTTTCTTCATTCGCACGTAAAGGTCCTTTATTACATGTCACTTAGGTTACGCTACGACTAGTCTAGACTTTTCGCCAGTAACATAAAGAGTATTCTAACGTCTTTGTGAACAATATGTTATACGTCTTTGTTTTCATGGGACAATAGACTTGTCTTCGAAGGTATTATGATATTGGTAATTGTTGTACGCTTAGACTTAAGTCAGTTGCCAATACAAGCTTGCGAGAGTAAGACGTCTTTTATTCACCTCCAGACGCACAAAGAAATTGAACCTTACACTACATAACATATGGTCGAAATCGAGCCGGATTACCTGCCGAGTGTTTACGTCTGTAAAGCAGCATCGGTAGTTGAGAACAAAGGAACTATCTAGAAACTAACGAAATCGAGAAGACATCATGGCTGCGGTACAACAGTTATTAAATATTTTAGAAGATACAGCTTCACGTATAGAGAAAGCGCAAATCAATTTTAAGAAGTGCCCAAAGACACGATTTACACATGGATACGTGGAAGCGAGATTAAAGATCGTAGACGAATACTTCGAAACGTTTAAGACCGCACATGGTGATTTAGTCAAGATTGTAAACAAGGAACAAAGGAAATCACTTGATTATTTCACTAATGATGAATATGTAGTTTGTGAAGACATCTATTTAACGTTACATGGTGATCTAAAGGATTGCTTAAATTTAAGTAGTAACACATCAGTCCAGATAACGCCGACAGACTCTGACATAAGTGCAATCAAGTTACCAAGAATCCAGTTACCTACTTACTCAGGTAACTATGACGAGTGGACCGCTTATCATGATCTATTCACTACATTAGTCCATAACAACACAGCTCTTAGTTATGTGCAGAAACTTCACTATCTTAAGAGCAGTTTATCGGGTGAAGCAGCGTCGTTACTAAAACACGTTCAAATTACACATGATAACTACATCCAAGCATGGGACGCTCTGAAGAATCGCTACGGCAACAAACGCCTGATTGTTAATTCGCTGTTAAAGAAATTATTTAATCAGAAGAAGATGACCACACAGACAGCCACACAAGTCAAATGCGTTTTGGACGTGACGTTAGAATGTTTGAATAATTTGAAAAATTTGAACATTGATATAAAAACCTGGGATCCTGTCATCATATTCCTAGTGGTACAAAAGTTAGATCCAGAGTCACACAAATACTGGGAAGAGTACTCATACAAGATCGGTGCAGATGAACTACCAACATGGGAAGATATGAAGACTTTTCTTGAAAAGAAATATCGCACTCTGGAATTAATTACAGCACCTACATGTACCAATCGAGACAGATATGCGTCACGAACTATACAGGCAACTACTACCACTACAACTTCAATCAAGGACTGTATCATGTGTAAGGAGAATCACAGATTATGTCATTGTAAAATCTTTACCAAGATGTCACCCAGCGAAAGAGGAAATTATGTCAAGAATAATAACTTATGTTTCAACTGTCTGGTAATGGGACACTCATCCTCAAGATGCCGTGTTCCTGTCTCGTGTAGAATATGTCACAAACGCCATCATACTCTTCTTCATCTACAAAACGAAAGTGCTTCGTTGGTACAATCATGTCCAAGCACGGCTCAACCAAGCACTACTCCACAGCCAACTTCAGCACACACTAATGTAGCTGAACAAGAAGAAGTCCATGTTAACACAAGGATAGCATCGCAACACACATCCAGGCAGGGGTTAGCGCTTCTTGCAACTGCAATGGTGACAGCACAAAGTAACCAAGGTCACACCATTGTTCTGAGGGCGCTAATTGATCAAGGCTCACAAGCATCTTTCCTGAGTGAGAAGGCAGCTCAACATCTCAAACTTGCTCGACAGCCAGCGCGAGGAAGTGTGATTGGTGTGGGATCTACAAGAACAAGTGTAAATCAAGTAGTTCAGCTCCAAGTTTCATCACGAACCAATTCTATGTTTAACATGCCAGTTCAAGCTTATGTGATGACCAAGCCTCTGACTACTCAGATTCCATCAAAAACAATTACTGTACAAAACTGGCCACACCTGGACGGAATACAACTGGCAGATCCAAGTTATTACACACCAGGTCAAATTGATTTACTTCTAGGTGTTAAAGAATATACCCAAATAATGCAACAGGGATTAATCAAAGGCCCCATTGGAACACCTTGTGCACAAGCAAGTGCATTAGGGTGGATTCTATTTGGGGAAGTTTACAATCCACAACAAGATGATTCTTTTCTGGTCATGCATTTAAATATGGAAGATATGTTGGAAGCAATTTGGGAAATCGATACAACTACTAAAAGAAAATATACACAAGAAGAAAGGCTATGTGAAGATAGTTACAAGCAAACAGTTAAGAGAAATTAAGAAGGAAGATATATTGTCAAACTACCATTCAAAACTAACTATCCAAAGTCACCAGAAGGTAACAGCAAAGAAATAGCAAAAAGCAGATTTTTGCAACTAGAAAGGAGATTTAAAAGAGACCCAAAATGAAAGCAACAATATGTAAAGGTTATAAAAGAATACATTACCTTGAATCACATGGAAGAAGTACAACCTGAAAATGTAACTACCCAGAAATGTGTATATTTACCTCACCACCCTGTCATAAAAGAAGAGAAAGTGACATCCAGAACACGTGTTGTCTTTAACGCATCCTGCAAGGGTCACAATAACATATCATTAAATGATGAGCTTTTAGTTGGACCACAGCTACAAGAAGACCATCGCAGTTTAATTAGGAGATGGAGAACTAGATGTGTATCTTTTGTGGCTGATATACAGAAGATGTACAGGTGCATTCTTGTGACTGAAGAGGATGCTGATTTTCAAAGGATACTATGGAGAGAAGATCCAGAAGAACCTATAAAGGATTACAGATTACTCCGTGTGACCTTTGGTACAGCTTCTGCTCCCTATTTGGCTGTAAAAACTCTTCACCAATTGGCTGAAGATGAGGGGAAGAAATGTCCTGATGCTGTACAGAGGATAAAGAATGATTTTTATATGGACGATCTCATGTCAGGTGCAGATACGTTAGAAGAGGCCATAGAATTGGCAAGGCAAATTCAAAATATATTAAACAAGGGAGGATTTCCACTAACAAAATGGACGTCAAATAATGATGATTTTTGAGAACCATAGGAGTTGACAACAGAGCTCATAATGTTAATATTGATTTAAACATTGATGGCAAAATAAAGGCACTGGATATTTATTGGACTTTAAGAACGGACCAATTTCAATACAAATTTGAACTGGAACGAAATTCTTCTTACATTACAAAAAGGATAGTGTTATCTGAGTTGCAAAAACTGTTTGATCCACTTGGATGGTTATCACCGAGTGTTGTGCAAGCAAAAATCCTAGTGCAACAACTCTGGAAGGCTGGAGTTGGTTGGGATGAACACCTTGATGAGAACCTACAAGTAGAATGGAAGGCCATCACTACTGATTTTGCAAACGTAAGAAACATCACTATTAATAGATGGCTGGAAACACGGGAGTCAGCCAAAGAAAACATAGAACTTCACGGATTTAGCGATGCGTCCATGAGAGCCGATGCTGCAGTTATATATTGCCGAGTCACAAGACCAAATGGAACAAAGGTGGCAAACCTTGTTGCTATCAAACTTGCTCAGACAAGTTGCTAGTTCTATGAGGGTTCCTGCATCACAAGTATTTGCTTGGACTGACTCTGCAATAGTGATCTCATGGCTGGCTGGTGATCCCAACCAGTGAAAAACCTTTGTTGCAAACCGGGTAGTAGAAGTCACAGACAACATCCCAAGTGATAAATGGTTTCATGTACCGTCTCATGAGAACCCAGCAGATGTAGCTTCCAGAGGCATGCCTTTGTCTGGATTAAAAAGACATGATTTGTGGTGGAAAGGGCCTCAATGGCTTACAGATGATAAAATAATATATCATAAGCCGAACAATATACTCACTGATCTTGAAGCAAAACCTATTAAACTAAATGTGAACCTCAATATAAAGGATAACATAGACAATGACAAGTGGTTCACAGACCAATTTAAGGAATTCAGTACTTTAATGGAACTATTGAGAACCATTACATATTGCAGAAGATTTTTGAACTTTAAGAGAATAAATGAGATGAGTACAAATATTACTACCACAGAATTTGAAAAATCTTTATTTACATGCATAAAAATAGTACAGTTAGAAGAATTTGGGGAAGAAATAAAATAAATAGGAACTAATGGTACAGTAAAGGCAACAAGCACATTAAAATCGTTGAA
Source organism: Byasa hedistus (assembly GCA_029286795.1). Taxonomy (NCBI): domain Eukaryota; kingdom Metazoa; phylum Arthropoda; class Insecta; order Lepidoptera; family Papilionidae; genus Byasa; species Byasa hedistus. Next base: position 32,227 of record JAGSMW010000050.1, on the reverse strand, counting down.
TCCTTACCTGGATGAGGTCAACATCTTGAGGGTGGGCGGACGTTTGAGACACTCCCATTTGGATGAACAAAGCAAGCATCCGATCATCCTTGGAACTAAAAACAATTTAACTCCATTGATCATTGCAGATGCACACTTAAGGACATTGCACGGAGGAGTACAACTTATGCTGTGCTATCTGCGATCAAAATATTGGATTATCCGGGCTAAGAACACCGTCAAGACATACATACACAAGTGCATAATATGTGCCAGACACAACGCTACCGCTCGAACTCAGGTCATGGGTGATTTACCAAAAGAAAGGGTAACACCAGCAAGGCCCTTTCTTCACAGTGGCGTAGACTTTGCTGGGCCATTTAATATTTTAATGCACAAGGGCAGAGGAGCAAAGGCCACCAAGGCGTACATTTCAATCTTCGTGTGTATGTCCACCAAGGCTATTCATTTAGAACTAGTCAGCGACATGACGTCTGAAGCTTTCATAGGAGCCTTTAAAAGGTTCACTTCTCGCAGAGGAAAATGTAGTCATATATGGAGCGATCAGGGTAGAAACTTTGTTGGTGCAAATAAGGAACTAGTTGCTGCCTGGAAGGACGCCAACATGCATTTTTCTGGTGTAGTAGCTAGATCATTAGCAGATGACGGAACTCAATGGCACCTAATACCAGCATACAGTCCACATATGGGAAGCCTCTGGGAGGCCGGCGTGAGATCCATTAAGAGCCATCTGAAGCGCATACTCACCACACATTTGACGTACGAAGAGTTGATGACAGTGTTGTGTGAAATCGAAGCTTGTCTCAACTCAAGGCCACTGTGTCCTCTAGATGATACTGATCCTACACAAATTAAACCACTCACCCCTGGTCATTTCCTGATTGGTGAAGCACCCATCGTTGTACCCTCTCCAGACTTAAGTCACCGAAAAATAAGCAATTTGTCACGATGGCAGTACACACAAAAGCTGTTGCGAGACTTCTGATCTCGTTGGCAGAATGAGTATCTTTCCCGGCTGCAGCAACGCCCAAAATAGCTAAAGAAACAACGAGAGTTGGCTGTGGGAGATATCATACTTATAAAAATGGACAATCTGCCTCCAGGAAAATGGTCTTTAGGTCGGGTAATGGAAAAACATCCCGGAGCTGATGGACATACGAGAGTGTATAGTGTGAAGAGTGGTGACACGATAACCAGGAGACCTGTGACGAAGCTCTGTTATTTGCCGGTTGATACGGAATAATTATAAGTTTAGTTTTCTGTACTTACTTAAGTTTTGTATTTTTTTTCTCTAGTTAGTTTAAGCATACCTTAATGTTTGTTTTAGAAAGGCCTACACGTCCTTTGGTGGGCGGCATGTTATACGCTTAGATTTAAGTCAGTTGCCAATACAAGCTTGTGAGAGTAAGACGTCTTTTATTCACCTCCAGACGAACAGAGAAAATTGAACCTTACACTACATAACAATGGATGAGACTGTGTTATATGCAATGGGTAAACATTCGACACCAATTTCACATGGTGTTTATTGACGTGGATGGTGACGCCTTCTAGCTAATATTTTGTTATGGCGATAGATTTATAATACAAAAGCGGTAATAAGTTTTACGCCTGCCCATAACAATGTAGCTGCCAGTCTTCTTGCCCTATCGCTACATCGCCTTTCAAACCGAAACACAGAAATGTTTACACACATACATATGATCCCTTGCAATAGACGAGTTAATGAAGGCTTACTCTAACTACAAGAAGACTGGTAAAGATCGATTAAAATCATCATACATAGAATCAAGGCTTGAAATCTTAGAGAAACTAATGGAAGCTTTCACCAAAACACACTTCGACATTGTTTCAAGTGTCAAGAGAGATGAGAAGTTGAAGCTACCTTACTTCATTGAGGATATATACAGCAAATTCGAAGATATTTACACCGATTATAAAACTAAGATGAAGGATGACTTGTTAGAGTACGCTGCAAAGACGCCTTCACCAACACTGTCTAGCCCATCAATTCCATCTCGCACAGAGGTTAAATTGCCGCAAATTCAGTTGCCAAAATTCTCCGGATTGTACGATGAGTGGCAGACATTCTACGACATGTTTACGTCACTAATACACAAAAACTCCACTTTAAGTTCAGTACAAAAACTACATTACCTCAAGAGTAGTCTTTCTGGTGAGCCTGAAAATCTGTTAAAATATTCTCAACTACCGACAGCAATTATGAAGAGGCGTTCAATCAATTAACTCGCCGATACAACAATAAGAGATATAATTGCAACCAAATAATGACACGTTTGTTCTCTCAACGAAACGCAAACGAATCAGCTCAGTCCATTAAACAACTTATTGATGTAACAACATCTTCACTCAAATCTTTAGAGAATCTTGGCGTCAATACAGAGTCTTGGGACGTTATCATCAACTACATGGTGGTGTCTCGTCTTGACTCAGAATCTCGCAAACTGTGGTAGATGCAAATCAGTCAATTAGACTCAGAGAGGTTGACCACTTGGGATGAGCTAGTGAAGTTTTTAGAGACAAGATTTCGCACATTCGAGATGATCAGCTGTAGCAACAAAGCAGCAATAAAGCCCCAGAGAGACCATCTAGCTAACCCCAAAGCAAAGGCATTTCACTCAACCACACTAGAAGACAACAAGTTTAACGTCAGCTGCAGAATGTGTAATAATAAACATTTACTGTATCAATGCAAGCAGTTTGGAAAACAGTCTCCTAAAGAGCGATCCGAATTTATACAATCAAAGAGGCTGTGCTTCAACTGTTTTGCACCTAGTCATTCCGTAAAAGAATGCCGCGCGACAGCATGTTGCCGCCGCTGCGGTAGAAGACATCATACACTGCTGCATTTTGAGAGAGACGAGAAGCAATCGGAGAATAAATCTGGTACCTCTTCATCAACTGTAGAAGCAAATGCACCTACAGCAAATGTGGTGGCTCATTTGGTTACAGAGAAAAATCACAGAGAAACGCTCTTGGCTACTGCAGTAGTTAGAGCACGATCAACAAATGGCTACTCACAAATCGTTTGAGTTTTGATTGATCCACGTTCAGAAGGGTCGTTCATCACAGAGGCCACTGCCCAGTTGCTAGGCCTAAAGAGAATCCCCATCAACGGCGTAGTATCTGGAATAGGAGACAGCCCAGCAAGATCAAAGACAATGGTGTCATTAAGTGTGGAGCCTATCCACAATTCAAAGTATTCGGTACAATTTGATGCTTATGTATTGAGAAAACTGACATCATTTAGCTGGAAATTAAGAGTGTTTCACTAGCTGATCCATGTTACGGGTCACCTGCTAAAATCGACTTAATACTAGGAGTCGACGTTTATGAAGAGATCATATTAGAAGGCCTTATGAAACACCCATCAGGAAAGGGTCCCATAGCACAAGAGACAACGCTTGGGTGGATTCTTTCAGGTAGAGTGAGACAAGAGTCATCATCATGCAATACTAAAGTCATTGGCTTTCACATACGAACCAGAGAAGATGATTTACTAAAACAATTTTGGGATTTAGAAAGAGAACCAGATGCGATCTATAAGAAATTTACTAAAGAAGAAATTAAGTGTGAAGAACTATTTGAATCTACTACAGCTAGAGATAGCGAAGGACGCTATGTAGTTCACCTACCATTTAAAGATTCAAAACCAAAATGTGTAGAAGGAAAGTCGAAAGATATAGCTAAGAGAAGATTTCAGTACTTAGAAAGAAAATTGGAAAGATGTCAATCATTAAAAGAAGAGTATACAAAGGTGATAGATAACTATAAAACGCAGAATCACATGATACAAATCGTAGTCGAGACAGAAATCAACAATCGAAAGGCCGTGTACCTTCCCCACCATGCCGTCGTGCGAGAAGATAAACAAACCTCTAAAGTTCGTATAGTATTCGACGCCTCTTGCAAAGGAGTAAACAATGTCTCATTGAATGACTGTTATTAGTTGGACCTAAGCTGCAGCAAGACTTGCGCCATATTTTAATGAGGTGGAGACGTCATCCCTTTTGTATAATGGCTGATCTGGTACAGATGTATCGATCGACAAGTGCGCGTACGTGACGAGCATTCGGACTTTCAGAGAATCTTATGGCGGCCAAACAGCACCGGCCCCATAGAACATTACAAACTTTCGAGACTTACATTTGGGACTGCATGCGCTCCATATTTAGCTGTGAAAGCTTTGCAGCAATTAGCAAAGGATGAAGAAGTCAAGTACCCAACTGCTTCAAAAATCACTTTGCATGATTACTATGTGGATGATCTTCTAACAGGAAGCGAAACAGAGAAGGAGGCAGTAGAGACTTATGAGGAAATGAACAACTTGATGAGTTTGGGTGGGTTCTGTTTACAAAAGTGGTGCAGTAATAGTAGTGAGCTAATGAGTCGTGTTCAAGAAGAAAGTAAGAGATCAAATCCATCCATGACGTTTAAAATAAATAATTTAATTAAGGTGTTAGATATTTGTTGGAAAAGAAACACCGATAACTTCGAATACACATTACAATTACCTGAGATGAATGACAAGCTGACAAAGCGTAAAATTCTTTCTCAAATTGCCAGACTGTATGACCCAATGGGCTGGATCGCACCGGTCATTGTTTTAGCAAAAATCTTTATCCAAACATTGTGAAGAGCCAAATTGGATTGGGACGAGGAGGTAACAGCGGAACTCTACACAGAGTGGTGTTCGTTTAGAGAGAGCCTTAGTGGTGTTCAAAGTTTAGGCATACCACGATGGCTACGCTGTCACAAAGAAGATGATGTAGAGCTTCACGCGTTTGCAGATAGCTCCCAATCTGCTTATGCCGGCGTTGTTTACCTGAAGGTGAGAGATGGGACCGGAAAGGTTCATGTCAACTTAATCACGGCAAAGACAAAGGTTACCCCTGTAGAGAAAGAGATTAGCATCCCGAGACTGTAGTTATGCGCAGCGTTGCTTGCAACCAAGCTATTATACGAAGTTTACCAAGTGATGTCAATCCCCAAAGAGAAACTGCACGCATGGTCGGATTCAACTGTGGCGCTAGCCTGGATTAAAGAGAGCCAACTAGATGGAACAGTCGCATTCTGACCGCCCTAGCGTCAACACCGTTTTTAAAGCGCTCCGCGTTCAAAAATCAGAAAGTGTGGTAAAAGTTGCTCGGATTTTTATGTGCCATACATCAAAAGTTGAGTCAAAAGAAATTAAACAAATCTAAATTTAGTATCAATAATTATTTTTGGAAAATATTAATTAATTTATTCAAAATTCTAAATTCAAAATTTTAAAAGTACTGGGAGTGGGGAAGTGACTACTCGATTGAGCCTTTCTTAATCGGGTCACATCTTCGCCATCTTTTAATATTTCGTCAAAGTGAAAATCAATATATTTAATAAAACTATTCTAAATTACTATTCTAATTTAGAATAGTTTTTTTTTTTTTTTTTTAAATAAATAAAAAAAAAAAAAAAAATATTCTTAATTCTATTTATACCATTATTTTCGGCCTAATTTATTTTATTATATTTTTAATTAATTTTTATAAAGTACCTCAAACCGCCACTCACTAGTATAGTGAGACTGTGGTTTATTGACCCAGTCACTTAGTTATAAGTGCGAGTGTGTGTGTGAGACACCCACAGCCCAAGTCCCGTGTGACGTCAGTGTTGTGACGTCACTGCGGGGCGCCGCGCGCGACAGCGTCACGGTTGTGACGTACGCGCGTAGCTGCTCGGACCGCCCACTCGTATTCGAAGGGGCGGGGCTTAGTGACGAAGGAGCATTGGGGTGTGGCCATTGTAACGAAAGATAGTCCTACAGACTATAGGCCGTATTTATACTGCGATAAGGTGCAATATTAGCACTTAGGCCTATTTTAAAATCATTTTATTTTTATTATACACTCGTAGGTTAAGTCTTATTGAATGACATAGGCCTTATTGCAATAGATTTAAGTTTTAAATTGCTTTTGCATTAGTTTTAAGTTTTAAACATATTGTATTGATTGACATTGCCTTATTGCAATAGGATTAAGATTTTAATAGTTGTACAAGGCTATTGCCGCAGATTGTGCCCTTATTGGCTTAGGTTAAGATTTTAATTGTACGACTGATTTTTACAGACTGACGAGTCCCCCTGGCTCCCTCCCCTAGTAGAATGATTCGCACTCCTTCCAAGAGGTCGGACGCTGGCGACGTGAGTCTGCCCAGTGGGGCAGACGAGGTTGTAAGGTTGAGCACGTCGCCAGAAAATGAAGGAGCGCGCAGTGGGAGCGTCCGTAGGAGTGTGGGGGAATGGGAGCAGGTGAAGGAGAGGAGGAAGCTGTCTCCCCGGAAGGTCGTCCCGGTACCGAAAGGTAAGCCGCGCGTAGCCCTTTCCCAGGACACCAACCTGGTGGAGGAGCGGTCACCGGCGGTCGCGGCCGCGGGCGCGGGGGGCTCCCCGAAAGGGGCTAAGCCCGCGCCTGCGGACCGCGAATAAAAAAAAAAAAAAAAAAAAAAAAAAAAAAAAAAAAAAAAAAAAAAAAAAAAAAAAAAAAAAAAAAAAAAAAAAAAAAAAAAAAAAAAAAAAAAAAAAAAAAAAAAAAAAAAAAAAAAAAAAAAAAAAAAAAAAAAAAAAAAAAAAAAAAAAAAAAAAAAAAAAAAAAAAAAAAAAAAAAAAAAAAAAAAAAAAAAAAAAAAAAAAAAAAAAAAAAAAAAAAAAAAAAAAAAAAAAAAAAAAAAAAAAAAAAAAAAAAAAAAAAAAAAAAAAAAAAAAAAAAAAAAAAAAAAAAAAAAAAAAAAAAAAAAAAAAAAAAAAAAAAAAAAAAAAAAAAAAAAAAAAAAAAAAAAAAAAAAAAAAAAAAAAAAAAAAAAAAAAAAAAAAAAAAAAAAAAAAAAAAAAAAAAAAAAAAAAAAAAAAAAAAAAAAAAAAAAAAAAGCGCTCCGCGTTCAAAAATCAGAAAGTGTGGTAAAAGTTGCTCGGATTTTTATGTGCCATACATCAAAAGTTGAGTCAAAGAAATTAAACAAATCTAAATTTAGTATCAATAATTATTTTTGGAAAATATTAATTAATTTATTCAAAATTCTAAATTAAAAATTTTAAAAGTACTGGGAGTGGGGAAGTGACTACTCGATTGAGCCTTTATTAATCGGGTCACATCTCCGCCATCTTTTAATATTTCGTCAAAGTGAAAATCAATATATTTAATTAAACTATTCTAAATTCTATTTATACCATTATTTTCGGCCTAATTTATTTTATTATATTTTTAATTAAACTATTCTAAATTCTATTTATACCATTATTTTCGGCCTAATTTATTTTTATTATATTTTTAATTAAACTATTCTAAATTCTATTTATACCATTATTTTCGGCCTAATTTATTTTTATTATATTTTTAATTAAACTATTCTAAATTCTATTTATACCATTATTTTCGGCCTAATTTATTTTATTATATTTTTAATTAATTTTTATAAAGTACCTCAAACCGCCACTCACTAGTATAGTGAGACTGTGGTTTATTGACCCAGTCACTTAGTTATAAGTGCGAGTGTGTGTGTGAGACACCCACAGCCCAAGTCCCGTGTGACGTCAGTGTTTTGACGTCACTGCGGGGCGCCGCGCGCGACATAGCGTCACGGTTGTGACGTACGCGCGTAGCTGCTCGGACCGCCCACTCGTATTCGAAGGGGCGGGGCTTAGTGACGAAGGAGCATTGGGGTGTGGCCATTGTAACGAAAGATAGTCCTACAGACTATAGGCCGTATTTATACTGCGATAAGGTGCAATATTAGCACTTAGGCCTATTTTAAAATCATTTTATTTTTATTATACACTCGTAGGTTAAGTCTTATTGAATGACATAGGCCTTATTGCAATAGATTTAAGTTTTAAACATATTGTATTGATTGACATTGCCTTATTGCAATAGGATTAAGATTTTAATTGTACGACTGATTTTTACAGACCGACGAGTCCCCCTGGCTCCCTCCCCTAGTAGAATGATTCGCACTCCTTCCAAGAGGTCGGACGCTGGCGACGTGAGTCTGCCCAGTGGGGCAGACGAGGTTGTAAGGTTGAGCACGTCGCCAGAAAATGAAGGAGCGCGCAGTGGGAGCGTCCGTAGGAGTGTGGGGGAATGGGAGCAGGTGAAGGAGAGGCTGGCCAAGGCAGGAAGGGGCCTGGACATGGAGGCGGTTAAGAGCCGCGACCCGCTGGTCATGATTAGGGACGTCATGTCCTATAACACGGATGAGGACATAGTGAAGGCGCTCCGGACCCAGAACCAACATCTGCTGGGTGACGTCCCTGAGAAGGATTGGCGGGTCGAAGTCCGTTTCAGGCGGAGAGCGCGAAACCCGCTTATGTCCCACGTGGTGATGCGAGTTTCGCCCAGACTCTGGGGCCGCCTCACAGACTCTGGAACGGTACACGTGGATCTCCAGCGCGTGCGTGTGCACGACCAATCCCCGCTGGTCCAGTGCACTCGCTGCTTGGGGTACGGCCATAGTAAGAGGCTCTGCACCGAACATGAGGATCGGTGCATCCACTGCGGCGGCCAGCACCTGAGGAGCGAGTGCCCGGACTGGGCTGCAGGGAAACCTCCCGCCTGCCGGAACTGCCGTAAGGGTAAGGCGGACCGGTGGGACCACGGGGCGTTCGACGAGATCTGCCCTGTCCGGAGACGGTGGGACGCCATAGCCCGGGCGTCCATTGCTTACTGCTAAGGGCGCCCCGGGGGCCGACCGCAATAACCGGGTGGGGCACCACCAGTACCGCGTTGTTCAGTTGAATCTGCAAAGGTCCAAGCTCGCCACAGCTGAGCTGATCTGCGAGGCGCCGAAGAGAGGGTGGGCGTTCGCCCTGGTCCAGGAGCTTAACATCGGCAACTGCGGTGAGATGCGACAACACCCGGGGACAAGGGCGGTACAATGTGTCGGTCGGGGCGCCTTGGAGGTTGTCAAGGCCGCCGTTGTGCTGTTCGACGATACCATCGATATCACTCAATGTCCCGATCTCACGACGGGCCACATTGCTGCGGCCCGTCTGAGAACCCGGGCTTGGGAGATAGGGGTGGTATCCGTCTACCTGGCGCCTAACAAGCCGCTCTCGCCGTACCTGGATCAAATCGGCGAAGCCGTACAGGGCTCGGGGACTGACAACGCGATACTGGGTGGCGACGCGAACGCCCATAACACCGAGTGGGGCAGCCAGTCTGCTGATCGGCGTGGGATTGAGCTTGCAGCCGCACTCGATGAGCTGGGGTTCCACGTGTTGACCCGGGGGCCTGAGTACCGGGCGGTGTTGAAGCCTATCGTATTGTATGCGGCGAGTGCATGGGCGCCGGCGGCTAAAAAGCTGTCGGTCCGAAGGCAGCTCGGCGCGAGCCGGAGGGGTTTCGCGCAGAACATCGCGCGGACCCACCGGACCGCGTCGTTGCATTCGGCCCTAGTACTTGCCGGGCTGCTTCCGCTGGACCTCCGCGTCCATGAAGCAGCTGCCTTACTTGAGGTGAAGCGCGGCTATTCCCGGCAAGTAATAGGCGACCGACAGCTGGAGGTGCCGGCATGCTATAAGAGTCTACCACACCCGTCTGGTCAGGTTGGTGTGGAGTACTCCTGCCTGGGGGGTAGTGTGGAGGAAGACCAGCTTGCCACCTCGGCTGCCGACATTACCATCTTTACCGACGGCAGCCGCATCGACAACAAGGTGGGCGCGGCGTCCTGCGGTATGCGGGGCGCCGCGGAGGCGATGACCAGAGAGCTCAAGCTGGGCGGATTCTGCACCGTCCTCCGGGCAGAGCTGCTGGCTTGGGTGGAAGAGACGGGGTACGCGGCCAGCGAGTCATCGCAGACCATCGCGATTAGGAGCGACTCGAGGTCCGCCCTCGACATAGTCCGAAAACCCGACACCCTCCACCCCTTAGCGTTAAGAGTGAAAGAGAATGTAATGAAAGCATGAGAGATAGGGATGTAAGACTGTATTGGGTGAAAGCGCACGCGGGGAGGGAGGGAAATGGAAGGGCGGACCAGCTGGCCAAGGATGCGGCCCTAAAGAGCAAGAGATGATTGGAATACGAGGACTGTCCTTTTTCCTTCGTCAAGCGTCAGTTCCGTTGGAGACGCTTGACGAGGGCAATAGACGGTATAAGGAAGGCATGACGGCTTCAACACCGTGGACAGCTTTCCCGGACTCGTGGCAGCCTACTGGATCCCGCGCCGTGTAGAGCTGGACACGGTACTGGTCCAGATGTTCGCTGGGCACGGGGGATTCGGTGAGTACCTTCGTAGGTCAAACTCAAGGAGAGTCCCTCGTGCCTATGCGACCCGACCGAGGGACAGACCGTGTCCCGGATGATCACCAGCCGTCCTTTACGGTAGGGAGCGCTATGACTGCCGGATGGAGCTGGGGCAGGACATAGACGCGGGTACGATCGCCTCCCTGATGAGTGACGACGGATGTCGCCGCGTATTCCTGAAGTACTGCAAAAAGATCATGGCGGATACAATACAGAGAAATAAGACCAAAGATAATACCGAAACAGCTGTGATATGATATTATTAAGTTTTAAACTGGAATAGAAATAATAACATAACAACCTGTGATAGTATAATAAAGTTTTAAATTAGTAATAGGGATTTTTAATGGTACAGATCAGAATTGGATACAAAATTTTTATAATGTTATTGTTGTATTTTGTTGTTTTGTTTTATTAGTATACTGTAAATAAAGTAGGATAAGGTTGTTTTTAAAAAATTGTAATTAAATGTGTGTTCTATTCCAGCCAAAGATTTTCATGTATTTCAGGAATTATGAGAACGAGTACGTATGACCTGGATAGGTATAAGTATATAAAAATGTAAGACGATGTCGTCACTCAGCGAGAGGTATGAATGAGGAAGAATGCTAAAGGTATGAAAGCGAGAAATGGAATGTTTGAGAGAAATAGAATGCAAGTAACGACCCTGACCCACAACACGCAGGGGGAATGAATGAAAAAAAATAAAAAAAAAAAAAAAAAAATAACGCCCATAACACCTGGTGGGGCAGCCAGACCGTTGACCAACGGGGAACGGACGTAGAAGCAACGCTCGCAATGCTGGGGTTACACGTGTTGAACCGTGGGTCTGAGCCAACGTTCGACACGTATCGGGGCGGTAGACGTTACTCTAGCCGCGTCGATGTTACTGCTTGCTCGACCACTCTGCTCGATCGGGTGGAGGGCTGGCGTCTTGCCGAAGGTGTGTCTTCGTCGGACCACAGGGCAATTCTGTACGAGCTGAGCCTGGTAAAGTCTCGCGGCACAGACATCAGGTGTTCCACACGGAAGTACGCTGCCCATAGGGCAGACTGGGGCGAGTTCAATCGAACTTTCGCCCAGCTGCTCCTAGACCGCGATCTAACGCTCACCGAGGTTGAAACCATCGCCGACAAGGGTGCGTTAGACCGCACTGTCGACCGGTATGTGGAAACCGTGGGGGACGCTTGCGATAAGGTCCTGCCGAAGGCCTCAGGGCGGAAGCGGACAGAATTGCCTTGGTGGTCCGAACAGCTCTCTCTCCTCAAGGCTGCCCTGAGGAAGAATAGACGGATCCCGAACGCGCGGCCGGCCCGTAAGGAGTTGGTCTTGCGCGAGTACATCGACGCGAAGGAGACCTATCGCCTCGAAGCACAACGCGCTCAGACCCAAAGCTGGAAGCGGTTCTGCGAGAGGCAAGAGCGCGAAACCATGTGGGACGGCATCTACCGGGTGCTTCGCCGGACGGAGATTAGGCGTGAGGAAGTCCCCCTCGTCCAGTCGGGCACGGTACTGGACGCAGTGGGATCAGCCAGGGTGCTGGCGGAGGCTTTCTTCCCGGAGGATGACCCCGGGGAGGACAATGCGGACCACAGACATGTAAGAGCAAAAGCCGATGATATCAATGCGGGGAGGCAGGATGACCCCTGTGACCCCCCGTTTACGATGGAGGAGCTCCGATGGTCCGTGTCGGCCTTCAATGCCAAAAAAGCCCCAGGCGCTGACGGCCTCACTGCCGACATCTGCCGGAAGGCGATAGCAGTGAACGAACATCTGTTCCTCGCGCTTTCCAACCGGTGCCTCGCTCTGTCCTACTTCCCCAGGCGGTGGAAGGAGGCAGTGGTCGTGGCGTTGCGGAAGCCGGGCAAGGGCACCTACACGCAACCGAAATCCTTCCGCCCCATTGGACTCTTGCCCGTCATGGGCAAAGTCCTTGAGAAGATGCTGGTGCGGAGGATCCGGTGGTACTCTGCATCGTATATTAGTCGCCACCAATACGGCTTTATGCCGCAAAGGAGTACCGAAGACTCCCTCTATGACCTGATCCAGCACGTACGAACTCGGTTGAAGGAGAAGGAAATCGTCGTGCTGGTATCATTGGACATAGAGGGAGCCTTCGATAACGCCTGGTGGCCTGCTATACGATGCAGACTGGCCGAAACTCGCTGCCCCGTGAACGTGCGGCGCCTGGTGGACAGTTATCTAAGTGACCGCCGGGTGCTCGTGCGATACGCGGGGGCGGAGTGGGCCAGAGTGACCACCAAGGGATGCGTGCAGGGGTCCATTGGCGGCCCAACGCTCTGGACCTTCCTTCTGAACCCGCTGTTGGGGGAGGTGACACGTAGCGGGGTGCACTGCCAGGCGTTTGCAGATGACATTGTCCTGGTACTCTCGGGGCAAGAGGCCGGGGACCTCCAACGGCGAGCAAATCAAGCCCTCGCCCTAGTTCATCGCTGGGGCGTCGGTAATAAGTTGAGGTTTGCACCCCATAAAACAAGCATGGTGGTGCTGACCAACAAACTCAAGTACGACGTCCCGGTCTTGCGCATGGGCGGGGAGCTCATAGCGAGGACCCGGGAGGTCCGGATACTCGGCCTCACAGTTGATGATGGGCTCACGTTCAACACTCACGTGAAGAACGTGAGCAAAAAGGTGCAGGGCCTCTATCATCAACTGTGTAGGGCCGCCAAAGTATGGTGGGGGCTGAACCCTGAGGTTATCCGGACAATGTATCTGGCCGTAGTCGAACCGATCATTTTGTATGCAGCGAGTGTCTGGGCGCCGGCGGCAACGAAGCAGCTGGTCCGAAGGCAGCTGGACGCGGTCCAGCGCGGTTTCGTGCAAAAGATCACGCGGGCGCATAGGACCGTGTCTTTGCACTCGGCCCTAATACTTGCCGGGCTGCTTCCCCTGGACCTTCGGGTTCAAGAAGCGGCCACCTTATATGAGATCAAGCGTGGCCGCTCCCGGCAAGTAATAGGTGACCGACAGCTGGAGGTTCCGGTTTGCTTCGAGAGACTCCCGCACCCGTCTGTGCAACTTGGTGTGGGATTCTCCTGCCTGGAGGAGGGGGCCGAGGGGGCCCAGCTTGCCACCTCGGCTGCCGATTCGACCATTTACACCGACGGCAGCCGAATAGACGACAAGGTGGGCGCGGCGTTCTGCGTTTTGCAGGGCGCCGCGGAGGTTGCAAGTAAGAAACTCAAGCTGGGCAACTACTGCACCGTGTTCCAGGCAGAGCTGCTGGCTTTAGTGGAAGCGACGGGGTACGCGGCTAGCGGGTCGTCTCAGTCAGTAGCTATACTGAGCGACTCGCGGTCCGCCCTTCAAATAGTCGCAAGACCTGACACCCTTCATCCCTTAGCTATTAGAGTGAAAGAGAATGTAATGAAAGCAAGAGAGAAAGGGACGGATGTAAAGATGTATTGGGTGAAAGCGCATGCGGGGACGGAGGGGAATGAAAGGGCGGCTCAGCTGGCCAAGGACACGGCCCTAAAGGATAAAAGGAGACCGGTATATGAGGATTGCCCCATTTCATTCGTCAAGCGACAGCTCAGGCTGAACACGCTTGACGAATGGAATAGGAGGTACGTGGAAGGTGTGACGGCGTCTACGACGCGGAAATTTTTCCCGGACGTGGTGTCGGCCTACCGGACACTTCGCCGGGTAGAGCTGGACGCGGTCTTGGTCCAAATGTTCACGGGGCACGGGGGATTCGGGGAGTATCTAGCCCGATTTAAACTCCGGGAGAGTCCCTCGTGCCTTTGTGACCCCGCGGAGGACCAGACCGCGGTGCATGTGATCGCTTCCTGTCCCTTATACGGCAGGGAGCGCATGAATTGTGAAATCGAGATAGGAAGAAAGATATGCGCTGGCAGCTTCGCCTCTCTGATGAGTGAAGACGCTAGTCGTCCAAGGTTTTTAAAATTTTGCAGGGAAACTATAGCCGATGCAACAAAAAGAAATAAAGATTAAGACTGAAATAGAAATAAAATACTGTGATATTAGGATAGGCTATAGTAAGAAATTTTTATATTAGAATGTAAGGAGAGACCAGACTGAGAAATTAGTAGTAAGTATAGACATAGGAAAAACAGAAAAAAGAAAAAAGTAGATTATAAGTGGGATGCTTTCTTACAGGAAAAATGTAAAAGGGATGCTCCACAGGTCTCTCCAAATAAAGGCTGCAAAATGTATGACGGCGGGAGTCTTCACTCCGAGAGCGCGAGGTATGAAAGAAGGAAGAAAATTAGCGAAATGACTGATAGGATGAATGAAAGCGAGAATTAAGTATGGTAGAACTAGGCCCTGACCCAACCACGCAGGGGGATGATGATAAAAAAAAAAAAAAAAAAAAAAACACGATGGAACACCTTCGTGAGCAACAGAGTTTCTGAGATACACATGATGTTGAATCCTCATCAGTGGCGCCATATAGGCACACACGAAAATCCAGCAGACTGTGCATCGAGAGGAATAAAGGGCGCCGATATAATTGGTCTATCACTCTGGTGGCATGGTCCCGAGAGCTTGCATCATAGCATCATGGAGGAGGGTAGTGAGGATAATTATACCACCACTGAAGAGCAAAGACCCATGAAGACCTTAACTGCTACTGTAGAGAACAAACACAAGAGTATATGGGAGAGATTTTCAAACCTTAATAGAATGTTAAGAGTTGTGGCATATTGCAAAAGATTTATCAACTATAAAACAAAGCATTCTAAAATCATTACTGTGAGGGAATTGGAAGAAGTACTAAGAATTGTCATCAGAGAAACACAGTCAACTTACTTTCAGCAAGAGATACAGCAGTTAAAATCTCAAGGGCATGTGAACAAAAAGAGCACACTGAACACTCTGTGTCCTATTATTGATGATCATGGAATACTTAGAGTTGGTGGTAGAATCAAAGAGTCTGAAGCAAGTTTCGATACCAAACATCCAGTTATTGTACCTAGCGACAGTCATCTCACTAAGCTATTAATATATGATGCTCATCAAAAGACTATGCACGGAGGCCCACAGATAATGCTAAACTATCTTCGTTCTAAGTATTGGGTGATTAGAGCTCGTGAACGTGTAAAGAAACACTATAGAGAGTGCATCAAGTGCTTGAGATTTTCACGTCATACCAATAACCCGTTTATGGGTCAGCTATTCAAGGCCAGATTACAACCTTCCAGACCTTTCAAAGCCTCCGGTGTTGACTTCACTGGATTCATAAACATCAGATTTTCTTCAGGAAGAGGTTCGAAGGCATACAAGGGATACATCTGCATCTTCATCTGCATGGCTACGAAAGCTGTTCATATTGAAGCAGTTTCAGACCTAACATCAAAGGGGTTCATAGCTGCGTTTCATAGATTCGTATCCCGGAGAGGCCAGTGTCAGGATTTATACAGTGATAACGGGACCAATTTTGTGGGAGCTGACAAGGATCTGAGACTGGTGTTCGATCAAGCCAAATCCAGCTTACCCACAGAAATTGCACAAGTCCTAGCTAACGATGGAACACCTTCGTGAGCAACAGAGTTTCTGAGATACACATGATGTTGAATCCTCATCAGTGGCGCCATATAGGCACACACGAAAATCCAGCAGACTGTGCATCGAGAGGAATAAAGGGCGCCGATATAATTGGTCTATCACTCTGGTGGCATGGTCCCGAGAGCTTGCATCATAGCATCATGGAGGAGGGTAGTGAGGATAATTATACCACCACTGAAGAGCAAAGACCCATGAAGACCTTAACTGCTACTGTAGAGAACAAACACAAGAGTATATGGGAGAGATTTTCAAACCTTAATAGAATGTTAAGAGTTGTGGCATATTGCAAAAGATTTATCAACTATAAAACAAAGCATTCTAAAATCATTACTGTGAGGGAATTGGAAGAAGTACTAAGAATTGTCATCAGAGAAACACAGTCAACTTACTTTCAGCAAGAGATACAGCAGTTAAAATCTCAAGGGCATGTGAACAAAAAGAGCACACTGAACACTCTGTGTCCTATTATTGATGATCATGGAATACTTAGAGTTGGTGGTAGAATCAAAGAGTCTGAAGCAAGTTTCGATACCAAACATCCAGTTATTGTACCTAGCGACAGTCATCTCACTAAGCTATTAATATATGATGCTCATCAAAAGACTATGCACGGAGGCCCACAGATAATGCTAAACTATCTTCGTTCTAAGTATTGGGTGATTAGAGCTCGTGAACGTGTAAAGAAACACTATAGAGAGTGCATCAAGTGCTTGAGATTTTCACGTCATACCAATAACCCGTTTATGGGTCAGCTATTCAAGGCCAGATTACAACCTTCCAGACCTTTCAAAGCCTCCGGTGTTGACTTCACTGGATTCATAAACATCAGATTTTCTTCAGGAAGAGGTTCGAAGGCATACAAGGGATACATCTGCATCTTCATCTGCATGGCTACGAAAGCTGTTCATATTGAAGCAGTTTCAGACCTAACATCAAAGGGGTTCATAGCTGCGTTTCATAGATTCGTATCCCGGAGAGGCCAGTGTCAGGATTTATACAGTGATAACGGGACCAATTTTGTGGGAGCTGACAAGGATCTGAGACTGGTGTTCGATCAAGCCAAATCCAGCTTACCCACAGAAATTGCACAAGTCCTAGCTAACGATGGAACAAACTGGCATTTTATTCCCCCGCACGCTCCCAATTTTGGAGGGCTGTGGGAGGCCGCGGTAAAATCAACCAAGGCACACTTAAAGAGAGTTATCGGCGATTCAACCTTAACTTTTGAGGAGCTAACCACAGTTCTTAATCAGATTGAAGCGTGCTTAAATTCGCGCCCCATCTCATATTTGAGCGACGTTCCTGGTGATCCTCAACCATTGACGCCCGGCCATTTCTTGGTTGGAGAACAGTTAGTGGCCATACCAGACGAAAATCATTCAAACGCACAAGTAACCGGTTTGACTAGATGGAAGATTATGCAAAGGATGGTGAATGACTTTTGGCGAAAGTGGTCAGATGAATACTTGGTCAGTTTGAACCAACGTTATAAATGGTCAACCAAGAAGACAGAACCAGAATTAGAAGATATTGTAATTATCAGAGACCACAATCTTCCTCCAACAAAATGGTTGCTGGGCAGAGTGGTTCAGAAACATCCTGGCCAAGACAACATAACTAGAGTTCTGAGTATTAAAACCAAGACCGGTATAGTAAAGCGTCCCACTAATAAAGTCACTATTTTGCCTATGGCTTAACATAAGAAATTTGTTGCACATTTATTAATGTTTAGCCTAGTTCATAATTTAATTTTAGTGTGTTTAGTGTTTTTCTTTTCTATTTCTTATTTTCTGTCCTCTTTTGTGCCCATTCAAAACGGTGGGCGGCTTGTTAAGTTTTTTGAGCAAGTTAAAAAAAAAATTAGTGAAAGGACAAGTCCTTTGGTGGGAAGAAATATTAATATTAGTTTAAGTTGAGACATTTTACAACTTTATTGTACGGCGACTATGCACCGTCGCATACCAGATGGCGCTGTCAACAATTTAAAAGTCGCTGTAGAGAGTTTGTTATTGTTAAGGTCATGGATGATAGTTTTTCAATAAATGAGTTCAAAAGTATATCTATAGTAGTGTGTATTATTTAGTGCTGACACAATCATTACATTTCAAGTGCTTATACTATTGGGCATTGCCGTATGAATTGATCCTCGGCCGTTTATTCACTTCAATACATTATGCCTGCATTTTTTTAATATTTCGGACAATCACTCCTGGTAAAAGCTGAACTGGATCATTTGATGCGTTTTTAGAATAGAAGGTGGAATAAAGTGCACTTAGCAATTTGGCAACTACAAGCGGCACTCGGCGTCAACATTTTAAATACCTGTCAAATGAATACCCGGCACATTAATGAACGTCTGTAGTAAAACTAAAAGGAAACGAGAACACTTTACCTTAAAGGCACCGCAGATTTCCTTAAATAATATGTCGTACTAAAAAATAGTGCTGTGAATGTTTTTTCATTCAATTTACAGGTGCTGCGTTTTATTATTATGTAAATTGGGCAGACGTTTTGGAGTCACATGTAAGGTTGAATATGTGCGATACAATAAGTAACAATTATTTGAAAAATTTGTTCACGTAGACTATAAATGGCGGGGGATAAACTTATCAAGTTAGGTTTACTAAATGCGGGGTCTTTAGCTACAAACCACGATGAATTTCTTGTTGCTATGGGTGAACACTCTGTGGATATTATGGCTATAAACGAGACGTGGCTGCGCATTGGAGAGGAGGGAAAGGCTCCGACAGTTCCAGGATATCGGCTACGACACAAACCGAGGCCGGTTACATCTCATGAGGGTAGGGGCGGGGGGGTTGCCTTTTATATTAAATCAGGTTTAAACGTACGCTTAAGAAGTCACCCCAGTCGCGAGTCGTAAGCGTACTCGAGCGCACGGACTGGTACTTACGTTTACGCAGTGTTTTTTTTGTGCTTACTACCCGGTTTTTTATTTTTTTTTGTTTCACGAATTTATAGGCGATGGATGATGATGATGAAAGTGACTTTAGTGATTTTAGTGATAGAGAGGTAGATAGAGAAATTGGATTAGAGGATAGGGATAATCCAAAGAGTGAAGAAATTTTGCCTGAAGTAATAAATAACTCTGGGCTAAAAGATGCTCGATCTTTTCGCCCAGAAAAAAGAATAAGAAGTGAAGGTACGGAATGTGATGAAGAAGGTTTTATAGCGGTTGGAAAAAAGAAACAGAAATCAATAAACAGCAAAAGAGATAATTCAAAAGAAGAAATATTTCCGGAAGTTTGCATGACGTCACTAAATCTTATTCCAAAACAAATAAAATTAGCAAAACTGTTAAACGCCGAAAATATAAACAAAATATTAAGAATAAAATACCGAAACCCTTATAAGGTATTTATAAGATTTGAAACAAAAAGAGCACACTGAACACTCTGTGGATATTATGGCTATAAACGAGACGTGGCTGCGCATTGGAGAGGAGGGAAAGGCTCCGACAGTTCCAGGATATCGGCTACGACACAAACCGAGGCCGGTTACATCTCATGAGGGTAGGGGCGGGGGGGTTGCCTTTTATATTAAATCAGGTTTAAACGTACGCTTAAGAAGTCACCCCAGTCGCGAGTCGTAAGCGTACTCGAGCGCACGGACTGGTACTTACGTTTACGCAGTGTTTTTTTTGTGCTTACTACCCGGTTTTTTATTTTTTTTTGTTTCACGAATTTATAGGCGATGGATGATGATGATGAAAGTGACTTTAGTGATTTTAGTGATAGAGAGGTAGATAGAGAAATTGGATT
Organism: Byasa hedistus; assembly: GCA_029286795.1. NCBI lineage: Eukaryota > Metazoa > Arthropoda > Insecta > Lepidoptera > Papilionidae > Byasa > Byasa hedistus. The sequence goes on along the minus strand of JAGSMW010000050.1, from coordinate 12,603 downwards.
AGAGGATAGGGATAATCCAAAGAGTGAAGAAATTTTGCCTGAAGTAATAAATAACTCTGGGCTAAAAGATGCTCGATCTTTTCGCCCAGAAAAAAGAATAAGAAGTGAAGGTACGGAATGTGATGAAGAAGGTTTTATAGCGGTTGGAAAAAAGAAACAGAAATCAATAAACAGCAAAAGAGATAATTCAAAAGAAGAAATATTTCCGGAAGTTTGCATGACGTCACTAAATCTTATTCCAAAACAAATAAAATTAGCAAAACTGTTAAACGCCGAAAATATAAACAAAATATTAAGAATAAAATACCGAAACCCTTATAAGGTATTTATAAGATTTGAAACAAAAAAAGATGCAGAAAAATTAATGAAATGTAAACAATTAGCAGATCTGGGATTTAGATGTCAATTAACTGATGAGATGAATTTAAGCTGTGGTATTATCCGAAATATTGACTTGGACGTAGAAGAAAAAGAAATGCTCGAGTCTTTTCAATGTGAATATGATATTATATCGATAAGGAGGTTAAATCGTATAGCTCCTGATAATACATGGACGGCAAGTGAAACTGTACGTATATGTGTGAAAGGAATTAATCTACCTTCCTACGTTACAGGTTTTGGATGCCGGTTTAAGGTTGAATCCTACACGTTTCCAGTAACACAATGCTCAAACTGCTGGAGTTTTGGTCATATGGCACGTTTTTGTCCAGTTAAAAATACCTTATGCCCTAAGTGTGGTAAAAAACATGCAAACTGCGATACGGAACCGAAAGATTTCAAATGCGTTAACTGTGGGGGAGATCATATGGCCTTAAATAAAATATGTCCAATGTTTATAAAAGAAAAGGAAATACGAACTATCATGAGCAAGGAAAACCTTACTTATAAAAATGCTCTCTTGCGATACAGAGAAACACTACACTCATCTACTCACAAAAATACAAGTTAAGTAGAAGAAAAACTATACAAGGCAGAATTTAGAGACAGTAAATATACGCGAAGAAAATTCTAATGGAAACTTGAATCAAAATGGAGAAGAAAAAAGGAAAAACCATAATAAAAAGATTCAAGGATTCTTAAAATATTTTTATGAGTGTATCGTAGCCTTTGCGTGTAATTTTGTAGCTGGTAATACTTGTTTGAATGATATACTTAAAAAATATTATTGGAATTTATTGTCCATCATCGGTTAGAACTACGATGTCTGACTGGGATAATTTACTTGCAAGCTTTTCTAGATCCACTATAATAGCAGGCGATTTTAATGGACATTTTTTGAATTGGTCAAATAAAGTTGACTCAAGAGGAAGACAGATAGCAAATTCATCGTTAGAACATGGGTTTATCTCCTTAAATAATGACAGCGATACAAGAATTAAATTAGTCAATAACACAGTTCAGAGATCATCTCCTGATATCACTTTCGTATCATCAGATATCTACTTATATTGTTCCAACTGGACGGTTACAAATGAATGCCTAGGTAGTGATCATCTTATAATCAAGTTCTCGTTTAAATATAAAGACTGTGCCGAACAAAACGGGTTCGGGAGCCCGCGGCACAATGTCTCCGTGAACTACGTGCTACTCGCTTACCTCACACGCGCCCGCGTCGCTCCTTGTAGACGTCTTCAAGATTGTCACGTCCGTCAGTCAGTCAGTCAGTACCAGTATCCTGATGCGAGCCAAAGCCGTTCCTGCTGCAACCCCCTGTAGTGGCAGCGCAGCTCGCCTCCCGGTACACCGCTAAGCAATCGAACCGCGGACCGTAACACTAGCTGAACGTGCTGACCCGCGCGAGACCACGTCCGAACTCGACCTCGCTACCGCGCGACAACTAACCGACTCTCTCCCCGCACCAGCCCGCGCGTCCGTCCAATACGGAGGGGTATTTACCGATACCCGCTGGTGCGAGGAGAAAAATATAAAAAATTGTGGGTCGTACCCACAGCCGTACTATGTACCTATTCCGAACAGTCCCCCGCCCCAGCCAGGCAATACCTGGCTGAGTTCAAATCCCTGAACCGTTAATCTAAGCTACAGGTAGTCGGGAGAGAGTTGCCACTGCTCGATTTAGCACGGAGTTGCCCACTAAAACCTCTGCAACTCGAGGAACACCATCTGCGCCTAGGAACAGCCTCAGGATTCGCCCCCGTCTCCACGAGAGCGTTGGCATATTCGTTTCCTTAACTAGGACGAGATCCCCAACCTTAGGTGGGTCAGTTTTGTCACACCATTTGACTCGTTGCTGCAATAAATGTAGATATTCCATGCTGAATCTTCGCCAAAAGCTTTGTGAAAGCTGTTGCAGCAGCTCAAAACGAGTCAACCGTTTCAATGGTGTGTTTTCGAAAGGGTACTCCGGTAACGCTGTGAGAGGACCTCCAATCAAAAAATGACCTGGGGTCAAAACCTCCAAGTCATTTGGATCCGATGACACAGGACACAGTGGTCGCGAATTAAGAACGGCCTCAATCTTGCAAAATATTGTAGCTAATTCTTCGAAGGTTAGCACCGTTTCACCAATAACTCGCCGAAGATGAGTTTTTGCAACCTTCACCACTGCCTCAAAAATTCCACCCCAGGAGGGAAATGCGGGGGGATCAAATCTCCATTCTATACCGCGTTTAGACATCTGGCAACCAATTGAATCCTGATTACCCTTTAAAAAGGTGTAGACCTCCGAGAGGTACCGATCGCTACCCTTGAAGTTTGTCCCGCAGTCGGACCGAATTAAACTCGGTAACCCACGACGACTAACAAAGCGGGACAAACAAGCGATGAAAGCCTCGGTGCTTAACGCCGAGACTACCTCTAGATGTACGGCCTTGGTCACAAGGCAAACAAATACGCACAGATAGGCCTTCGTCACCTTTGCATTCCTTAGCGTAGAGGACTTCACCAAAAACGGACCTGCAAAATCCGTACCCACTCCAGAAAAAGGCCTTGAAGCCCTCACCCGATCTGGAGGCAGGTCACCCATTTGTGGTTGCACTATCGCCGCCTTCAATTTATAACACGGAATGCACCGAAAAATAACCTTCCGTATCACTCTCCTAGCCGACAAAATCCAGAACTCCCTTTGGAGGATGGCCAGGAGTGTCGTCAATCCTGCATGAGAACCTTTCACGTGACGATCGGTTATTAAGAGTTGCACCAGACTACCATCCTTGGGCAACAGGAGGGGATGCCGAGCTTCGTAAGGCAAATCTGCGTTACGAAGTCTACCACCTACTCGTACCAGACCTTGATCATCAATAAAGGGGTTGAGGTGTGCAATAGCACCCTTCAACTTCATCTGCCCTTTTTGCAAACTATGTATTGTAGTTTGGAATTTATTTTCCTGTTCCTGTCGTACCCAGAACAACAGGGCTTCTCGTCTCTCTTCCGGGGTGAGCACTGTCGAGGATCGCCTATCCGACCTTTGCCGAGCGTTGCGTGCGAATCGTCTAACCCATCCTGTTACTCCTAACAACTTGTCAAGGGAGCTGAACCGTTCTAGCAATTCCGAAAAATCTTGCTGCGGCTCCCTCTGCACAGCTAAAGCCCGAAGTCCTGGAAGGGGCTCCACGGAGTCCACCACATTATGGGGCCAGCAACCTTCAGGTTCACACAACCAGGCTGGACCCCACCACAGAGGATGATCTAGAATGGCCGAAGAGTCGCAGCCCCGTGAGGCGCAATCTGCTGGATTAAACTCCCCAGGAACATGTCTCCAATCAATACCAACCGCCGATTCCCGAATTTGAGAAACTCTATTAGCCACAAATACCTCTAATGCATGGACCGATGCTCGCAGCCAACAAAGAACAATCTGGCTGTCAGTCCACGCATAAACCGTTTCGATGTCCATCGTCTGCCTTAACGTTGAAACCACGTGATTCAAAAGCCTAGTTAGAAGCAATGCTCCTGACAATTCCAACTTGGGTATAGTGAGGCGTGTCCGAATAGGCGCAACCTTACTCTTGGCCAGAACCAACTTTACCGTGACCGCACCATACCTATCGACAGCCCGGATGTACACTGCAGCTGCATAACCCGCTTCCGAAGCATCGCAAAAGCCATGGAGACTCACCAGACATTTACCAGAAGGCAGAAACTTTCTGCCTATCTTAACTAACTGGATGTCTGGGAGAGTGCCTACAAAACGAGACCATGCCAACAATAACTCTCCATTAAGAGGGGCATCCCAAGTAAGATTTTGTAACCAAAGTTTTTGAAGGAAACATTTTGCCCAAAACACAACCGGCGCTAACCATCCATTGGGATCGAATATTCGGGCAACTGTGGAGAGTATCAACCGTTTAGTCCAAACCCGAGATGTCTCTAACTCCTGCACACGAAACGTGAAGACATCCTGAACAGGCTGGTACTGTACACCGAGTACTGCTACGGCATCGGGATTGTCCACATTCAGAAAGAGATGAGGATCTTGCTGGTGCTCCTTGGGTAAGTCGTCCAGGAGAGCCGGAGAGTTGGATACCCATTTCCTCAACTCGTAACCACCAGCTTTAAAAATGCCAATTAACTCATCTCGCAGTACAAGCGCCTCACTCTCACTGGCAGCACCGGTGCAGATATCATCCACGTACACATCGCTCGACAGAACAGCTGCAGCTCTGGGGAAGTCCAACCGCTCACGCTCCGCAAGTTCCAGCAGACTCCTGATAGCGATGAACGGACTCGATTTAAGACCATATGTGTTTGTATTCAGCTCATAAACTGAAAAAGGACGCGAGGGATCGTCGCGCCACAATATGAGCTGATATCGGCGATCTTCCGGATGTATAATAGTCTGACGAAACATCATCTTAATATCCGCAACAAAGACGACTTGATGTCGGCGGAAACTCGTCAGAATGTCGGAGATGTCTCGATGCAGCTTAGGACCAGCATGCAAAACCCTGATTTAAAGAGACACCATTCGAAGTAGGAGCAGAACCATCGAAGACGACCCGTATCTTCTCTCCCTTGAAAACTGCATGATGCGGTATAAAATAATGTTCCTCTGAACGCCAGTCAAATCTTGATACTGACATGTGGCCCAAGTCCCGATACTCCTGCATAAATTCGATGTATTTTTGTTTAAATACCGCATCCCTCTTCATACGCCGTTCCATAGACATGAGTCTCTTTTCTGCCACCATCCTGGACTGTCCCAGCGGCGAGCGAGATGAAAGGAAGGGCAACCGCGCAACGAACCGACCAGACCGGAGCCGCCCGACATAGCTCTGGAAGAACTCCTCACACTCCAGATGCTCCGGGTCATCACGTGGTGCCGTAGGTGGTTCTTCAATCTCCCAAAACCGCTGGACAGCAACGACTAGAGAAAGACCTACCAGGAGATGTGTATCCGTGGCAGGAGAGGTCACCGGATATGCTGGGCCCATAATAACTTCACCAAGATTAGTGGAAACCGCGGACAAACCTCCTGCCTGCAGAAGTTTACTGCACCGAATTTGCAGCAGTCCCAGAACATCTGCACCTAATAGAAGAAAACAAACTCTTTTTTGAAAAACATTGCCCGGAATATGAAACCTCGTATCAGCTAAAGAGAGACCTGAAGTTAAATTTACTACCCCTGGAGGCAAAGAAACTAGAGGATGCCTCCCTAAAATGTTGTCCATGATAATAGCCGTACAAGTAATGCGAGGGTATGAACTACGAACAGGTGAGAAACCGAGTGATACCTTTCCCACTAACTCAGACACAATTACCCCACCTACTCCACGAATATAGTCCGCACCCTTTTCAATCCGCAACCGTAAATGCTCCACCAGCCGAGTCGACACAATGCACCCTTGAGAACCGGAATCCAAGACCGCACGCGCGGTAACTTGCTCACACATAAGTGAACCGACGCGTACCTGTGCGGTAGGTAATAATACCGTAAGGGGAGAAGGGATGCGAGGCGATGGAGCATGCGGAATGAGTCAACACTCCTCAGAGTAGTTGTTGTTATGTGGTGGGGGAGTACGATCCTGGACACTTACCAGTCGCTGTTCCCGACGGCGCGAGCGGCGCTGCTCCAACCGAGGCCAGTCAGTGAAGGGGAGCGGCGAACAAGCACCAGCTCCACGCGTCTCCTCTGAAGATGTGCGCGGGACGCTGTGAGCATCACATGCACCCCCGCCCGTGCGCACTTGCGTGCCTTGACCACGTGTCTGCATTCGCTTCCCGTTCGGCCGTGGTGGTGATCGCACACCACGGCGAAATGAACCATGATGAACACCTCCAGCCCACTGCTCACCTTTATCCCCTGTGCCCCTGTTATTAACAGAAGCAGCGCGCCCCTGAGCGGCTGACGGAGGCGAGCCGTTGCAATTCCCACAGAGCAGGTGATGGTGCCTACCTCCACACTGACTGCAGACACGAGCAGACTGGCAATGCGACACCAAGTGATTCCCCAGACAACAGTAGCACCAATATCGCTGGCGAGCAATACCACGTCGAGCTTGCCAACGCAGTTCCCTAAACTTGGGACAACTCGTTACTGCGTGCCCTGGGTTCCGACAATAGCCACAAGACTCCTGCGGTCGCGCCACCGCTGCGTTAAACAGGCGTGGTCCGTCACGCGACCGAACCGGTGGACGAAGTTCTCTTGGCAAGGGCCTTGCTCCAGACGCGACAACGGAGGACCCTGGAGGAGGAGGAGGAACATTTTCCGTACGACGACACTCATCCTCTAAAAACAAAATTAAATCCTCAAAAGTGGGTAGATGAGTGGCCAAGTCCCCGCCGTATTCTAACTCAAAACGATTTCTTAAGTCGTGAGGTAGTTTCGATAAAACTATATGCAATAGTAAAAACGACCAGCTCGACACGGGTAAATCTAAACCCTTAAGTCCGTTCACCGCGATTAATAAAGGGTTGAGGAGTCGCGTGCGCAGCGACTGCGCGGCGGATATCCTAGGCAGACCTAGAATCGTGGCCACGTGGCAATCCGCTAAACGCCGAACATTTTGATACCTACGGTTGAGTAGGTCCCGAGCGATCTCATAGTTGGCGTCAATGAGTCCTAAATGTTGAACCAACCCCTTGGCCTCGCCTGTTAATGAGGCCAACAAATATGCTAACTTTTGAGCCGGGGTCAAATCCTTACGGCAATGGACTATACTCTCGTATAAATTATTAAAGGCTACCCATTGGTCTAAATCGCCGCTAAACCGTGGTAAATCGAGCAGTGGCAGCCTGCTGATGAGCGCCGGTGACGCGACAGACTCCGCCGCAGCGCGCGAGTCATCGCCGCTCGACCCCCTTATACATCCTACCGCCTGACGGATCTGATCGGCCAGGTCGTCCGCCTGATCGATATCCGCATTTATTTTCTTAATTACATCCGGCTCTAATCCCAACTCGAGTACGCCGCGGTACGCCTCATACAAATCCGCCATTTGGTCATCTAAGACCTGATATCTCGACAGAAGGGCCTGCGTTCGATCGCGACGCGATATGTTTAATACCGCCGGAGCCGAGCCACGTAGCCACGCCGGCGATCCTCGCCCGCTATACGATTGCCGCGCCCCATTATTAACAATTAAAATAAAAAAAAAGAATGTCGGTAGGACAGAGAAAAAAAAAGTCGCGATCTCGAACTATACTAAAACAATGAAAAAATCGATCGGCCGCACACCTGTTCACTAAAACGGTCACGTAACAAAAAAAAAAAAAAAATGTATAACAATACGACAAACTAAGCGTAAAAGCAATTGATTATGTTTAACGAGGTACGACGTGACGAGCGGACGTTATAAACGCAACGTAACACGTACCCGAATATAACCGTTTATAACCTGACTATAACCTGTCTATAACCTACCAGGTTACAAACCACGCTCTGCTACCAGCACGATGTGCCGAACAAAACGGGTTCGGGAGCCCGCGGCACAATGTCTCCGTGAACTACGTGCTACCCGCTTACCTGACACGCGCCCGCCGTCGCTCCTTGTAGACGTCTTCAAGATTGTCACGTCCGTCAGTCAGTCAGTCAGTCAGTCAGTACCAGTATCCTGATGCGAGCCAAAGCCGTTCCTGCTGCAACCCCCTGTAGTGGCAGCGCAGCTCGCCTCTCGGTACACCGCTAAGCAATCGAACCGTGGACCGCAACACTAGCTGAACGTGCTGACCCGCGCGAGACCACGTCCGAACTCGACCTCGCTACCGCGCGACAACTAACCGACTCTCTCCCGCACCAGCCCGCGCTCCGTCCAATACGGAGGGGTATTTACCGATACCCGCTGGTGCGAGGAGAAAAATATAAAAAATTGTGGGTCGTACCCACAGCCGTACTATGTACCTATTCCGAACAAAGACACTGTCCATTTTAATAAAAAAAGAAATTTTAAGCAGGCTAATTGGAATGGATATGTAAATTATGTGAAGGATAATATAATATTGGCTAGCAACAGTAATAATTGTAATATACAAAATGAATATGATTCATTTGTAAATGTTATCAATGAAGCTGCCAGGAGGAACATTCCTGTGTATAAGATATCGAGTAACCTCTCCCAAAAGTTTTTCCCAAAAAAATACTGGAACTCTAATTTATCTGAAATCGTAGCTCAAAGACGTTTGGCGTTAAGAAACTTTAGACGAAATCCTACTCCTCAAAATTTAAATACTTTACAAGAAAAGATAAAGGAAGCCAAAAAGATGATTTTAGCGGCTAAATCGAACCAATGCAAAAAATTTTGTGATGAGATAGACGGTTCGGTCACCAGTGCATACATGTGGACGAAAATGAGATGGCTCAAAGGATTCTCTTCTAATGTTGAGAGTGTACCACAAGTTAAAATAGAAGAATTACTATGCAGTCTTGCTCCAGATGATGCCGCGCTTCCAAAACCCACATTTAAATCTTCAAATAAGTTATTGGAAAAAGAATTTACACTACAAGAACTGTCACATTGCCTTAAAAAGAAAGATACAGCACCAGGTAAGGATAATGTTTCCTATTCTATGATTTACAATCTACCACTGATTGGAAAATTACATCTATTACAAATTTATAACCACATATTCAGATCAGGCGTTATTCCTGTTCAATGGCGTGACATAAATATTATTGCGATTCCAAAACAAGGCAGCAACTCTAAATTAAGACCCATTTCACTATTATCCTGTATTTGCAAAACATTTCATAGTCTACTGGCCAAACGTATAGAATGGTTTGTAGAGAATAATAAAATTATATCCAAAAGCACAACAGGATTTAGCCGAGGACAATCGTGCTTAAATAATATCAATCAGCTGGTTTCGTACACACAAATAGGCCTGTCTAAAAAATTGCCTACACTTGCATGCTTTTTGGATATAGAAGGAGCTTATAATAATATACAAATCAATAAAGTAGTTACGATTCTAGATGACTTATCAGTGGGAACACAGATATGTAATTATTTATGGTCATTCCTTAATGAAAGACATTTATTTGTAAGATATAACGAAAATACTGGTAGCATAACACGATGGACACACCGGGGACTAGCACAAGGAGATCCGCTCTCCCCTTTGCTATTTAACATAGCAACATATAAGATATGCCATGCTGTTCATAGTGTTAAAATAAGTCAGTACGCAGATGACTTTGTATTGTTTGTTAAGAGCAAAAACATTATTGAAAGTAACCAAAAAATTCAGAGGTCTTTAAACTTTGTAGTAGAACTTCTTAATGAGTTGGGTCTAGAGATATCGGTAAATAAAACTAAAGTATGTTTATTTAGCAGGGGTCGGAAGGTCAGCAATAATGTTAAGACTCTCATGAATGGTATAGAGCTAGAAGTTGTGGACAGTTATAGATATCTTGGAATGTGGTTAGACAAATCTCTTCTATGGAATAAAACATATTAAGGAACTGCAAAATAAAACAACAAAACTATTGAATTTGCTCAAAACTTTATCAGGGCCTACCTGGGGAGTGCATCCTAAACATCTTCGTAGGATGTACATGGCTATGATCAGAAGTAAGATGGATTTTAAATGTTTTCTATTTGATAGCAGTGCTAAGACCCATATATCTAAACTGGACGTCATACAAAATCAGGCGCTGCGCATTATTGGAGGCTTTATTAAGACCACGCTTGTCCATGTCATGGAATCGGAACTTAGTATAGAACCTTTGTTCGTGAGAAGGCGTTTTTTAGCTTATAAATTTGGATTAAAACTTATATCTAATTGTAATTCAGAAGCGATTCAATTGTTAAAAACATTGAACTCTGAAAGTCAAACAAAATATTGGCGTCTAAAAAGAAAACCTTTACTGTCGACAGTTTTTGGTGATATTATTTCTGACAAAATTCACTCGTCACAAATTCTGACCATGTTTACACTTCCAATTTGGGTTTCATATATAAGTATCAAGGACGTAATTCAGACTAATCTCACAGATATAAAACATTCAAAACACACTTATAATTATGATATGTTAAAGTCTATTTATTATTCTACAAGAAATTAATACTAAGTACACAGGATGGGATAAAAATTTTTACAGACGGTTCCAAATCAGAAAACGGCATCGGGGCAGCATATTATAATTACAGGAATTCAAACTCTGGGTTATACAAGGTAACATCGAATATTAACATAATGTCGACGGAATTGTTAGCTATTTCTGAAGCATTATCGTACATAAGTTCTTCTAGACTACAGAAAGTTGTGATTTTTACGGATAGTAGAAGTGCATTACAACACTTGGAAAAATGCGCCTCCGGTGATACGAGGTGTCCCGCTGGCTTATACTATATTAGATAAAATATTTACCCTACTTAACAATTCCTACCTAATTAAAATACAATGGATTCCATCTCATGTTGGCGTAAGTGGCAATGAAGAGGCGGACCGTTTAGCCAAAAATGCTAGTACTGACGGAGCGGAAATTTATGTGCAACAAAATATTAATGAGATTCTGTATAAATATAGGAAAAAATGTCGTGAGACTTGGAAAACTCATTTCAATGAAAGGTCCAAAGAGAAAGGAGTGTGGTACAAGACGTTAGTCAATGAACCGCCACACATACCATGGTTTGAACAGGTTCAATATTCTCGAAGCTTAATTAAGATAGCTCATAGAGTCCGTTCTGGACACATTCCACTAAATCAATTTAAATTTTAATGAAAAAGGTACCCTCACCTTATTGTGAGGTATGTAAAAAGGTAGACGACGTTCATCACATATTACAGGAATGTGTCCAGAACGAGCAAATTAGGAATAAAATAAAAGAACTTCTCGGCATAAATAGATTTAATATTAGTCCGTTTCACAGTGTTCTGTCTTCTCCGGGCTCGGAGAGGGCCAGAGCACTGTTCATGTTTATTCTAAAAAGTATTATATATTAAAAATTGTTTGAGTATAATGTATATGAATGTGTGTAATTATGTTATGGTATGATGGGACTGGCATGATTCTATTAAAAGTCCCAAAATTAATAAAGAGAAAAAAAAAAAAAAAAGAAGTCACCCGCAACACCCACTGGTAGAACAAATGTGGATTAGTCTTGCGACAGATACTAAAAAGTTACTGATAGGAACAGCTTATCGACCTCCTTGGCTCGATTTAGATATCTTCCTGGATGCCATAACGGACAGTCTATGTTCCCTGTCACCGTACGACAATATAATATTATTGGGGGACTTTAATATCAACGTGCTTAATCATACAAATTTAAACACAAGAAAGCTTATGAACTTCTTAAAACACGCCAATATGAAGCAGATATTAACTGATCCGACTCAATTTATTGGGGATAGTGCCACACTCATTGATGTTATATGCACAGATGCTCGGTATCGAAATGCACAAGTAGATCACATAATTGAGTTGGGTCATCACTCATTTGTGACCTGCGAACTAAATTTTAGGAAAGATAAGCCTACAAAAAAAAATTGTATCATTTCGCCCAATGAAAGACATTCTGTTAGACACTTTTGAAAATGATTTGAATATCATCTCCTGGGAATACATATGCCTGGAACAAGATGTAAATAAAATGGTACATTATTTTAATACGTGTATAAAGTATTTATTTGACTTACATGCACCGGTAAAAACAAAATTATTAAAATCACAACCGACGCCGTGGATAACTGATAACATAAAACTTATGTTTATGTTACGTAAACAATGCTCGGAAACGTTGCCACCAAACCAATCTCGACACTCATAAGCAATACTACATGGACTTAAAGCGTTTGTCGGCATCCGCTTTGCACAATGAAAAAGGTAGCGTTTTTTACAAAATACATTAACAGCAATATACATAACTCAAAGGTACTCTGGAAAAATTTTAAATTACATGTTCTGACTGAAAGTAAGCATGATGACATTCCGGTTCAATTCAGTGATGCTAACAAAATAAATGAGGCTTTCTTGGACATACCCGGAAAGTCAGATGTAGGTCTTTCGCAACTGACTTATTTTGAATTCAATCGGTATAGCTCAGCCACTTTTCTTTACAAGCAGTGTCAGAAAAAAAAATTGTAAGTAAGATCAGAAAGAAGCATTAATACCAATGCGCAAGGGTGGTATTATGAAATATCTATAGACTACGTTATGGCAATGTGCAAATGTAATTTCCTTACAGAAGAACACCAATCCGCAAC